>CM054179.1:82350043-82892543 GCA_028829895.1 Sinotaia quadrata | reverse complement strand
TATCTTTAACGTACTTTTTTTGGTGTGTGTTGCAACTAAATGCACCAGAATTTATTTTGGCGCCAACACTTTATTTACATATAAATTAATGAACACATTAAAAAAACCAGTAAAAACAATCGAAGGAACGTTTTTTCTCAAATTAAACTTTTAATAAATTGGCAATAGTTTTGTCAATTAATGGACTACCTTAGTTAGGACTAAAACTGGAAACTCATTTGAAGAGGCAAAGATGATACTTTAGCCTTTAACCCCAATTTATCATATATCTCTCTTTGTGTTCATTTCTTATTTATTTTGGCAACAGTTTGCCTGGGATTGATGCGTTACGTACAAAATATCGCTCGGGACAGCAGAACCCGGGAGAAACCGGATATTGACAGACAATACTTCATTGTTTAGTCTGCAGTCGCAAAAATATATTTAGAATAACTGACAAACTAAATGCTGACTGACTTACTTACAAAGATAAAAAAACAAATCACAAATCACTGACATTCCACTAACTTATATAGCAGCGACGAACAGCCTACTTTGGCAAAAGTCATATTTGGCTTTGAACAGAGAAATGTGACTCACTACAGAGCCCATAAAATTAATATTTTGCTTTGAACAGGGAAAAGTGACTCAACACTGCCTATAAAACTCATATTTGGCTTTGAAATGTAACTCTCTACAGTAGCCTATCTGCATTGATTCAGTTATCTGTTCCTTTGATATTTCAATAAATGCACTGAAGTAAATAACTTCTCCATTAAAAAACAAAAGAAAAAACAAAACAGATTCACACCAGTAATTTTCTTATCATCGTTCTCCGCCTAAAATTAAAACTAAAATCTTGGAGAATGCTTCTGACTGACATGTTTTCAGGTCGGCCTTAAGAGCGAACGTTAGAGTTGGTAAAATTCGATAAGTAACTGCAGGTGCCCAATGATTACTGCCATTTTGAAATAATACAAAAAGTATTTAGTGAAAAAATTGTGAGCGTGTGTTGTGTAGATGCCAACTCATAACTTAAAATAAAATCGAGAGGGAGGGTTCATGTCATCGGCTTTGGAATGACTGGCCTCATTCTATATATTCTGTTTTACTTTTTAACTAGCAGAATAATCCAATGTTTGCTTAGTTTGGATATGATGGACAGCTGTCCAACTGAATGAATTTACCTTTGCACTGAGAGAAAAGATTCTTTCGGCCAAAGAGAGTATAATTATGCAATTCCAGTACAACTAGTGCAGGACTGTGACGCAAGTGAGAGACTGGGTAAGCAAGTGCAGAAATGTGTGAGAAAGTGCATGATTCTGTGAGCAAGTGCAGAGTTCTGTGAACAAGTGCAGGATATGGTGAGCAAGTGCAGGGCTGTGTGAGCAAGTGCCATAACAGCATAGACTTTTAAACGTTGCAAAATCATTTAGTTTAAGCTAATATGAAAGCTGTATCAATGACATGTTGCCTAGTGAATGGTTAACACCTGTGGTAATTGTTGTCTCTTGCAGTATTAGTAACATTTATCTTAACAAAGGACAGTGGTGTCGTGTAACCATTGTTATACCATGTTTGATTAGCCACAAGCCCAAGTTCAGATTAAACAAACGATTGTATTTACTTCATCATTTGTGGTCATAATTTTGTAAGTTTAACTGAACATTTAGGTGACGGCTGCCTGGAAGAAAAAGAAATTTGATTATACTACAAATTAGAGCTTATATTTATAACATCTAAATGTTCGTGCTCCACACTTTGAAAATGCTGTGTGTGTGTGTGTGTGTGTGTGTGTGTGTGTGTGTGTGTGTGTGTGTGTGTGTGTGTGTGTGTGTGTGTGTGTGTGTGTGTATGTGTGTGTGTGCGCGCGCGCACGTGTACTGATTTTTTCAAATAATGTCAGAGCATAGTCAAAATATTTTATTCTAAACTGAAATCATTTATTTACATTGAATAATAACAAGATCAGTATGTTGCCCTCACATATAAAGAACGCTAGGTTCATCGCCATTATTCTAAAAATAGCATTTCCTTGTAGCATCTTCTGACAGAGTTCAAGACTGATCGTGCTCACTCGTTGCTAAGTTAAGAAACGGAGAGCAGATAAAAGAAAAAAAATGTAATTGTTACAAAGTTGAATTATTTATTGTTATGCTTTTACAGCGTTTAACATTTTCAACAACAAAAATAATTTCTGTCGCAGTCAGCTCCTCAAACAGTGGACAAAATGACCTAGCTTATAAGAGCATTGACACAATTTCCAGATTTATCTACCCTTGTCAAAAATGTCAGGATCATGGTTCATTTGTAGAACACCGTCAGTGATTCTAATTTTAAAAGTCTGTACGATGAAGGGGGTTGGTAGAATGTTTATGTTATTTAAATTAAAATTACCACCCAAAGGGATATTTTAAAGTTTGCTATTAAAACTTTTCAATAAATAAAAGGGCTAATTACATGTTTATTTATTTTGCAACAGCACACCACTTTAATGATTGTCTTGCCATGGATTTAGGCTCTAAATAATAATACCAGCACATAGCCTTTGGGTTGCTGCTTTTATCTTGCTCACATGGAACAAGGATGTCAGCAGCACCAAAGCCTATCGTTATTACAAAGAAAGATAACTCTCGTGATTTGTGCATCCAGCACAAGGCTGACCTACCCAATAAAAGTGATCACGCCCACTTTGGCAATGTCACGCTCCAAACCCTGCCAAGCATTCCGAAGCAGCACTTTCTGGGCAGCTTCCAGGCTAGGTGGCGCTACTTTGACAACGTTCACTACGGTGTGGTCGGTTTTACACGAGCTGGCGATGGAACAGCGGTGACTCGAGGACAGGCCGCCCATGGCTAGGGCAGTATTTTGTAATGTCTGTGTACGCCAGGATGAGAGACATTAAAAAAAAAAATCTGTCGCTAATATACGTATTGAAATAAAATAACAAAACATAAAAACAAAACACAAAAAAACAAACATAAAAACAAAACACAAAAAAACAAACATAAAACAAAACATAAAAACAAAAAAACAAAACACCAAACGCACGAAACGTGTTCTTTACAATGATCAATACAATGAAACCTCATCAGAAGTAACAAACACATCATATTCAGGAAGTAGCAATTTACATTTTGTAAGATAACGTTTAACTTATCAGTGTGTGAATGCATTACAAACAGGAAGTTTTAAAAAAAGCTATGTTTGAGAGATAACGTGTGACTTGGAGTAAGAATGCGTTACAAACAGGAAGCAGAAAAAAAATATGTTTGACAGATAACAAGGTTTAACAGAAGAAGTAATAAAACCTACTTAGACAGGAACTCAGTTACTAATCAGGAAAAATGAACTAGTTACCAATATTCAATTAGCAGCACAATTTTGTTACAGAATTTTCGTTTATCCAGTGATTTCTTGACACCTGGATCTGAAGACAAGGCTAAACCCACACTAAGACTTTGACCCAGATACCAGAATTAAATGATGAAATACAAAGCCTTTCGTGCTTCTACAGCCGGAGATGGGGAATTCCATGAACCAAACGATTTCTTCTTTTTCTTTCGTTTATTGTCCTCCACATAATTCAGTAATGGATTCTCGAGTGACAAGAACACTCCGATCGTTTCAGTGCCCACGCACTTGTAAAATTCCATCCATCCATCCATCCATCCATCCATCCATCCATCCTATCTATCTATCTATCTGTTTTGGCATTTCACAAATGACTGCTACTGATGCACTTAGTAATCTAACTGGATTCACATGTTTTTGTCATTAAGCAGAATTCACACTAGCCGAAGTCTTGTCCCAATCAAACAAACCCAAGTGTGCGTTGTAAAATCAACTGCAGTCAGTGAACTGAGCAAGTGTGACGCGCCTACTAGTGGAACACGTCACCAATCCTGCTTCTCGTCATTCACGCCTTGCAGAATCTCAGGGACGGATGGGCTTTCTTTAACTGCTGTCAAATCGTTAGTTATAATCTCGAAGAGGATGGAATCATGTCAACATCTGCAATGTATTCACATATTCATACTTTGAGACGACTAGCTTAAATCCAAGAAAATCTTTATTTCCAATCTCGGCCGAGTCAGAATAATGTCAACAACTGTAACACGTTCGTATGTTGAGAAGACTAACTTCTTTTAAAGAAATTCCAATCTCGGCCGAGTCAGAATTATGTCAACAACTGTAACACGTTCGTACGTTGAGAAGACTAGCTTCTTTTAAAGAAATTCCAATCTCGGCCCAGACAGAATTACGTCAACAACTGCAATACACTCCCACGTTAATGCGATTAGCTTCAGCAAAATGAGGACGATTTTAATAAATGGCTACACATTTAAATCTAGATCCATTACCCTTAATCTAGAATTATCAGTTATCAAATCACCCACCATACTGTGCAAGCCATCTTGCTTCCTTTGACAGTATTGCATGCTGGTGTTTGAAGACCCGATGTTTGTAATGTTTCAATTAACTGCACAAAGTGCCATTAATGCTCCGCATGATTTTTCACAGTCAAGCGTGTCCACTGAAGCATCAGTCAGGGTAAAATGTCGATCATTTAATTAATAAATCAGTAGATGAAAACAAACACCCAACCAGTCAGTTCCACAATTCATGAGGAAATGTGGATCAACGAAGGCACTTTGTAAAGTATGTGTCGTGAGTGTAAACTGGTCAATGAAATGACTGTAAAGTTTATGTCGTGAGTGTAAACTGATCAATGGAGGGACTGTAAAGTCTGTGTCGTGTATGTAAACTGATCAATGAAGTGACTCTAAAGTTTATGTCGTGAATGTAAAGTGATCAATAAAGTGACTGTAAAGTTTGTCGTGATTGTAAACTGATCAATGAAGGGACTGTAAAGTCTGTGTCGTGAGTGTAAACTGATCAATGGAGAATGTGTCGTGAGTGTAAACTAATCAATGGAGGACTACAAAGTTTGTGTCGTGAGTGAAAACTGATCAATGAAAGAACTTTATAAAGTACTTGTGCCGTGAGTGTAAACTGATCAATGAAAGAACGTTATAAAGTACTTGTGCCGTGAGTGAAAACTGATCAATGAAAGAACGTTATAAAGTACTTGTGCCGTGAGTGTAAACTGATCAATGAATGAACTCTATAAAATACTTGTGCCGTATGATTGAAAACTGTAAACTGATCAATAAAGGGAATTTGTAAAGTCTTCCTAGAGTGATAATTAATCAATGAAGGGAATTTGTAAAGTCTGTCTAGAGTGATAATTAATCAATGAAGGGAATTTGTAAATTCATTGTAACGTAGGTGTAAATAATATGTGATTAATAAGTGTTTACAAAAATACTCACCTGGGATTTCACCAACTGCGCTAAGCACAATCTGACGTCATAGACAGTATTAGTAACATAGCTATGTGACTCGAGCAACACACTAACTACAACTGGTACGTCATAGGTAATATCTGACAATCTGACGTCATAGACAGTATTAGTAACAGAGCTATGTGACCCGAGCAACACACTAACTACAACTAGTACGTCATAGGTAATATCTGACAATCTGACGTCATAGACAATATTAGTAATAGAGCTATGTGACCCTAGCAACACACTAACTACAACTGGTACGTCATAGGTAATATCTCATAGAGCTCTGAAAGTTCATTAGCAGCGCTAAGTATAATTTGACGTCATAAGTGTTTCTCAGAGCTCTGAAAATTCTTGACATCACAGTCTTCATCTACACAGAACCTTGTAACTCCTGAAACAGTATGATTCACAAATTTTATATCCTAGAAATTGTCTGTAATAGAACATTGTAATTCCAACGGCGTGTAAACACAACTTCAATCATAAGAAGTGTATGTAACATAAACCTGTAACCAATAGCACTGCCAGGCAGCCTTCACGTCATACCACTGGTCCCTAACAGACCATGTAACCTTGACAGCAAAGCTAAACACATCTTTCGCGTCATGCTGTAGCGGCTCTTATACTAGCCAGAGTCAGGTGACGTCACCACTCACGCTCACTACGACTTGTATGCACAGGAAGTGTCTTTTATGTTGGCTTTTATCGCGTGGTCACATTTATCTACAAACAACGACCACGAGTGATTGTTATTCGTTCCCAAGAACGGTGACAAAACGATCGCCTGTTTTCTTTGTCGTCGGCGTGCTCACTGATGGCGCTTGTTTCTTGCAAAATATCAGGCTGAGATGGTGGCCAAGAATCTTGATTTTCCTGGTCGCCAATGCAAACAGTTTTGTTCACAAACATGATCTGAAACAACATAAAAACGCAAGCACTTAACATTCCTTTCTTTTCATCTTTGGTTTTGTCAGCAGTCAAGAATGGAAACGTGTTTAGACATGGTTTCGTTTGTTGTCAGTGTGTATTTTAATGGTTGTTGTGCGCTTTTTTTGTCTGTTGACGTTCTCGTTTGTTGTCAGTGTGTATTTTAATGGTTGTTGTGCGCTTTTTTTGTCTGTTGACGTTCTCGTTTGTTGTCAGTGTGTATTTTAATGGTTGTTGTGCGCTTTTTTTGTCTGTTGACGTTCTCGTTTGTTGTCAGTGTGTATTTTAATGGTTGTTGTGCGCTTTTTTTGTCTGTTGACGTTTTTGTTTGTTTTCAGTGTGTATTTTAATGGTTGTTGTGCGCTTTTTTTGTCTGTTGACGTTCTCGTTTGTTGTCAGTGTGTATTTTAATGGTTGTTGTGCGCTTTTTTTGTCTGTTGACGTTCTCGTTTGTTGTCAGTGTGTATTTTAATGGTTGTTGTGCGCTTTTTTTGTCTGTTGACGTTCTCGTTTGTTGTCAGTGTGTATTTTAATGGTTGTTGTGCGCTTTTTTTGTCTGTTGACGTTTTTGTTTGTTTTCAGTGTGTATTTTAATGGTTGTTGTGCGCTTTTTTTGTCTGTTGACGTTCTCGTTTGTTGTCAGTGTGTATTTTAATGGTTGTTGTGCGCTTTTTTTGTCTGTTGACGTTCTCGTTTGTTGTCAGTGTGTATTTTAATGGTTGTTGTGCGCTTTTTTTGTCTGTTGACGTTCTCGTTTGTTGTCAGTGTGTATTTTAATGGTTGTTGTGTGCTTTTTTTGTCTGTTGACGTTCTCGTTTGTTGTCAGTGTGTATTTTAATGGTTGTTGTGCGCTTTTTTGTCTGTTGACGTTCTCGTTTGTTGTCAGTGTGTATTTTAATGGTTGTTGTGCGTTTTTTTGTCTGTTGACGTTCTCGTTTGTTGTCAGTGTGTATTTTAATGGTTGTTGTGCGCTTTTTTTGTCTGTTGACGTTTTTGTTTGTTTTCAGTGTGTATTTTAATGGTTGTTGTGCGCTTTTTTGTCTGTTGATGTTTTCGTATGCTGTGTGTTTATTTTTATTGTTTGTTCGTTGCGTGTATTTTTGTTTGTATTTTCGTTTGTCGTGTGCGTGTGTTTTGTTTGTTGTGTGCGTTTCTTGTTTGGGTCTTTTGTGTTTTATTTTTATTTATTACGTGCTTTTTGATAGGGGTTTTTTGTGTTTGCATTTCTGTTCGCTTGTGTGTACTTTCGGTGACTTTTTGTGCATTTATTGCCATGTGTATTTATGCATTTTGTTTTTTGTTTGTTGTTTGCTTTTCATAGGCTCTGTATAAGATCTTATGCATTATATGTCATAGAAAGTGCGATGTATAAATAAATGAAAGTTATATGTGGTACAAATTGTGATATATGAACAAATAGCGATATATATATATATGTTATAAAGTGTCTAGTGACCCTATTAGCAGCAGCAAACGACACGACTAGAGCATACAACCATAGTCCTAGCTGCTTGATTAAAATCATTAAATTAAATAGCTAGTTTGTGACAAGTAATATTAAGTGACAACTAGTTGCAGGAAAGCAACATCAAATGGCAGAACTAGATTCATGGCGAGGAGTATCTAATGGCACAAGTAGATTCATGACAAGAAATATATAATGGAATTTCTAGGTTAGTGACAAGGAACATCTAATGGCAGAACTAGATTCATGACAAGGAATATCTAATGGCAGAAATCGATTCATGACAAGGAATATCTAATGGCAGAAATCAATTCATGACAAGGAATATCTTATAGCAGAAATCAAATCATGACAAGGAATATATAATGGCAGAACTAGAATCATGACAAGGAATATCTAGCGAAATAATACGTATAATGATGATTCGAAACCAATGATGACATAACAGTTTAATGACTGACAGTACACACAACTAAAGTAAGTTTTTCGAAAATACTGTCTTAGGCCGACCAAGTCAACTAAACAATGATACCAATGGGACGTAACTCTCAAAGCGCAATATCCATGATTAAACACCGAGACTGTACTTGAGCATTCTGAGTTTTGTCTCCCTAGTGATCAGTTATCAATTCAGTTATCAATTCTCTGTCTTCCTCCTCCCCTCTCTCTCACACTAAAGGTTCTTGTTCTTTGTCATGTTCTTACTGTGGACGGTAAACAGATAGCACAGAGTAACAAAAAAATAAATTTTCATGATCAAGTTCTAGAATGGTGCTGTCGATACGCATACGCCGAGTCTGGACTATAAAACGCAAACGCAGATCTTCCAATGGTCGTGCTTTTTATTTTTAAAGTGGATACAAATGCCATAAAGGGGAAAAACACGATTCCCATTTTACCACACTTGTGTAAAAGAATTTATGAAAAGAATTTGCAAGGTGACAAAGATGCATTTTGTCTAAAAGCAATGCGACTTGGTTTTGAATGTGGCCGTAATATGACAATCGCCGATTGTTTCGTGTTTTAACACCAAAAAAAAAAAAAAAAATACCTAAAAGAAAAAAGGATAAAACAGAGAGAAAGAAAAAAAGAAAGCAATGTCTATGAATCGATATAAAACAGCATAAACCCACACTCAATCTACACAGACAGCAACAATAAGTCAGTCCATTTATTTTGAATTGCCCCACCATTAGATATAATGTATTTTTTCTGCTTGTATTTTAGACCAAAGCCTTACTCTGCAGTTACTTGAAGTTATTTTTCATTTCATTTCTATGCTTTTCCTTTATCTTACAGTAGCTCTTTAGTTCTTTAATCTAACTGACTCTCTCTCACTCTCTCTTCCTTTAATCTATATTTCTATAGCTCAAGATTTTGTCATCTACTGTAGCGATAGATCTAGTCTTATCCATCATATTGTAGCTATTATAAGAAGTAAGCAATCTTGAAATACTTCAGCAGAATGACAAATTCTTTTGAGTTTAGAGTAAAACGATTAGATCTACAGCTACAGAAAAATAGATTAAATGACTCGATTTTTAGCTGCAGTAGGATAGATGACGGAGTAGATCTAAAGTTAGAGTAAGATAGATGAAAGGTTAGTTCCAACTGGATGAGTATGTTTTCTGATTAATAGTCTCACACTTGTTCATAACAGCCATAACCAATGGGGATGGACTGAAAGTTACATTATTGAAGAAAGTCTAAAAATAACTCAGAGTCCGGTCATAAAGGGGATCATTTGTTTATGGTAAGTTAACTGACTGATAAAGAAAGAATGGACTTAGAATATTTCGTATATGTTTGCTATTGATCTATGATTTGAAGTGGAGAAGGTTTCATGTAATTGAACCATTATTTTTATGTTCATTAATTTGATTACACTGTACATTATACTTGTGAATTTTAATCGATTCTACATTGCTCATGATGCGTGTGCATAGGTTTAATGAAATCGTTGCAGGATTTGTAAGGTGAGAATGTTTGTAGGAGAGAAAAGAGGTATAGTGATGAAATATGTCTGAAATTTAGCTCTGCCTTAATTTGACTTTTGCATATAAAATTGTGCCTTTTTATACACTTCAAGCAACAGTGATTACTATACTTTACCTAATCACATTGGTGTGTGCATCCAGCGTTAAAACATTAAAAAAAAATTCTAACCCTTGCTCTAACCCTCTCTGTTTGAATACAAATATTAGACTAATAAGTCAGGCAAAATCACAAGACACAGCAAACATTAGACTAGTCAGGCAAAATCACAAGGCACACAGCAAACATTAGACTATTAAGTCAGGCAAAATTACAAAGCACATAGCAAACATTAGACTAATAAACTAGGCAAACTCTCAAAGCACACAGCAAACAGGACACTTCTAGAGGCGTTATGGAGTTAGCAAAACAATTAAAAATCCACTGCTCAACGAATACGACATCACTGCCATAAGGGACCTTGACCGTTTCAAAGAATGCATTTTCAAAAACATTTCATTGGTTGACTACTATGATCTTCATCACGAGAGTAAAACCAAGAGGCTTATGTGTGATGAGGACGAGAAAAACCTCATGACCTTGAAACTCGTGCAGGCCTCACACACACCGAGTTCTTAATGAGCTTCACACAGGGCATTTCATAGACAATGATTCTGTACACTTGTCTTGTTCAAATACTTGAATGTCTGTCATGGACGGGTATGTCTGCTGTCTGTTATTGACAAACATTTGCCTGTTCTTTTTCATTTTTTTTTACTTTTCTTGAAGAAATGTTTTCTTAATCTGTCTTGAACAAATACTTTCTCAAGCATGCCTCGAATACAAATTTTTAGTATATATCGTTGTAGGCAAATGCTGTACATAAATCTCCTCGACAAGTACGTCCTAGACGTGTTTTTAGAGAAATATTTTAAATGTCTTGGATGGTTGTTACATTTACTGACGTCTCATCATTTTGGCTGACCCGAAAGTTCTTAAAATATAAATATAATCAATCCAATCTTTCCAGTTTACTTCTTTAAGTATGGAACACGTTACCTAGGCAGAGAACTCATTGACCGGTACTCACATCAGACAGACAGACTCACACAAACACACACACACAAACACACACACACACACACACACACACACACACACACACACACACACACACACACACACACACACCACCGCCTACACGCACACTCACATTCGTTCACCATTATGAACTCCAACGTATGTCTCCAAATACACGTAATTCATCACACACACACACGCGCGCACGCGTATTTGAATTCAAAAGTCAGCAGTTTAAAACTATATCGATCAAATGTATATAAATAGCATTAGCACTTTATTTTCATTTCAGGTGAGGGCAGAGTAAAAGAACGATAGAAAACAATAATTTGACAAGTCTCGATGAAAGCAAAGAAATTGTAGACCACATAATTCCTTGGCGACATTCGCAACTCGTGCGCATTTGTGACGTTGTCTTGGCTGCGGTATGAGCTGCAACATTGCGTCTTGGCTGCGGTATGAGCTGCAACATTTGTCTTGGCTGCGGTATGAGCTGCAACATTTGTCTTGGCTGCGGTATGAGCTGCAACATTTGTCTTGGCTGCGGTATGAGTGCAACATTTGTCTTGGCTGCGGTATGAGCTGCAACATTGCGTCTTGGCTGCGGTATGAGCTGCAACATTTGTCTTGGCTGCGGTATGAGCTGCAACATTTGTCTTGGCTGCGGTATGATCTGCAACATTTGTCTTGGCTGCGGTATGAGTGCAACATTTGTCTTGGCTGCGGTATGAGTGCAACATTTGTCTTGGCTGCGGCATATTATATTAACTTGTGACATTGTTGATTTAAATTAAGCGCAGAAATCAAATAAAACCAACGTCAAATGTTGCAGTTTTAGCTGACAGATGATACTAGATCCCGCTATAGGTTACTCTATTTTAGTTTCTCAACCGCTCTTTATGATTGCAGGAATAAAATATCGCTAGAAACGACTTTTTACCCATGATTTACGCGGTAAACGAACCAGTTTTTGTGCACTCTCTTCTCAAATTGACCCAGTGTTCTCTATATCTATTAAGTATTAACGCGCTTGAGTATCGGAGAGGAAGGAAACAGAACGTGAGAAAGTGCAGGGAGATAAAAGAGGGGAAGAGAAAGAGCAGGGAGGTTGATAAAAAGGGGAATAAATGAAAGAGGATAAGAGAGAAAACATCAAGGGAGATTAAATAAGATAAGGGAGGGAAAAGAAGAGGACAACAAAGATAGGCGAGAGAACATAAGAAGAGCTGAAAGAGGGTAAGGGAGAGAACATAAGAGGAGATGAAAGAGGATAGGAGAGAAAACATAAGAGGAGAAGAAAGAGGACAGACGAGACAACATAAGAGGAGATGAAAGACAGGGGATAGAACATAAAAGATGAAAGAGGATAAGGTATAGAACATAAGGGGAGATGACAAGAAATAAGGGGGAGAACATGGAAGAAGAGAATGAGAAGTTAAGACATAACATTGCGATTATGTTGTTTTTTTAAATAATTACTTTTACTATTATTGGTATATTATTTTTTAAAATGTATTCTTCATTTTATATTTAAAGAACTAGAATTTAAAATCCATTTTTATTATTCGTTTTATATGGTTACATTTCATAATTATTATTATCAAATGGATGTATTTTCAAAAAGATGCTTCACAAAGCCAGTTAATTTTCGTAGTGTTCATATTTCTTTGTTACTGGAACTAGTTTACCATTTTTTTCTCTAATTTACACAGATCTACCTATAATTCTTTGTTACTGGAACTAGTTATACGCCTTTTCTAAATATGCAGATCTACCGTATTTCTTTGTTACTGGAACTAGTTATATCCTTTTGTACACTAAATTGTGCTCTATACTAAATTGTGCTTTACACAGTAATAGTTTCCATTTATATACACAAGTATCATAGTTGACATTCATCACAACAAAGTATCACACATAATCACTCCAGTACAGTACCACATATAATCACTCCAACAGAGAATCACATTTTACATTCAACATAACAAAGTGTCACATAGTCGTTCCAATACAGTAACCTATATAATAATCATTCAAGTACAGTATCACATTTTTACATTCAACATAACAAAGCATCAGGTAATCACCATAGTATAATATAATAGTGTACATCCACCACAATAAAGTATCACATGTTGCAATCACCAGTATAGTATAGTATTATTTTGTACATTCACCATAATAAAGTAT
This sequence comes from Sinotaia quadrata, assembly GCA_028829895.1. Classification (NCBI taxonomy): domain Eukaryota; kingdom Metazoa; phylum Mollusca; class Gastropoda; order Architaenioglossa; family Viviparidae; genus Sinotaia; species Sinotaia quadrata. The sequence continues at coordinate 82,879,571 of CM054179.1, read as the reverse complement.
CACATGTTCTAATCACCACAGTGTAATATTACATTAAAATATCACATTGTATATTAACCATAATAAAGTATCACATGTTACAATCACCACAATGTAGTGTTACATTGTTCATTCACCCCAATAAAATATCACATGTTACAATCACCTCAGTTTTATATAATTTTACATTCAGCACAATGAAGCATCACTTATCACGATTACAACAATATTAAAAGCCTTGTCACATTCAGCAGAGCAAAAACGTCACATTACAACCACCACAGTAGTGTCGCTTTGGCACATTCAGCAGAGCAAAAACACTATACATTACAACCACCACAGTAGAGTGTCGCCTTGGCACATTCAGCAGAGCAAAAACGTCACATTACAATCGCCACAAGAGATTGTCTAATGTTACATTCAGCATAGCAAAAGCATCACATTTCATTCGCCACAACAGATTGTCAAATGTTACATTCAACTTAGCACAAGCGTTATAGTACAATCAACATAGTAGAATCTCACAAATTACATTCAGCATAGCAAAAACGTCACATTACAATCGCCACAAGAGATTGTCAAATGTTACATTCAACTTAGCAAAAGCGTTATAGAACAATCAACATAGCATAGCAAAAGCATTACATTACAAGCAGCACAGTAATATGTTCTATTTATGAAAATATATCTGTAACAGCGAAGTTTAATGTAAAAGACAATTCGAAAAAGAGAAACAACAACCCAAATCCACAATTAAACTCCCAAATCCGAAATAAAAGTCCCCCAAAATCCAAAATAAAAACCTAAACCAATATTTGCAACCAAAATACAAACTGAAAAATTATTATTTTTAGTGAAGCTGGGAAACGCAGAGTTGAAGAACCTTTATGAGTAGGAAATTGTATGATTATGAAATTTGTATAAAGTAAACTTTATAAAGTTGTATACTTAATTTAATTAAGTTTAGGAGCACGTTCGTAACTAGGGCATATCGGTACACATTCGTACTAGGGTATCAGGGTACACGTTCGTAACTAGGGCGTCTTGGCACACGTTCATACTAGGGCATCTCGGTACACATTCGTAACTAGGGCATATCGGTACACGTATGTACTAGGGCATCTCTATACACGTTCGTAACTAAGGCAATTGGCACACGTTCGCACTAGTGCATCTCGGCACACGTTCGTAACTAGTGCATCTCGGCACACGTTCGTAACTAAGGCAATTGGCACACGTTCATACTAGGGCATTAGTAATGTACCTATGAAAATAAACTATGACATAACTATTAAATGGACAAGCGTAATTTACATTAAACAATATACCTGTGAAAAGAAACTATGACGTGATCTTTAAATAGATAGCGTAATTTACATTAAGTAATGTGCCTGTGAAAACAAACTATGGCGTGATCTGTAAATAGATAAACGTAATTTACATTAAGTAATGTATCTGTGCAAACAAACTATGACGTGATCTTTAAAGAGATAAACGTAATTTACATGAAGTGATGTTCCTGTGAAAACAAACTATGATATGATCTTTAAATAGATGAACGTAATTTACAGTAAGTAATGTACTTGCGTAAACAAACTATGACGTGACCTTTAAATAGATAACCGTAATTTACATGAAGTATACCTGTGAAAACAAACTATGATATGATCTTTAAATAGATAAACGCAATTTACATTAAATAATGTACTTGCGTAAACAAATTATGACGTGTCCATTAAATGGATAAACGTAATTTACATTAAGTAATGTACTTGCGTAAACAAACTATGACGTGAGTTTTAAATTTACAATAAAATAATATACATATGGGACAAACTATGACGTAACTATTAAGTAATTAAGCATCATTCACATTAATACTCGAAAGGAGAAAACATGATGTAAATATTAACTAATTAAGCATCATTTACATTAAGTACAGCTTCTCAATAGATAATTCAGTCATGCTGAGAGATATTTACTTTTGTTCTTGCTTTGTGCTTGTTTATTTTGAATTGTTTGTTTACTTGTATTCTTGCTTTGTGCTTGTTTATTTTGAATTGTTTGTTTACTTGTATTCTTGCTTTGTGCTTGTTTATTTTGAATTGTTTGTTTACTTGTGTTCTTGCTTTGTGCTTGTTTATTTTGAATTGTTTGTTTACTTGTATTCTTGCTTTGTGCTTGTTTATTTTGAATTGTTTGTTTACTTGTATTCTTGCTTTGTGCTTGTTTATTTTGAATTGTTTGTTTGTTTACTTGTTTGCTGTATGTATTTTTGTTAATGTTCTTATTACAACATTCAGTTCGAAACATTTCAGTGACGTATTTTTTTGTTATTATAATTGTAATGTTAAGTTACATAAATTGTTAGCATTGTATTGTTTAATAACTGTCTTTATTAAAATTTGTTTAAGACATTTCAGTGATGTATGTGACTTAATATCATAATAATGTTAAGTTAACGAAATAGTTAGTACTGTGTTTATTTTATTGCTGTCCTTAATAAAAAGTTACGTTTAAAACATTTCAGTGATATAATTTTTGTCACTGTATGTTCAAGATTAAAAGAAATTGTTAGTATTGTATTTGTACGACTGCCTTTATGAAAACGTTAAGACTCTAGCCATACTTTCGTCAACTCATTCTAAGGTTAAGTTTTTAAAGATATCAATATCATACTATAATAAGTGCACTTCTTATAAAGCTCAGTTTTACAATTGGCAACACTGCTTCTTATGGTGGGCAAAATTACGGAAAAAGAAATTTTTTTTTCTTCTTACCATAACAAGCACAACTCCAGAAGCTCTGGAACAACAGTTATGGTCTCGTAAAGTGTACTTGATGCAAAATTACTTCCAGCTGTTTGGTTTTAACGTTCAAACAGGAAATGAACCACACTCCCATGCAAGGCTCGGTGCTTGGCGTGACTTGTTTCGCAGACGATAGACAGACGTTCCGGCTTCAGGAGCACGCGGCTATTTAAGCCATCAAGATAGGTACGCAGAAGTTGGGGTGGGGGGAAGAGCAGTAAACCGGTGGAGGGTGGAGGGTGTAAAAATAAAATGAATGAAATTTGCTGAAGTACGCAACAGTTAACAACAGATGAGGCAGACAAGTACATCTATGAATGGTGCTTTATGAGTTATGTACGCCCGTGAATGGGTATACAATGGTCAGTTAAGTACATCTGTCAATGGAGCTATATATCGGTCAGTTAGGTGCAACCTTGAATGGCGGTATGTATCGGTCAGTTAAGTACAACCTTCAATGGTGCTAATATATAGGTCAGTACACCCTCGAGTGGCGCTAAATTTCGGTTAGTTAAGTACTTACTTCAATGGAAGTATGCATCGGTCAGTTAAGAATACCCGTGTATGACGCTTTACAATGGTCAGTTAATTACACCCGTGTATGGCGCTTTATAATGGTCATTTAAGTACACTCATGTACCCCACGTATAAAACTTTATAACTGTCACCTTTTGGGGAGGGAAGGGGACACGCATTCTTCTGATATGGTTGAGTTATTCTTGCTCGGCTTTATACAAGACACGGCCGTACATTGCCATTTTAGGAGGAATTAAAGAACTAATATATTTATATAGTAAATTTAAATTATCTACACATGAATAAATATCAAACACATTAAACTTACATGCAAACACGCATGGCAAATATTACTTGTATAATATTTCCACTACACACATATTGTACACGCCTAATACACGGACGCCTTTAACCTGCGTTAGATAGAAGTTATATAGAAGTGTTTTGTAAGCTTATGCGTACGTTATATAGAAGTGTTTTGTAAGCTTACGCGTACGTTATGTGACACCATTTACATACTAATGTGTGAAAAGGTTCATCTTTATTATTGCACACGTGCTTACACATTTCCGAAATTTGACATCCAGAGTAGGCAGAAAAATATACACATATTTAATGTGTCACATTTGGACACTAGTTACTTGTCTAATACAACACATTTGGACACTATATACTTGTCTAATACAACACATTTGGACACTATATACTTGTCTAATACGACACATTTGGACACTATATACTTGTCTAATACGACACATTTTGACATTATATATTTGTCTAATACGACACATTTTGACCAAATATATTTAATACGTCATATTTAGAAATATACACGCATCATATCTGAACTATAACATATATTTAATACGTCGTACTTAGACACCCCACCACCACCAACAACAACACAAAAATATTAATCTGTCACATTTGGAAGTGCACACATGCTTACATATATGAACTGTAACATATATTTATTAGTCATATTTAGAGACACACACATACACACACACACGCACGCACGCACACACACACACATACACACACATACATACACACGCACACACACAGGCACACGCACACACAAGCGCACACACACGCACGCACACACACACACACACACACACACACACACACATTAATGCGTCACATTCAGAAGAGCACGCATGCTTTACTGTGGCAGAGTAAATTTGCCCTATCCCTAATTCTAAACGTAATTGTTCTATAAATTAACTGTCAAAGTGAACAGACATTTACTGTGGCGGAGTAAATTTGCCCTATCCCTAATTCTAAACATAATTGTTCTATAAATAAACTGTCAAAGTGAACTGACATTCGGCACTGCCTTCGCTGTTATTTTTAAGTGTCACAGTTGGAAGTAAACAACTCAGGTAAAGAATATGAGAAAATTTGCTGATCTAATCTAAACCAGTTCAACTGGATGAGTAGTTTTCTGACTAATAGTCTCACACTTCTTCATAACAACCTCAACCAATGGGGATGGACCAAAAGTTATTTTGTTGAAGAAAATCTATATTCTAATTACTTTGTGTCACCATTTTAGGAAGCTGGATGCTTGCTTAATTCACTTTTTACCCTAATTAACGGCTTTGAATTTTATTAACAATATCTGTCGCATTAATTAAGGTAACATTTAAAGTTCGTAATAGTTTTGATTGAGCTAATTGAAGATGCTGTGGGGGAGTAAATTTGCCTCTCCCTATTTTAAAATTTAATTGTTATATAAGTTGTTAAATTGTCAGAGTGACCTGACCTTGGGCACTCCTTCTGATAGTATTTTTGAAATTGTCTGATTTGAATTAAACACCCGAGTTGAGAATATGCTAGAAAATTGCTGATATAATGCAAACCATCCCAACTGGGTGAGTAGTTTTTATTATTTAATGGTTATGATTTACGAGAACGAAACCAGCCAACGGGCCGAGACTAAAAAGTGTACCTGCTTTATGTCACAGTCTGATAAAAATGTCCGACTTGGTGACCTACTTGTCTGTTTACTTCAAATATTGAGATTTGAAAACCCTTTGTTCAAAGCTCTCCCCTATCGAGATGCTTCCAGAACAGGTCAAGACGTTATGTAACTTTAGGCCCATTGTCTAGGTTCTAGAATCAACTACATACCACGCGATCAGTCACGTGATATGCTTTATGCTTTTCTATAAATGTGGGTGCATGCTTTCGCTCCTTTACTGCGAGATACAATTAGCTCACGTCACCACGTTAAGCTACTCGGGTCATTGCGACAGCCGACGAGTCAGATGAGAATCATACACTTCGACTTCTCATAAAGGTACCATTTTATCTAATTGTATACTGTATATCTTGACTTTGTATGTATTTGTGCTATGTATTATATTATTCCATATATGCTTGAGCACGGTTCAGAGGAAATGACTGAAAACCTATAAGTTATGGAATATAAATTTATTGTAACTCTTTTTCCATTGTAACTTTAATTTATATTGTTTTAATTCACTAAGAGCCAGAATGCCTGTGCTCGATATGAATTCCTCATGTAATTCAATTATTGCGTGTAATTTTAATTGTAAATTGTGAAGCGCTTTGCTGTTTGAATTACCCCTTTTGTATGAACATTAATTTAAGTTGTAACTATTTTTATGATTCATACGTCATGCTGTTAAATGAAACATGCGTGAGAAGATTACACTTTTTCTAAATCTAATTGTAAACGACGCAAGGTCGAATTTCTAATTCAGAGCATTAAACTGAGACGTGCTTGAGTAGGGAACGTGTTATCAGAAACTATAAAGGGCACGTTTACTTTCTTCAGGTCGGTTCTGTTCTTTGGGGTTTGGTTTGCTTTACCTTGCCTCGCTTGTTGTCTGCATCTTTGAATTGGACAAGTTGTCTTTGTCTTCAACCGAAGACTGGTACAAACTGGTTGAGCTCTATGCGTGAGTTCTATTATTCCAAGAGTCCACGCCTCTGAAAACTCAAGTTCACTAGCGACATAAAAGGGACACCTTTTCCTGTAAGCCACGTGCTTCGCCGCTAAGAGTGACTTCGTGAGATAGACGGACGGACTGGATAAAAGAGACCAGCGAATACAGACAATTCAGCTGAGTATTACTCAGTCAATCCAATAATCACATGGACATAATTGGCTATCTCTTCGCGTAGAACGATAAAGCACGTACGTGCAAAGAATTGAGAAATAGACTATTTGCGCTCGTATTTGATTATTGTTAACTTGTTAAAACCTTATTAAATCTAATTTTTATTGTTAAACCTCTTAGTAGTTAATTTTTATGCATAATAGACCTATAGATTTTCTTAGATTGAATGGGGGCGGATGAACTGAATGACAATAACGAATGCATATTAATTTAGAGGAATTTAACGATTTCAATCTAGCTAACGTTCGCAATTTATCAGTTTGTAAATTTGTCGTCTGCACTACAAGACACACTTTTAAACTAGTCAAATGATAAGTTGAGCAACCAGTCTGCATAGGATATGAGAGAAGGAATTAATTATCTTTAAGGTCCTTAATTATTCTAAGCAGGGTCTATAAATAAATACTGGAAACGTAACACTTTAGAGAAATCGATTGTCTAATCACTCGAATTTGAAGTGGCAAAGAATTCCTGTCTTGAAAGGCGGCCGTTAACTTATTGGTGAGTTAACTGACTGTTTGAAAGAGAATGGATTTGGAAATATTTCTTGTATTTTGCTATTGATATAATATACTTGTTGTGACGGACACGCCACTTAATTAATGAAAATTATTATTGTTGTTAATTAATCTTTCATAAATGATTGCAAGTGATGAGAATATTAATTTGATTATTAATAATCATCCAACAGACACCACTCGTTCACTTGGCGGATATGATGGCGCTGTAAATGTTTTCTCTCTTCCACAGCATAAAACAATATTATGGTCTCATTATATTTCCGTGAGTGGAAATATTCTTAATAAAGGAGAAGACAAATCCGACTTTAATCTTTATTTAGCGAGCCCCCATCCACCCACTTTCTTCTCCAACATAAGATTATCAATATGCTTAGCAAGGTCAATAAATTTATTTAAATGAACAAACAAATATACATATGAAAAACATCTGTGCGCGAAATCAGCCTCAAAGCTATTTGCACGATTATATTTCAGTTTTTCAACTGGTATCTCGTGATGCCTATGAAAAACAAAACGTCAATTTAATCATGTGGTTTTTGACCAAATTCTATTCTTTCATTATTATTCTCTTAACCGGAGTCATTTCCTTGGGAGGTCAGATACACAGAATACTATGTTGCTAGTGCACTTTCAACCGAATTTCTTATATTGATCATCTCCCAGGCTACAAGACCCCGCCTGGTAAATTACTTGTGTTTTTTTTTGTGTGTTTTTTTGTGGGGGAAGGGGAAAAACATGAATCTACTTGTGAGTGATGTCGGAGTTGTAAATGTTAAGAGATTTAAATTGCTACCCTCCTAGGCGGGCCACTATGCACAGGCAACCCACTTGATTTTAAATTGTTCCCGTCACAGATCCAATAGAGATGTAAGCCAAAATAAGTTAAGGAGTGGGAGGGTACGTATGTGTTGTGCGGTGTGTGGTTGGGTGGGCTGGGTGTGTGTATGGATAACAGCGAACAAATCGGGGTGTAGAATACACGACCAGTCCAATCAATCTATTGTTTGCGGTGGAACTACTTGTGATACGTATTCTTTTTAAAAAATGGGGGTGGGTGGGGGTGGGGGGTAACGTTCATGAGCAACATATTAACACCAAAAAAAAAGAAAGTAGAATTTGAAAGAAAAAGAAATAATTAAAACTAAATGCATTCATACAAATCAAAGAAAGTTTAAATTTTGCAGTCTTGATTCTAAGAATGGCAATAACTCATTTCATACGGATTTATTCTTATCTGTGGCTGACCTACATTCCATTTCACTTGGTCTTTAAGAACAATCCTCTTCCACATTAAGAAAAATAATTTCAGTGACCACTTTTATCTGCAGGCTTGATGGCGCTGAGCACCTAGAGTGTGTGACTCTTGGCATTCTCCAATGCATTGCTGTCACGAATGAGATTGGTAGACGCATCAGTTCCGTACAAACTGAGAGAAAAGCAATAAAGAGAAGAGGAAAAGAATTGATGAGAAGTATCACAGACTTGGGATCAAAGACTAATGAGTATTATTTCCGTAACATCCCTCAGTGCGTGCTATGGTTACCCATTTAGGTCAAATTACGCGATGTTAGAGTTACTAAAATTTAATTTTAAACAAGCCAAAATGTTGCACGAATTGCCTCTATCTTTTTTTTAATGTATTTAATAATATTTATATTTATGCATTTAAGACTTTCACAACAAAATAAATTCTGTTGCAATTAGTTCCAGGTTGAAATACCTACCCACTAGTAGAATGAGTGAACTCTGCCGCCATTTAAACATTTTTCTGATGAACACCCCTACCCTGAACCTTTCTGCTCACACTGAGAACGTTTTTGAATTAGCTAAAGAATCATTTATAAAAATACTTTTTTGTTTTACTTTTTGAAATTACTGTAAGTTCTTATATATTAGTGTAACTAATATAAAAATTTGGAAATTGTAATACATTCATAGCACTTGACAGTCTTTCGATTTCTTTCAGCTAGATTTATTTAATTAAATTTAGTTTGCTTATCTGTCATAGTCAAGTCAATATAGTTTTAAGTTCGGTAAAAAAGAAGACTCAAGGACACTAAAGTCACTGATAAGGCAAATGCATAAGCACATTAAAATGAGAATGAGATATGAGTTTCACTGACACAACAGTCGGACAATGCCGTCACTGACACAATAGTCGGACAATGCTTTCACTGACACAATAGTCGGACAAAGTCGTCACTGACACAATAGTCGGACAATGCCGTCACTGACACAATAGTCGGACAAAGTCGTCACTGAAACAAGTGTCGGACAGTGCTCTGACTGACACAACAGCCGGACCTTGCCCTTCACTGATATAGTCACAACATCTATACATAGTTCTAGTCTTGATGTTTGTGTGTTGAGGGGTACTGATATTGATGGTGGTGACCACGCTTAAAATAGAGAACAGTTATATACGACACACAAGCGCACATGCAATTATATGAATAACGAATGTTTGCATAAATACACACACACAAAAGCATATGCAATTATATTAATGCATGCATGTTTGCATAAATACACAGACACAACAGAACGTGCAATTATATGAATAAACTCTTGTTTGCATAAACACATACACAAACACATGCAATTATATGAATACACGCATATTTGCATACACACACACACGTACGCACATGAGGCACGCAGACAAACATCTCACAATTATTCCGAGCAAGAAGTGGTAGATAGAAATAAAGACAGAGAGACTAAAGTATCAGAAATGAGACAAAAGAAAACAGAACGATATACGGAGACTGTGAGATGCAGTACTAAATGTCAAGTCTGCTTCTCTGGGTTGTCGTCTCGGCAGCTGATAACGGTACTAAAAAATCTTGGAAAAACACGACTCTCATAAGATTGTGCTGACGTAGCTCTACAGGGTCGAGCAAAATCAACACGCCTTTCCCCACGTAAATATGTAAACAAGAAGATGTGGTAGCCAGCCTACATGTGTGTATGTGCGTGGATAGGTGTAGATATGAGTGTGTCTGTCATTGTTTTTGTAACAAAAGATGATTCCTTAAATTTATCAATAAAAAATAATTAATAAAAATGTAATACTTGAGGAGACATACTGCGTCTAAACTGATTTGCTGATGCATATCGCCATATGTCACATTCAGGGACGATAACTTCAAATGCTACATTCCCACCCCCAATACTGCACACCAGAATTAAAATGTCGACAGCCCCTCATGTCTCACTCACACACACACACACACACACACACACACACACACACACACACACACACACACACACACACACACACACACACGGCTATTTTTTTTTAAAGCTGCTAAAATCAGTAGTTGTTGCTAAAATTAGATCTTGTAGCATTTAACTGTGCATAAGAGATCGAAATATCTCGATTCGTTATCTGCACAAAATTATACTTAATAATACTTTGAAATTTAAATCACTAAATTTAGAACTGCTTTCTGTCTTGCCTTTCTATTTTTGCAAAGTCATTAATTAACTCCTCCACGTCCATTTCCTTTGCCGCTTTAGCTTCCACCTTAATAAAAATACATTTCTTAATCGATCTTGGTACATTGTGTTTCTTAGAAAGCGTTTGATTATTTTTCACTTTTGTAAATATCGTTCTGCACTTGTTACTTAACAGGAAATGTTGCAAAGAGTAGGAGAGCCGTGACTACGCCATTAAATTCCGAAGATATTGCACACTAGTCCGAATCAGTAGATGGGCAAGTCCAAATCAGAAGATGGGCAAGTCCGAATCAGTAGATGGGCAAGTCCGAATCAGAAGATGGGCAAGTCCGAATCAGTAGATGGGCAAGACCGAATCATTTGATGGGCAAGTCCGAATCAGTAGATGGGCAAGTCCGAATCAGAAGATGGGCAAGTCCGAATCAGTAGATGGGCAAGTCCGAATCATTTGATGGGCAAGTCCGAATCAGTAGATGGGCAAGTCCGAATCAGTAGATGGGCAAGTCTGAATCAGAAGATGAGCAAGACCTCTCATTGTTGACACTTTCCCTTTGAAGAACACTTGCACGGTTGCTGCTTTGAAAGACTCCATCTGTAAGGGAAATGCATCGGTTAGGTAATCAAGGTTTTCATCTTTGAGAGTCTTAGCAGCTCTTAAGTAGTTCTTGATTATAGACTGTACCGAGTATATTAGACTAAAGTACTGAGAATTTGTCTGCAACAAGTTCCATGCCTTTAAATCTATTATTAGCTGTGAAAAAAAAACAATATCAACATAACATTCAAAACAGTAGTTTGAAAATGATTATTCAAGCTGGTTAGCAATGCATCTTTAAAACTTGTTGTATGTACGTCTCCTTAATCACTCCCACTCTTGAAAATTTTCATTTTTACCACATTCACTGCATACTATCACAGCCTCTTCTTTAGCTTTGTCAAAATCCTTCTGATAATCTAACTACACCTTTAAATGCTGTCTTTTGTGTTCTTTTGTTTCCAGTATTTCTGTATCTTTTCTTGGAAGGCACTAAAAAACAATGTTGACTCACTCTGCACCAAGACAAAACAAATTCAAAAGTTTCTATAATTTGTGTATTCACCAAGCTTCTTTCCTCTCTTGTTTCTTTTCTTATGTTCTCTAGATTTATCAGATCAAAGGCTTTGATAATATCTGTAGATTTATCAGATCAAAGGCTTCGATAACATCTGTAGATTTATCAGATCAAAGGCTTTGATAACATCTGTAGATTTATCAGATCTAAGGCTTTGATAACATCTGTAGATTTATCAGATCAAAGGCTTCGATAACATCTGTAGATTTATCAGATCAAAGGCTTCGATAACATCTGTAGATTTATCAGATCAAAGGCTTTGATAACATCTGTAGATTTATCAGATCAAAGGCTTTGATAACATATTGATAGCGACCTTTAACTCCCTCATGATGAGCGTTTAAATTTATTGACATTTGAAATTTCTGGGATAACAGTCGATGGTCTAATAAAGGTATTTCTATTTAATTTTTTCTTAAAATGTCTTTAATGTTGGAGCATTTTTGTTTCTCTTCTATATACTTCTTCTTTCTCTTACACATACCACTAGCCTGTGTTGCTCACTGAAAAGTGCTATTAACACAGACGTAGAGACGGTTCAGCTGTATGCTGATTAGCCCACAATAATTTCAGATTTATTAGATGTATTATCCTTCAGCCATTATGATTTAAAATCTCTTGTTTTAATTATGGGAAGCACTTCCGGCCTGGACCGATTTCGCACTGAGGAGAGGGGTGGTGTGTGTGGGGTAGGGGATAGGGTATTGGACCTGGTGGCAAAGTCGACTTCCGTTCGTTATTGAGGAATGTTTGATGCGCAGAGATCAACCATGCTGAATGCACTGTTGATGTGTAATTTTTCTCCACCGTTTTATGAGTTGTCTTGTTGTTGTGTTGGTTTCTTTTGTATGGTACTGATCGCTTTGTCTGGTTGGTTGTCTTGGCTGGTAGTGTATTTCTGCGATAACTCTGATATTTTTTTATTTTATTTTATTTATTTATTTATTTTATTCATTATTTTATTCATGTCCAAGATTGAATTAGTTCAGTTAGGCGTTATGTTTTAGTTCTCTAATCTCCTTCTTGTACATATTTTGTCTTCCTAATAAGTGTTTATTTAACTAAAAATTTGTTTATTTATTTTGATTATTTTATTGTTATAATTTTTCTGTGGTTTGTAGGTTTACTTTAGTATTTGTTATGATGTTCGCTGTGTTATTTTACTTTGATTAGTTTAGCTTTTTGCATTTAGGTGGACCTCCACATCATTACTTCAGGTGACTAGTCTTAGGGAAAGTCTTGGACGTAGTGGGGCGGTAGGGGCATCACTTGGGGCACAGATGGAATGTAAAAAGAACAGATATATATATATATATATCACAACAATTCACACACCACTTATCTTAGATTAACATTTGCTTGTATGCTTTCATATACACAAAAACATAAAGATCATAACATATATGTCCCATCCAAGGAAAAAAAAACATTGGTTTAAAACCCGACACTAGCTCCCAACTCATACCCGATGAATGACTGGGTGGTGGCAGAATGGGGATAGGGACAGAAGAATAACTTACAATTCAAGGGCCTGGGTTGGTTTTTAAATGGAACCGCGGCACCCTTGAGGTTTATTAGCGAGCTGTGTGTCGCGGTGTCCAATGGAAACCACTAAACTAAAAGAATAATAAGGTGAAGGTTATAATACATCTCAGAACTATGCCTCATTACGACAATTATTGTCTGAGAACCTCCTCGTAATATCTACCGTGGTTTAGTAGGAGGACGAAAGGTTATGTTTTTTATTGGGGTAGTGGCAGAGCCGTAACTGGCCATTTTTGCGGCCCCCAGTCAAAATTGCGCCCTCCCGCCGAATAATTTTATAATAGTTAGAAAAGTCACTAGCATTACTTTGTAGTAGTTATTAAAGTCACTTGCATTACTTTGTAGTAGTTAGTAAAGTCACTAGCATTACTTTGTAGTAGTTAGTAAAGTCACTTGCATTACTTTGTAGTAGTTATTAAAGTCACTTGCATTACTTTGTAGTAGTTAGTAAAGTCACTAGCATTACTTTGTAGTAGTTAGTAAAGTCACTTGCATTACTTTGTAGTAGTTAGTAAAGTCACTAGCATTACTTTGTAGTAGTTAGTAAAGTCACTTGCATTACTTTGTAGTAGTTAGTAAAGTCACTTGCATTACTTTGTAGTAATTAGTAAAGTCACTAGCATTACTTTGTAGTAGTTAGTAAAGTCACTAGCATTACTTTGTAAAACAAGAAAATACGTACATTACTAAATAATAAATATAGTATAAGAAGTTTATAATCCAATTTATTATTAAAAGTAATCATAAGACCTGCAATGAAAATAAAAATTTAGCTGTCGAACCATATTTACGATTAGGTCCTAAAGATTAGTTTTCAGTTTTAACATTTTACTTTTCGCGCTTTTAATGAGGCAACAATTCATCAATAATTGCATCAAAGTTAATATTATTCGCTATTTCATTTCCCAGTGACAAAATGGACATATTTGTTAATCTCTCCTGACCAGTACTTGCTCTAAGGTAGTTTTTAATTAATTTGACCTTACTGAAGCTTCTTTTGCAAAAAGCCACAGTTACTGGCAAGCAAAGAAATAATCTTAGAGCAATTTCTAAATTTGGATAAAATTCGGCCAAATTATATTCATGAAGTAACTGGAGAAGATCCAAACCAGTTGCGCAAGACACATTTGGAAACAACGCAAACTCTGATATTTAAAACTCTGAATCTCTTATGAAATTTCAAAGGCATTCAAATCGCTGACATATTTGAGACTTAAAGCCATTGCTGCCTTTTGTGAAGACTAGGAGTATCCATTTTAACCAGCGAATCAGACAGAGAAGATCAGAAGATATCTGATGCAAAGTTTCATATCCTCATTTTAGCTCGACCATTATTGTGTCAAATACTGTTTTAAATTGTACTTTAAAAGAATGTTCAGCAGATAAACTTGATGATTCGTCTTCAGACTCATAGTCATAAAGTTGCTGCCTTTTTACTTTTTGCATTCTAGATTCAATAAATTCTGCCGGCATTTCTAGACTCTCAACCGTTTTTCTACATTCTGTAAAAATATTGACCATATCGTTTACACTATCTCTTGTAAAAATATTTTGCAATCGTTGCTCATTTTAGATACGCCATTTGTTTGCAGGGTTTATTTACTCTGTCAGGATATTGTGCCATACGGATAACATACTCAAAAATTAATAGTTAATTATTTTCAGAAGGCTTTTAGCTGTTGATATTGTTTGTGCTTCTGATGCAACAGCGACATTTTTTAGCACCTTAGTCACTTATTTAATCTGAGAATGTAAGCCTTCATCAGCATTAACTCTTGATGACCATCTAGTATCTCCATGACCTTTTAGTGATATTTTTAATATCTCCATTAGCTCTTGATGACCATCTAGTATCTCCGTGACCTTTTAGTGATTTTTTAATATATCCATTAGCTCTTGACGACCATCTAGTATCTCTGTGAACTTTTAGTGATACTTTTAATATCTCCATTAGCTCTTGACGACCATCTAGTATATCTGTGACCTTTTAGTGATACGTTTAATATAATTCATTAAAATATCTCATCGACTAGCTGTATGAGAAAAAACCGTGTATAGCTTTTGTATAGTGGCAAAGAATGAAACCATGGTACTATTTATGGAAGCTGCACATACCCCAACTAAATTTAGACAATGGGCTGAACATGGTATAAATTTCGCTAATTTATTTTTTTTGTGCAAAATGACAGCTTGAACGCCTTTTTACACACCTGCCATGTTTGCGCTATTATCACAGCCTTGGCCTCTCGCATTTTGAAGGTCAAGGCCATCATTTTCTATTTTTGTTATTATTTCTTCGACTAATCTGATTCCATGCACTATTTTTGTCTGCTCTTGTTGTAAGTTGAGAATTTTTTAAGAGAGAAAGAGGTTATAGAGATGAAATATGCCTGAAATTTGGTGCTCTCTTAATTTGACTTTTGTGGAGAAAAGTGTGCCTTTTTTTGCTTCAAGCTACAGCAGCGATTCCCGATTCATTTTTCACCCCGCACCCTCTGGGACTGACGATGCCGATCTCGCACCCTCCTTGTTTTAAACCGAATGATTTTGAGGAAAAAAAATAAAATAAAACGTATGAAAACAATGTAGAAACACAGATTGCCCTTTAAAATTTTCTTAATACTTTGAAAGATTTAAAGCTAACAAATGGGGAAAAAGGAGCAGCCTTCCACACTGCAACAACACAAAATATAAAGCGACTTGCTTTATAAATGAATAAGAAAAACTCATAATGTAACTAAGATTTATACTTTTTTCCTGTCTCTTCTTTGTAGTAATCTGATTTTTAAAAAAAACAAACACGTGGTTCTTTGTGTGTCAATGCAATGCCAGATCATTTTCGGGGTTCAGTACGTTACGATGTTTATCCTTGATGTACAGTAGAGATGAAAAGTCTCATTCACATAGCCAAGATTAAACCAAGATTTTGTACAAAAGTCTTGGTTTTCCTTTCTCTTCTACGATGAATTCTCACACCACCACCACTCGGCAACAGCTGCTCGCACCCTTTGTGGGTGGTGGTGCGAGCACACCCCCAATCGAGAAGCACTGGGCTACAGTGACTACTGTTCTCTACCTGAACAGGTTGGCGTATGCATCTAGCGTTATCGTTGAACTTATCAGTAAACGTATTGCTGTAAGTAGATCCATGTGGATTCTGATCGAGAGCCAATACAGCAAGAGTGGTGGCTTTAGTTTGGTCTTGAGAATTCACGAAAATTATTTTGAAAATTTCTCATAGTGTGCTGAGTAGCATACATGAACATTCCTCCTGCTGTGCTTGATAGTGCCAGGAAAATTCTGGACGATTCTCCAAGGTGTGCTCTGTGAACACATTGAAGATTCCGAAACAGTTGTCTAACGTGCCTAGTAGGGTTACATGAGGCTGTCATCTAAATATAGACTGTGACTTGTTGCAAACCGCGTGATTGTGAACACGTGCTAGTGACAGAGACCAACTTTGTAAAGGTTATATACATTGACTTTAATTATTTCTCTAAAACCCCACCATCATATCTATGATAAATTATGTCTTATGAAATTGATTATATATATGATCATTTGACTGCTAATGTCTATGCTAAGATAAACTGAACGAATGTCAAGCATTAATCGAGTATTGTTGTGATGTAAATGTCAATGCTCTTTTTGATTGTTGATTTAATAAATTTATTGTTAAATTTATTGACCTTCTTGTACATATTGGTAACCATATGTTGGAGAGATAGTGGGTGTATTGGGACTCGCTAAATATAGATTAAAAGATGGATTTATCTTCTCCTTTGGTAAGAAGTTTTCCACCTACAGAACTATTGTGTGACAGTGAATTTTTATATTTAATGTTGTGGAAGTGAGAAAACAGTTATAGTGCCCACATATCCGTCAAGTGAGAGAGACGAATGGTGTCTTCTGGAGAATTATTAATAATATAAATTAAAATTCTCATCACTTGTAATTAGTTATGGATGATTAATAAATAGTAATAATAATAATAATAATCATAACAAATATCTAGAGTGGTGTTGTGTCACAGTTGAGTAAGAATATTGAATTAATTTCAACCACTAGTTGAACAATATTATACTTTTTAAAAAAATATTAAATGAGAAATCTATATAATATTATTTGTGAAAGCTACTTAAATTATGTTCCAGGCAGATTTAAACAAAGAGTCAATTCACTCACTAAATGTAAAAGAGTAAGTGACAAATAATTTAATAAAAACTATTACATTAAGAGTACTTCAGTAGTGTTAAAGATTCGTATATTATGTACTATTAATTACGGCGTTTTGTGTACTATTTAATGACCAGTACAAAATAAGCTTTGAAAAATTGTTAGCGCCCGCCATACTGTTCTGAAAAATTGAATGTGCTCCTGAGCACGAAAAGGGAGATCACTCTCAAGGGTCTAGAGGAGAGGAACGTCAAGTGTTTAATGCTTTGGTACCGGCGGAAAACAATGGCTGAGACATGGGGAAGATGGGCGCCCCCTCCTACCCTCCTATTATTACAATATATCTCATTTAAAACAAGTTGACCTCCCGTACAGTGACTGACCCACGGACGGACGTACAATTCCTCACTACAATCAAAAGAAAGACTAAAACCGTTAAATCCCCATTGAGTATTACAGAATGTAATATGTATGTTTATATATATATATATAAACTTTACTTTAATAATGTCAACAACAGTGGCTAACAATTAAAAGAAAATTAATAAGCTGTTGTAGGTAGGAATTTAAATGTTTTAGTTAAAACAGATTTAATATCGCAGGTCACCTATCTTCCTGCATAGAAACCTGGGAACAGTATAATAAAGTTTTCTTAAACTAACCTGCACTTGGAAGTTAGCAACAATTTTCATCAAGGATTGCGCGATTCTATTCATATTTGTCCACGGGCAGAGTTTATCTCCCCTACACACACACACACACACACACACACACACCCTCGGACAGAAAACTGGGGCCAACTTCCAGTTATTTTGTTTTTACCTTAATATTAAACACATTTTACTCTCTCTCTCCTCTTTCTCTCTCTCTCCCACCTATATTTTGTCACTGCTTTATTCGGTTATCCTGTGCACCCTGTAAAAATTAGTCGAGTCTGTGAGATTTTTCAGTTTTTACAAAACTGTTTACTGTTTGAAGAGAAACATTAGGCCCTCTTCTGTACCAAGAGCAAACAATGGTGAAAGTAAGTACAACAGTATTTTGTCAACCGAAGAGTACAAACACTTACAAATAATATATTCCACTATCATATTTTGTCAGCTGAAGAGTACAAACACTTACAAATAATATACTCCACTGTCATATTTTGTCAGCTGAAGAGTACAAACACTTACAAATAATATACTCCACTATCATATTTTGTCAGCTAAAGAGTACAAACACAAATATAATATACTCACACTATCATATTTTGTCAGCTGAAGAGTACAAACACTTATAAATAATATACTCCACTATCATATTTTGTCAGCTAAAAAGTACAAACACAAATATACTCCACTGTCATATTTTGTCAGCTGAAGAGTACATTTACAAATAATATACTCCACTGTCATATTTTGTCAGCTGAAGAGTACACTTACAAATAATATACTCCACTGTCATATTTTGTCAGCTGAAGAGTACAAACACTTACAAACAATATACTCCAAACATTCATTATGTCAAGTGCATGAATGATTGTGAGTAAACATCCAACATTTAAAACTTCAAACATTGTTAGTTGAATCTGTCACTGGGTGAAAACGTACGAAGTTTATATATACACAATGTTTTAATTACTTTCGTCAAATCAGATGGAATTACCGTTGGGAAAAATTGTCAGCACCTATATTACGATTAACCAAAGCGAATACATTTTTTAAAAAATACTTTTCCTGGTAATCGTGATTACTATGCCCATCAGACGGTAACCCAGTCTTGGGATATTTGTTTGGCGTGCTGCCTATCTATTTATAGACTTGAACGAGAGATCGTGAAACGTGCTACAGTAAGTGTCGAGGATCCGTTTGATGTTCCTTGATATCATCTTTTGGTTGTAATTTAAAGAAGGTAATTTTCGCCATTGCCAGCTGATGTGCAACCGGTCGTGTCAGTCATATCAATAAACAGAATGACGTCACTAACACTTTGCTTCCTTTACCTCACGCGTTCTTTCCTTCTCTCTTTCGTTCTTTTCATTTCTCTTTCTTTCGTTTTTTATTTCTCTCTTTCTTTCGTTCTTTTCATTTCTCTCCTGCTCTCCTTTTCTCTCTTTCTTTCTTTCGTTCTTTTCATTTCTCTCTCTCGTTCTCTCTTTCTCTCTCTCTCTCTCTCGTTCTTTTTTATTTCTCTCGTTATCTCTCTTTCTTTCGTTCTTTTTTATTTCTCTCGTTCTCTCTCTTTCTTTCGTTCTTTTTATTTCTCTCGTTCTCTCTCGTTCTCTCTCTTTTTCGTTCTTTTTTATTTCTCTTGTTCTCTCTCTTTCTTTCTCTCTTTATTATTTCTCTCGTTCTCACTCTTTCTCTCAATCTATATTTCCCTCTTTCTCACTCTTTCGCTCTTTGTGTTTCTCTCGTTTTATCTTTCTCTCGTTCTCACTATTTCGTTCTCTCTATTTCTCTCGTTTCTCTTTTCCTCGTCTGTCTCACTCTTTTGTTGTCTTTTATCTCTGACCCCTCCCTCCCCGCCCATCTCGCTTTAATCATTTTAATGACATAATGTAACGTCCTTCGAACAATTATGAGTATCAATCAGTCACACGGGGATTACAATTTTAAAATAAGAAAGTGCATATATTAACTTATTCTGTTTGTACTGAGAGCAGATGTCAGTTATGAACAGTCAGCCGAGTTACTGAACTATGTCCTGATAGTCAACCGAGCTATTGAAATTTTAATTATGTCCAGACAGTCAGCCGAGTTAGTGAACTTTGAATTATGTCTAGACAGTCAGCCGAGTTAGTGAACTTTGAATTATGTCTAGACAGTCAACCGAGTTACTGAACTTTGAATTATGTCCAGACAGTCAACCGAGTTACTGAACTTTGAATTATGTCCAGACAGTCAACCGAATAATTGAACTTTGAATTAATTTGTAGATCCGTTTGCATTGAAGATCTATACCTTAGACTCCAGTATATTCCCAAAGTATTGTGGCTTTGTCTTGGCTAGAGGTTTTTGTTTCTCTGTTATTTTATTTGTTTGTTTTAATTTTTAAAAATCTGTTTATTTATTTATTCTAAAATTCTCCTTCGACACATCTCGCATTGTACTCTAGCTTGACCTGAATCTGAACGACGGGATGGGATGGGGGATAAAACAAGAGCCATGTCAAAGTCAAAGTTCAAATCTCGACAAATTTGTCTATTTTGATTACTTAAGCCTTTTCTTATGTTATCTAGTCTCGTCTCACCTCATCTCGTCTCGTCTGATAACAATTGGTAATTTACCGACTACATGTAACTACAAATCCAACATTATCACCGAGGTCCCAGTGTGGAAAAAAGGGAGACAATCCACTATCACATTGTACATGAAACATTCCGTTATTAAATATTCAGATTATCACCAATATGTGTAAAACTGCAAAGAAAAGTCACTGAAAACTACAACAACAGTCACTTGGTTATCAAATTTAAACATCCTAAAAAGTCACCGAAAACTACAACGACAGTCACTTTGTTATCAAATTTAAATATCCTAAAAAGTCACTGAAAACTACGACAGTCACTTGGTTATCAAAATTAAATATCCTAAAAAGTCACTGAAAACTACAACAGTCACTTATTATCAGAATTAAATATCCTAAAATGTCACTGAAAATTACGACATTCAGTTTGATAATTAAAATTAAATTTCACAAAAGAGTCCAAGAAGAGCGCTTGCTAAGACCAGAGTCACGAAGTGGGTCAATCCAATATAGAACACACTTTCACTCAAAAGTGACACATTACCTCATTAAGTCTCGACAATTCAAAGAATGATCACTTGATTCCAAGCTTCTTGTCAGGCCTATTTGTGGCTGCCGACTGATAAATGAATCTTCATTTACAAAGCCCTTCCAGCCAGGTTCATGATTCCACGAAATTAACTTAATTTAAACATTCACTGTCGATAGTGACATGTTTTAGAGAGATATTATAATTAAAACGAGACAAGTACAAGACAGAAAACTGTCTGAACACTGAGTACTGCAGAAGCTTTCATCATCACTAATCATAAATATGGATGTGTATGCATTATTGTATGTGGGGGTGGGTGGGGGTAACATAGGTATGTATGGATTCATTCATTTCCTTTTTACACTTTTTGAGCTAGCCATCAGCGTATCAACATTGATGTCACAAATAATTCCATTATGTTTATCGATCATTACCGATTGAAATAATGATGAAAGATTGATGAAATATTGATGAAAATCACTGAGGAAATACTGAAGAAATTCTATTATTCTTTTTTAATGTGCAAATCACTCATCAACGCTTCGCCCATTGACGTTCAGTGCGAATCCGGAATGGAAATTATAGTTCCTTCACCTAAGAATCTCGCTCCTGTTCAAGTTTAAATATCAGAATACCAAATCACTCTCAAGAGTTCAGTACTCGAGCCTCTACGTTTCCCGGCTCAAAGTTTGCCGTGCGTGCGTGCGTGCGTGCGTGCGTTCAATAACGCTAATATTCGTACCTAGTGCTATATAACATTTTCGTTGTGTTAGCGAACGGCTTACGAGGTAATTTGCATCACTCCACACAGGATGGTGTCTCAATTAGCAAGCTTAACTTTGCATATGGAATTTTTCAGTTTAGGTAATGATTGAAAAAGAATGGTATTCTCAATGATTGTATAGAACATACAATGTATGACAGAAGCTGGTTAGAGTAGAATGTGCTAGTTTCAGCACTGTTATGACAGCTATCTAGTAATGTTTTCGGTCAGCTGATCTATATATCTATCTATCTCTCTACCTGTCTGTCTGTCTGTCTGTCTGTCTATCTTTCCATCCATCAATCTATCCATCCATTAAATAGACTTAAGAAACACTAAATTCATTGTAGTCTATGGTGAGTCAGTATAAATTTATGTCCGGGGGTCAACTCGACTAGTTTAGGATAATGTCAGTCAGTGGCAGCATCAGGTGTTAATAATTATTGTATATTTTCTTTCTTTTACAGCACAGGTAAAGTACACACACCTGTGGCACAAATTAATTTAAAACAAAGTGCATAATAAAAAATAGATTTAAAATTGCATTAAATAATATTTTATGAGAGGAGAAGAAGTTCGTGTGACACCTGTTGTGTTTTGAAATACCGTTGTCTCTGCACTTGTCATCTTGAAACGTTTCGTGTGCAGCTGTTGGTCAGTAGGAAGGGTCAACTCTGACAGCTGAAGGTACGCTATTCACGGTTAAGGTTACACTAACGCGAAGTGCTGCGAAATGCTATTTAATGCACGGTTAAGGTTACACTAACGCGAAGTGTTATTCAATGCGCGGCTAACGTTACATTAAAGCAAAGTGTTATTCAATGCACGGCTAACGTTACATTAAAGCAAAGTGTTATTCAATGCACGGTTAACGTTACGCTAAAGCGAAGTGCTATTCAATGCACGGCTAACGTATGCTAACACGAGTGCTATTTCGTACTTTATTAAGGTTACACTAACGCGGATGTTGTTCAATACGCGACTAACGTTACGCTAACGCGAGTGCTAATCAGTACACAACTAACATTACGGCAGCGTGAGTTCTGTTCAATTCACCGCTAATGCTTTATGAACGTGAGTATATTCAATGCATAATTACGAATAAGCTCATGTGAACACTACTGAATGCACGGCTAAAGTGAATGCCATTTCAATGGCTAATGACAGTACTAGTGAATTCGAGGATAGCCTTACGCTAATGACAGTACTAGTGAATTCGAGGATAGCCTTACACTAATGACCGTACTAGTGAATTCGAGGATAGCTTTACGCTAATGTGAGTACTAGTGAATTCGAGGATAGCTTTACACTAATGTGAGTACTATTCAATGCACTGCTTGTGTTATGCTAACGTGAGTGCTATGAATGTTTACGTAACACTGACGTCAGTACTATTCAATGCACTGCTTGTGTTATGCTACCGTGAGTGCTATTGAATGTTTGCGTAACACTGACGTCAGAGTTATTCAATGCACGACTAGAATTACGCTAACACGATCTTTGCCGACTGTCACTGGTATCTCATATAATGTTGTGTAATTGCTGAAACGTTTGATGTTTGAGGGGGGGGGGCTTTTGGGTTGGCTTTTTAAAAAAAAATTGTTTTGCTCTTTCCCGTTTGAGGTATTTCTATGTTTTTACTAATTAATTTTTAACTCTGCTTTTAAAAATCTTTTGAAAGAATATTTTCCGCATTTCACTAATTAATTAAAGAGAATGTAAATAATCTATCGGACAAGAAGCATATTCACTACGATATTATGGATTGCGAGCAATATGTGTTGTTTTATATTACTTTCAATACTCACTGTTTTAATTAAAACATGTTTTGTAGTTGTGTAAACGGTCACTGATGAAAACTGTAAATGGGTAAACTGTTACTTGTGAAAGCAAAACTTATTCTGTAATAGTGCAAATAGTCAATGATTGTTATGGTAGAACAAGTACTGTAAATGTGTAAACTGTCCGTGATAAAAGTAAAACCTGTACCGTAAATGTGTAAACTGTAAATGTGTAAACTGTCACTGATGAAAGTAAAGCCTGTACTGTAAATGTGTAAACTGTAAATATGTAAACAGTCATTTATGAAATTTTTAAAAAAGTACTGTAAATGTGTAAACAGTCATTTATGAAATTAAAACAAATACTGTAAATGTGTAAACAGTCACTGTTGAAAGTAAAATACGTCCTGTAAATGAGTAAAGCAGTTGATGAAAGTCAAACATGTTCTGTTCATATTTAAATAGTCAGATTTCTGATGGTGAAATATGTTCTGTGAACGTGAAGTCGGTAGCTGTTGAAAGCAAAACATTTTCTATAAGTGTTCAGAATAGCTTTATTTAGTTAGTAATACGGACTCCATAAATATTTTATAATGCAATAGTGGTTTATGTGCTTATCTATTCATATATAACAATAGAATTGTTACATAAAAAGCAATTGATTTGTACAGAAATAAATGTTCTATAAACAATTATTTCGACCTTGGTTTGCAGCACGAACAAGCCAGTGTTTGTTTTTTTACACGACAATAATTAAATACTCAAACATGTGGGGAATATCCTTGACACTATGAAGATGTTCTTTCAAGGGAAGCTACTCTCAAAACATGTATTAACATATCTCCAATCCGCCCCACCACGATTGTTATGGCTGAAAGTAAACCACCACTGCATTCTATCTATTCTCTGGCCTATTTAAGAGAAAAGCATTTTGTAGACACTTCATCACCTTTTCCTTTGTTAGTCCAAAAGCATCTGCAATCTGTCTGCATACAGTTAGTCCAAGGGCATCTGCACTCTGTCTGCTTACAGTTAGGACAAAGGCATTTGCACTCTATCTGCATACAGTTAGGACAAAGGCATCTGCACTCTGTCCGCATACAGTTAGGACAAAGGCATCTGCACTCTGTCCGCATACAGTTAGGACAAAGGCATCTGCACTCTGTCCGCATACAGTTAGGACAAAGGCATCTGCACTCTGTCTGCTTACAGTTAGGACAAAGGCATTTGCACTCTGTCTGCATACAGTTAGGACAAAGGCATCTGCACTCTGTCCGCATACAGTTAGGACAAAGGCATCTGCACTCTGTCCGCATACAGTTAGGACAAAGGCATCTGCACTCTGTCCGCATACAGTTAGGACAAAGGCATCTGCACTCTGTCCGCATACAGTTCGGACTTCGACAGATGGTCTTACTCACCTCACCTCGTTAGAAGGCTGGCAAAGAAATTACTTTCTTTTTTCATCCTAACATAAAAGAATCTAGTTCAAGGTTTCAGTAAACCTATCGCTCATTATCCATCTCTTTTGTCTGATATAAAGATCAAATCCATCATCTATCAGAGTCTGTCCATCTACCAATTTACCAACCTCGCTACCCATGCATCTAACTTTCCACTTAACTGTATGTATCTTTAAATGGTGGCTTTCCATGTAACTCTTAGTATCTTTAAATATGGCAAAAGTAGATTTCAAGCAGTGTCGCAAAACTATCATCATAAGTCAATATACCTTTGAAGTTGGGGTGGGTGTGTGGTCGGTTAAATACTACTAAACTTTTATACCTATGCTAGGAAGAGGTTAAAAGCAAGGTACAGGCAAAACAAAGACAAACAGAGAAAAGCAAAGATCTTGTGCAAATAAACAGACAGCTCATCAGCAGAATGTGCACAGATAAGAACGGAAACCGCAAGATACGCGATAGCCGGGACAGTCAGGCATATAGTTTTGTGCTTCCCGGAAAGAAGAGAATCCAGTGTTGGAAATTAACCAAAAGGCAATTCCGAAATAATATTGAAAAAGCCCTCAGACTTCCTTCGACTGTGTGCCAACTAGCACGTGACTTAAAGGCGCATTGCTCACTAATGTAGGTCAATGGTTTCAGCATATTCATTTCAAACAATAAACAGTCCAGTGTTACGTTTCCAGTATTTATTTATAGACCCTGCCTAGGATTTTAAGGACTTTAAATATGATAGATTAAATTAATTCCTTCTCTCTATCCTAAACAGACTGGCTGCCCAAATTATCATTTGACTAACTTTAAAAACGTGTCTTGTAGTGTAGACAACAGATTTACAAACTGACAATTTGCGTACAAAGCTGGCTTTGGAGTCGTTAAATTCCTCTAAATTAATATGCATACGTTATGTCATTCAGCTCATTCGCCCCCATCCAAAACCAAGAATATCTATAGGTCTATCATGCATAAAAATGTACTACAAAGAGGATTAACAATTAAAAATAAGATTTAATAAGTTTAACAATTTAACAATTAGTTAATATACGAACGCGAAGTCTAATTCTAAGCCTTGGCAAATTAACGTGCTAAACTGTCAACGAGAGGATTGCCTTGAAAACACTGTTCATTTTGATTTCGGTACACCAAGCATGACTTAGCTTGTGAAAGTTGACCACGTGTTCGAATCCAGTCCAGACCAGTCTACCTCACTTGTCTTCCCTCAGCAAGATGCATACAGCATAACAATGGAACTGTCTTTCAATATCGCGCTGAATGGAATGGTGAGTATAGAAAGACGTGCAGACCTGCGCGCCGGCACTGTCTCATCAATGGTAATAGGACAATAGTGGATTCAGCTCACTCGTAGAGCTTGAACAACTTCAGTGGAACATGACAAAGGAGGAGGAAAACGAAGAAGAAGCCGACCTGGAAACAAAAGTGTTTTCGTAGTCGTCTTGCTTTAAAGTTCGCCTAGCTAAGGGGCTAGAAATTCGACATATCGCGTCGTTTACAATTTTAGATCAAAAATCATAATCTCACGCATGTTGCATTTAACAAGCATGATATATGAATTACCAAATATTTACAACGTTAAAATTTAGAGTTCATACAAAAGGGACAATTCAAACCAAGCAAAGTGCTTTACAATTTACATTAAAATTTACACGCAATAATTTGAATTACAATAGAAAATTCATGTCGGGCTCAGGCACCCCTGGCTCTAGTGAATTTAAAGTTATATAAATTAAAGTTACAATGGGAAAGAGTTACAATGATTTATATACAATAACTTATAGGGTTTTATCATTTACCAACGAACCGTGCTTAAGCTACTGTGGCAATGCATAGCACAAAAATTACATACATAGTTCAAGAATGCAAAATACAATCAATAAAAGTGGTACCTTTAGTGAGAAGTCGAAATGTTATCTCAGCAATCGCGTCGGCTGTCCTCTGACTCAACGAATTAAGCGACGGTACTGTACTACGTCAACGCTTCTGGTTCTCGGAGTGACTCTACAGAAACGCGTTCCCCTATTTATCAGAATGTATAGAACGCATCACGTGACTGGTCACGTGGTATGTAGTTGGTTCGAGAATTTAGACAATGGCCTAAGTTACATAATCTCTCTGACCTCTTTGTTAGAAGCTTCTCGATACTGAAGTATCATGGGAGAGTTCCAAACAAATTAATTTCAAATTTTGATGTTTGAAAACAAACAAGTGGGTCAAGGAGTCATGACATTTTTATCAGACTGTGACATCCAGATCAAAGTGGATTTTTTAAAAAATCATATTGAATATTTAGTAAATGAAAAATCTGTCATCAATAGCATGGTCGAATCTGGTGTTCCAGTCCGCAACAGTGATCAATATCTTTAACAGCACCTGACAGAATCAGGTGTCCCTGTCTCAGAATAGTGCACTGAATGTAGCTGCATGAAGAACAAGCAATGTTGAACCTGTTAATTGTTAATTGCGACCGTTTGGCGTGTGAATAATAAAACAACACAAAGTAAGTAGGCAATAATTATCGTAAATGCATACCCTTTTTCGTAGCAACTGATACAGTCTCGTGTTCTTTGAAGGCGACGGCGCCTTTAACTGGGAAAAAAATGGCGACGATTCAGCTGACTGAGTTTGAAACAGCTAGACAATCACTTTTGAGAACACTTGAGAGTTATCGCCCGGAGACGACGATAAGGAACAAGATGGCGTCCTGCTATCGAGAAAGCAGAAATGCAGAGAAAAATGACGTCGACGCTGACTGGTAAGCTATATGTTTAGCGATTTCGTCTTCCGCTGACTGGCAAGCTGTATGCTTGTATTCGGCATCACAAATGGATTGTTAGTATGTTTATACTTAAAAAAACACATAAATTAGACTAGACTGAAACTGGCACCATGCTTATTTGTGTGGGCATGGTGGTTCTAAGTTTGATGCACAAATGATTATTTATTTGCACTTTTTTTTTAAAAGGCATATTAATCTTATCTGGCGCAATCTTTGATTGCTCAGTGTGTGTGTGTGTGTGTGTGTGTGTGTGTGTGTGTGTGTGTGTGTGTGTGTGTGTGTGTGTGTGTGTGTGTGTGTGTGTGTGTGTGTGTGTGTGTGTGTGTGTGTGTGTGAAATGGGGTCTACTCTTAGTCTTCTCTGAATGGCGATAAAACACAATGCTATTTTCACCCTCCATCCAAACAAGTAGAGTTATGTTCTCTTGGTCCGTATTGATACTTAATGAAATTCACTAATGGCAGAACCATTAATTATCCATTACTATATGTATTTGTAACACATACAAGGACATCATATTTCCATTGATAATAGTCTGTAGGCTATTTGATAGAATAAGGAACAAAATTAATTGTAAACTGTTGGAGCATTTTATTCAGTGTTTACTGAAAAATGATTGAAGTAACAAGTGGATAGTTTTTGTCATAATTTTTTTTAAACATTCCCACCAAGTCCAACATATGTTGACATTGCAGTACATTGTGGTCAGAGTCTAGTTGTCTGGCTATGATAAGAGGTCGTGATGTAAACCTCTGAACTTCGGGTGCCTGTAAATTGTGGGAAAAGTGCCATTTAGAAATTGGCAAAACTCTTACCTTCAACTTCTGGCTGACTGTTCGGTGGAATCGGCCTGTAATCAATCTTTCTGTTAAGTGGGTCACTTCGTGACGTACTGGTTTACAAAGGCCAATCGCATCCATCGTCACTGAATGAAGTGCTTGATGTACATATTTTACATATACACCAATTATTTTCATAGGTCAATTATTCCAATACTGAATGAACTATTTCATTTCCACATATTAGTCATGTTGTTCATTATTGTATAAAAACATTTAGTTTCAATTTGCCAATACTGAATGAAACGTTGGATGCACATAGGCCTACGCCAATCATTTCTAGTGTCACAGAATTAAATATTTGTAATTCCATAGACTAATCACTACTAGTGTCACAGAATGACGTGTTTAGTTTACACAGATCAATCACTTCCAGTGATAATAAATGGCGTGTTTAGTTTACACAGAGCAATCACTTCCAGTGATAATAAATGATGTGTTTGGTTTACACAAGTCAATCACTTACAGTGCACTGCATGACATGACTGTTTTCATTAGGCTATTTCTGTCCAGAGTTAAAGAACAAGACAAGCTTTAAGTCCCATTCAGCCTCGCTTTGAGTTTTGTGAGCTCTTCGTACTGGCCTTCGTTGTGCTGACGGTTGTACTGCGTATGTCAGCGTATAGCGCGTGCTACCCTCCCCCCCCCCCCCCCCGATACGTCTTTCTCGACTGTGCAGCTAACGTCAGCTATGACGTCAGACGTTGCGGAGTGATACTGTTTTCTGGCAGCAGCCGCAATAATCGCCATGGTGAAGAAACTTACATCTAATAAAATGATAAAGTGGTCATTAGCGTCTTTCAAATTAACTTTAGTATTTAAAGCAGACTGCGGCAGTCAGTAGAGAAGTGATTACTTGTTCTAATAGTTATATCCGGTCATTTTAAGCGACATCTATGCAGGAATGCTAATAAGTAACTGTATCGGGAGGGTGTGTGTGTGTGGGGGGGGGGTACAGAAATCATTTTGAAGAATTATGCATGCGTATAACCTTGAGGGTTTTGGAGAAAACCGGATTCCGACTTACTCGACTGGCTCTTGGCCAGCTGCAGTTTCCTGAAGGATGTATTACTACACTGACTAATAATTAATTGTTATTTCTATTTTTATAATTCATTTTTACGTACTACTACACTGACTAATAATTAATTGTTATTTATATTTTTATAATTCATTTTTATGTACTACTACATTGACTAATCACTAATTGTTATTTCTATTTTTATAATTAATTTTTATGTACTACTACATTGACTAATAATTAATTATTATTTCTATTTTTATAATTCATTTTTACGTACTACTACATTGACTAATCACTAATTGTTATTTCTATTTTTATAATTCGTTTCTAAATATATATTTTGATGTGAAGTGCAGAATTAAACTGGGGGAACTAAATTAGACATACAGCTTACATTGGTGCTATTAAATCTGTGGAGGCGAACGCTAGGGTCACCATGTCAGTACCGACACAGGAAGCTGACTTCCCTCCGAGCCGATCACGCATGTCCCTAATGTTTCCCGCGTGTTTCCAAGCATGTTTCCCAAACTTATTTTCTGTAAGATCCATGATGCCCAATGTCACTGTTTTCCTAAAGTAAATATGTCTGTCACAGGAAATGAGGGACAGAAATTATATTTTATTTCATTTTAAAAAACCGCTAACAAAACTAATTGAAGTAATCCGAGTTTTGTTATTTTTCGTATGTAGCATGTAACTTCCAGTAACGGTCACCTAAGATCTCTTTAGTAGACAGACGTTCGTGACGCAGTGTGTGTCAATTATCATATTGAATATATATATTAGTTTATGAAGAATATGTATATTAAATAAATTGGGACAACTGCGCACTACAGTCACATGTTGTTGACGAGAGAAATGACCAGTGCGCATTAGAATTGACCACAGAAAAGCGTGCATCACGATTACCACTATATATCCAAGGCAAAAAATCATGTCACACGGCATAGCTTCTGGAAAGTTCTGGAGACCTTCAGTAAAGCTATATAAGAGGCAAAATGAAGATTTTATTCTCAATGTTGAAAACGTCGATTCGTCTGAAGCCAGTCTAACTTCACGTATGAATTATCTCATGTACAGAGATTTCATAAAGGAAAGCTGCAATAATCTCTTTCCATCCGTTTTCCATCCGTCTGATGCCATATATTGAGTAACGAGGCAAAATTACTCAGTATAATTTTTGGCAAAGTGGAAAGTTCACTGCCAAGAAAAAACCCAATGTATGCGACACTGGTTGTATGCAGTTAACGACACGAGGGACCAATTTTGTTCTTCCCCCTGTCTGAGAGTTTGGTTTGACACATCTATCCCGCAAATTGAGAGGCTAGCACCGAGATTTTCTTACAGATATCCGGATTTCTACACTCAATGTAATGCGACGACACATCCCACTGGACGACTCCACCCGATAATGCTAAACGTCGTTGGGGTGTCCGTTTCCACGACAACCGGTACAACGATAATTATCGAGGCTGACAACAGTCAGCTAAATTTCAGATTTCTCCCCAGTGATAATCTGAAAGTGGTGCCTAGATTCTGCAGAATCTTCACCTGTAATGCGACGCCTCAATTGCGTCCTATCTTCACTTTGAAGTGCCGCTTATAAGTGACGTGTGAGCTTACGTCATCTCCTTGGAACTCTGACATTAATAGTGAGCAATCATTAGCACGGCTAACGCGCACATACTTAACTCAGGACTCTTAAGAAAATGAACACTATTATATCGTTTGCAAAATAAGAACTTGAATGTTAAAAAGTAATGCTTATTTTACATGTCAACTATTGTTAAAGCGGCCCCATTTGCCGCATAAGAATTGTGTAATTAATCTTTATTTTATATTTTGAATTTCATCATTTTCATCTCCCCTTATTTCCCACAGAGTGTATGACATTGGAAAGTTGAATGAATGATTAATCACTGTGCGAAAGAGTAGTGCCCCTTTTAAATCGGGAAATAAATAACCTGATTTAAACATCTTTCAACTCTCTTGTTCACCATAGTTTTTGAGAGGGACGAAAGAATTTGTACTATTGTTTTGCACCGTTCGTCTGTTCGTCCATTTATTCACATTTATGATACACACTCACAACACACACCGCCAATAAAACGTTCCTTGGCATGACACTAATAAACTGGGCCCCACCCAAACATCAATGGTGTATGTCATGTGTGTCTATGTAACAACCTGACACGACGTAGTACTGGCATACGTCACATGGGCTTTTCTTGGAGGTGCACCGGAGCAGGCCAAAAATAGACTTCACCCCTTGCATCTCTAACTTCAGCTCGGGGTCGGCTTGTAACGAGCCTCCCGTTTTGTGACAATGTCTAAGGACAAATATGACATTTTGTTATCAGACAAAATACAAATATGTCACTTTTAATCAGACAAAATACAAAGACGACACTTTGTAATCAGTCAAAATACAAATATGTCACTTTTAATCAGACGAAATACAAATATGACACATTGTAATCAGACAAAATACAAATATGTCACTTTTAATCAGACGAAATACAAATATGACACATTGTAATCAGACAAAATACAAATATGTCACTTTTAATCAGACGAAATACAAATATGACACATTGTAATCAGACAAAATACAAATACGACACTTTTTAATCAATCAGAATACAAATACGACTTTTTGTAATCAGTCAAATACAAAAATGGCATTTTGTAATCAGACAAGTATACAATATGACACTTTGTAATCAGATAAAATACAAATAATGATGCTTTATAGTCAGACAAGTATACAATATGACACTTTGTAATCAAATAAAATACAAATAATGATGCTTTATAGTCAGACAAGTATACAATATGACACTTTGTAATCAGATAAAATACAAATAATGATGCTTTATAGTCAGACAAGTATACAATATGACACTTTGTAATCAGATAAAATACAAATAATGATGCTTTATAGTCAGACAAGTATACAATATGACACTTTGTAATCAGATAAAATACAAATAATGATGCTTTATAGTCAGACAATATATAATATGACACTTACGATACTTTGTAATCTTGGCTATAGCACTTGCAAGAGGAAATTAGTTTTGCTTTTGCAAGTGCTATAGCCAAGATTACAAAGATTAGTTTTGCTTACAATGCATAATTGTTCAGTCTTTGAAAGGGGAAACCATTCTTAGTTATAATGGTAATGTTCAAAATCTTTCTCAAACCTATAAGGGAGCAGTTTTGGTTATTGTGACAATATGAAGCCATAAATGGCACAATTATTTTATTTTTATTAATCAACTTCTCTAATTAATTAAATGTAACTTATGTTTTCGTTTGATATACAAGTTTGTTTTCTTCTCCATTTTTCTAGGATGTGAGAATAGGTTGTTGGAATTTTAGCTGCTTTGGGACTATTAATCCATCAGCGTTAATACAGTTACTTGGCCAACCTAGCTAGTTCATTAGCCAGAGTTAGAACAGCATTAATACAGTTACTTGGCCAACATAGCTAGTTTTACTGGCCAGAGTTAGAACGTGTACAACACCATGACAGGCATGAGTAAACATGTTTCTACTGCAGAATTTCTTTGGTAGCCGAATCCAGTGCCTGTGCTGACTAAGACTCATGATTTCTAAAGGATGGCTGAATGCAACTTTACCTTGCAGGTCTATGCTTGACCATGATGCCAAGTATGGAACTTTAAGTGCCACTGGCCCAGATTTGCCTCTCTTGCAGTGAGAAGCATGTTTCTAAATATAGACCAAATGTTATGATAGCATAACTTGAGGCCAAAGTGTGTGCATGAGCTCTTAGAAAAAGAATGGGATTAAGTGTGATCCTGTGTGTGTGTGTGTGTGTGTGTGTGTGTGTGTGTGTGTGTGTGTGTGTGTGTGTGTGTGTGTATTGCTCGCTACTTGCCATCATCAGGTTATATGGTCCCGTGACAACAATGGGTAGCCTCCTAACATTTCATTTATCTTTTAGATTCTTAGGGACTTTAAACACTGAGGGACTTTTCAGAGTGAATCCGACTTTAGATCTTGCGTTTCGTTTCTAACCATTAGCTTGTCTCTCACACAGAAGCTCTGGTGATCACTGGTGGTATTATACAATCCTGGCCGACCTAAAAGGTCAGGTTGTAATAATTTGCCAGACTGACCATGTGACTCAGTCTTTGGACATGTTCAAATCAGCCCCAAAAGATCAGAGTTGATTCTGCCATTGCTGGAGAAACATCAATCAGAAATTCTCCCAGATCCCCACTGGTAAAATGGTTTTAGCAGAGAAAGGTCAAGGTCATGTTGAACTTTCTATCAAACCCCATATGCATAGCTATGATTATGCGTGTGTGCATTTATGTGTATTCATTTATGTATATATTTGTTATATTAATTCCTTCTTTCCTATTTCTTCTGTCACTTAACTATCTCATGCCCCCCCCCCCATTTTATATGTATGTGTGATGTGTGATGGTGCACCACTTATCACTTTAGTGTCTAAAAGAAATTTAGGGAAGAGTGCTCTTTGTTTTAGAGTCAGCACTCTGTTGGCACCCTGTATGCCAAGTACCTGCCTCTTCCTTGTGCTCATTGGATGAGGAACAGAAGAGGCCACAGCTGACTCAATCTCTCTACTAACAAAGAAGCCAAAACCTATGCTGCACCAGACTTCTAACCAGGCCCATGCAAGAACTGCTAAGCCTTGATGGACAACTTAACAGCCAACCCTGGCATGTTTAAAGAAATGTACAAAGACTTACAACTGTGTTCTACAGTATGGGCTGTTTTGCCTGGAGATGGGCAAGATGTTAACTCTCCACCACCCTGGCTGCCTGTAACCTTAAGATAATGCCCCAAATACAAATTGTGGCTGGCTTCATGTAAAAAAGATGAATGATATAACAATATAAAATATAGTTAATGTCAAGAGATAAACATGAATATAATATTAGTTAGGCAAGCAAAACCACATACCTTCAACAGTAATATATACAGAGGATGATTTCCTTCTGTGTTGATAACTGGACTTTGTTATCACCTGGAGCCATGATACATGTAGCTCAATTGTTAGCTGCATTCGACTAACGATTTGCACATGAGTTTCTGGTACATTCGTTCACATGGCCGAGCTGCACTTTGATTGGTTAGTTTATTGAGTTGTCTGGAACATTCAGGTATGTTTCCAGCCCGAGGATAAAGGTCAGCCTTACTTGAAGGTAGATTTGCGTGTAGTCTATTTTTAGAGGAGGGGTTGGTGTGGGCTACATAAGCCATTGTGTGACACAGGGGACACTGGGCGAATATCGAACTGTCATAACACACTTGTGTCATTTTTGATTTTGTACCAATATTTCTACTGACATTCATCTCTATAAATTTCATCTGTCCCTAAATTTACAAATTTGTATTTTCCTTTGGATTGTTGTGTTTATCTTTATGTCAGGTTGGTATTGTGAGTTTGTAGCCAGATTTTTTGTGATTATTAAGTTTTATAATACATTTAATCTTTTAAAAAAAAATTGGTAACACATGATGCTACGGAAGTGTGGATGGACGCATGGTTGACTCATTTAGGGTTTAAATGTTGATTACTCTTTCTTAATATGTTTCTTATTTCCCCTTCCAAGCCACAGGTCCCCTGTTTTCTAAAGGCATTTTAGATGTTTGTCTGAGAGTGAGATTCATTTTTAGAGAAATTCTTTAATTATTTTCTTATGTATTTTACTGTGTTTCAGCCAATTTGTTAAAATCAAGTTATTTTCGCAAGTACAAAATTTACATGAGAGAGGAGAAAGGGACGAGTAGATTTAAATAGGTACTCTTCTGGAAATGTTTACGTGTGTCACATATTTTTTCATCAGCTCTTCTAAGCCTTTCTTCTTTTCCTACCTGGGTGTCTCTTCTTGTGTATGACGTAATTCTGGCAAGAAGACGAAACTGCATTGTTTGCCGTTTACTCAAGAGAAAATTTTACATGATGGTTCCTGAGAGTAGCACCAGGTAACGTTGACCTACTCATTACACAAGATTGGGGCCATAACTCCAGTTACGACACAAGAATTCATTTTGTATCAACTCTGCCAAATGCACGGGTGAAATCTTCCAGTTTAAACCTCTCTTGAATTGGACATTATGAAGAATTTCCATTTCTTGCTAAGCTGTTTAAATCTCTTTGTAGTATGGGTGTCATTTTTGTTGGAACTGGAAAAAGTACTGAAACAGAACTTAAGTATTTTTGAAAACAAACTGAAGTATGGAAAACAATCATTATTGTTTGTGTGTGAGTGTTGTGTATTTGTACACACAAACTTTTGCCTTTGTGACTATTTTGTGACTACTTCGTGACTATTTTTTTACTATTTTTAGTAAATACTTCGTGACTATTTTTTTACTATTTTTAGTAAATACTTCGTGACTATTTTTTTACTACTTCGTGACTATTTTTTTACTATTTTTAGTAAATACTTCGTGACTATTTTTTTACTATTTTTAGTAAATACTTCGTGACTATTTTTTTACTACTTCGTGACTATTTTTTTACTATTTTTAGTAAATACTTCGTGACTATTTTTTTACTATTTTTAGTAAATACTTCGTGACTATTTTTTTACTACTTCGTGACTATTTTTTTACTATTTTTAGTAAATACTTCGTGACTATTTTTTTACTATTTTTAGTAAATACTTCGTGACTATTTTTTTACTACTTCGTGACTATTTTTTTACTATTTTTAGTAAATACTTCGTGACTATTTTTTTACTACTTCGTGACTATTTTTTTACTATTTTTAGTAAATACTTCGTGACTATTTTTTTACTATTTTTAGTAAATACTTCGTGACTATTTTTTTACTACTTCGTGACTATTTTGTGACTACTTTGTAACTATTTTGTGACTACCTTTTAACTATTTGTTCTCCTTCGATTTGAATAATTAGAAACCTCGTTCATATGTAAAATTTCAGTTTGTTTAATTTCTGTTGTTAAATTAATTCTTTGTGTTTTGTTAACACTTGTACCTTTCAACTATTAACGAAAGTTGATATGCGGGGGGGGGGAGGGGGGCGAATATTTATTTAATTGTAATTCAGACAGCAGCATATCTTACGTAAGTGTCCCGCCAAGATAATGAGACTTGAAAACCAAAATTACATTAGCAGTACTATAGTTTTAATGCGCCTGAATTGACATAACGGTTTTTGATCCAGAAACAGTGCATGCAGAGTTATTCTTCTTAATTCAAGTGACACCGAAGCTTGACCGAGATTTCTCGTCCGCATTTACCGGTAGGGTTATACGAATTAATGAGGCGAATTATTTATCTATTAACCCCGTTCATTACAATTATTATGCTTGTTAAAAAATTTTAACGTTCCTGAAAGGGGAGATCAGTCTTGATCATAATGTAAACGTGCTCAAAAGAGTTTTTTCCTTTACGCAACGGGAAACCAGTATTGATTATAAACAAATTTCTTAAAATTCTATTACATCTTGCAAGAGGAAACCGGCCTTGGGTAATGCCAACATTTATTCTGCTCTTCGCCTTTAGACAGATTTTTTTTTTTAGATCACGGAGGAAATAAAAATTGTAATCCATATTGACTACTACTGTTTTTAATGCCACGAACTTTAGATCTGTTTCCATCTTCCAACGTTGTTTCTTTCAGCGAAATGCCGAGCATTTGTGAAGTATTTGTTCTGAGGGAGAGGAGGTAAATTAGTATCTATATCTTACAAAAAAATCAAATTTAAATGGGGAGAATTATGGTAATATTAAAAACAAACCAAGGATACTTAATAATAAACAAACAAATTGCACTTTTTGAAAATAAATGCATGGAATGACAATGACTTCCACTAGTATTTTATCTCGATTTTATCTGCCATTCGATATACGATATCAGTTGAGTTGAGGTGACCCATATTTTGCTGATTAAAAACTTTCTGAGTAGTTTCCCTTTCTTTCTACTTTGAAAATATCAATTACTAGCAAATAAGAGTTTAGCAGTAAACATGAATAGTGTGTGTGTGTGTGTGTGTGTGTGTGTGTGTGTGTGTGTGTGTGTGTGTGCGTGTGTGTGTGTGTGTGTGTGTGTATTGAAAAATAAAAAACTTCACGGCAGAAGTCAACTAAATTTGTAAAATATCTTGCCAAATTCGTAATTAAATTTTGCCTATTGCGTTATCTTTGACACTTGTATGCAGCCGGCCTTAAAATGCCAGTCTCAGAACCAACGCAGTAATTGTTGGGAATTTCGGTTCAACATGCAGCAAAATGAGAAACTTTTGTTTATACAAACCTGTCACAAATACATGTGTATCAGAAAACAGACATATAGAATTGATTAAAATAGGTTTGTATTCGGAGAATTAGTTGTAATCATTTTACAATCTGCCCACACCTTTAAACCATAACTTGCATTTTTCTTATGTTAAGCGTAGAGATGGTTTCTCTACAATTCGCCATCTTAAAAGGAAGGGGAATGTGAATACGAAAAATGCAAACTCAGCCTATAAATAAATTAATTTATTATTGTTCAATAAATTAAATAAATTCACTGAAGCATACTGTGAAGTTAAGCAACTAAAGAGAATATAATTCTGCTTCTATACACGAAAAGCATGCCCTTTTTTGAACTTCTCTTTAGAGACCAGGAGTAGTGTCAGTCAACAGATTATTACGTAATCATGACGCTAATAAACTAACCTGACGTGTTTTAGCTCATGCCACCGAGAAGGGGGGAATCCTTGCTCCCTAAATTGGAAAGTCCATCAAAGGGGACCAAATTCCACAAAACATACTGTAAAAGAATTTCTGACATGATCTGCGTGATAGAACTAAAGGCAAGAAATTTTGCAAACAAAAAGAGTTGATACAAGTACCCCAAAATAACTTAGCCAGAAACCTGATAGATCATAAATATAAGAGCTATTGTTAATCCACCAGTGAAAGAGAACAAATCACATTTACACAAAAGGTATAGTGAGTTTTTTAAATAAAGATGTATCTTGCAGCCAGTAAACTTAAACATTCAGTAGTTGCATTTTATACCGAGTGCAAATGATTTTTTTTAAATTAGAAAACCCTGTATATTAGTTTAATTTTAAAAGTTTCAAATACATATGTTTGCTGCAGCCTTAAATAAAATTGAAGAATAATACTAACTTAAATTAGTTTGTTTTCGTCTGTCTCCATTGAACATCGAGTTGCATGTGTTCAGAGTGAATTATCAGACACAAATATGTAACAAACTAGACAATCTATTTTAATGTGATTATTTATAGATGTAACAAACTAGACAGTCTATTTTAATGTGATTATTTATAGATGTAACAAACTAGACAGTCTATTTTAATGTGATTATTTATAGATGTAACAAACTAGACTGTCTATTTTAATGTGATTATTTATAGATGTAACAAACTAGACACTATTTTAATGTGATCACTCATTGTATCCTTTTGAACGGAAATCAATTTCCTGATCACTAGTTTATATTTGGGTTTACTAAAGACAGGATGGCTAACCAATGAAAGCATAGCAAATTAATTCACGCGTTAAATGTCGCTGGGATGCGTTTAACTTGGTTCAATGCTTTTATTTTATTTTTTTGGTGGGGGTAGTGGGTGTGTGGAGAAGAATGGGGGAGCAGAAGTGGTATGAGCGACTTCTGTGTAGTACGTAAATTGGAAGTGAAAAAAATAATTCAAAAATGCGATTGCTCATTTGCTGTCAAAAAACGAGATTTTGGGTCAGTGACGTAAGTCTTTTTTGACCCTGTTGATCCTGTTGGTACGAACAGTTCAGAACTGTAATCTAGCCTAAATCTAAGCAGGCCCCTGTTGGTACGAACAGTTTACAGTAGTTAAGTCAAAACATGTCCGTGTTGGTATGAACAGTTTACAGTAGTTAAGTCAAAACATGTCCGTGTTGGTACGAACAGTTTACAGTAGTTTAGTCAAAACATACTCGTGTTGGTCCGAAGTCAAATCATATCCGAGTTGTTACAAACAGTTTAGAACAGTTAAGTCAAAACATGCCCCTATAGTACAAAGAGATTAGATAGTTAAACCTGAACATACACATGTTAATCTCTTCAGGCTGGGACCGGACTATAACGGCAATGAGTCATTTAGATGGACAAATTAAATAAATGAAGAAATTTTAAAATAAAAGACCATAGCTTAATTTCTAGAATCAAATTACAATGCTAACACGATCAATCCTTTCT
The DNA here is from genome assembly GCA_028829895.1 of Sinotaia quadrata. Taxonomy (NCBI): domain Eukaryota; kingdom Metazoa; phylum Mollusca; class Gastropoda; order Architaenioglossa; family Viviparidae; genus Sinotaia; species Sinotaia quadrata. Next base: position 82,839,649 of record CM054179.1, on the reverse strand, counting down.
CACCTAGATCACGCATGTTCGTGGGACCGCATTCTGACGTCATCAAATAAAAACAAATTCTGTCTCATGCAGTTTTGAGTTTAAATTTAATTACTTCGAGTTAGTGTTCTGTTTGAATGGGTACCTACACAAATGACTTAGTTGATAAATAAACCACAACGACTGAACTGAAAAACACAAAAGACACGGCTAGAAGTGACGTCAGATCCAGTCCGTGTCTCGTTGTGCAACTGAGAATTAGACTAAAGATAAAGAAAAGAAAGACACTCATTGACTGGAAGAAACAAAAAGTTCTTTTTTAAAAATTTCTCTAATCATTTTTGTTGTGACAATGCAAAACTTGAATAATAATGACCTATGACCTAGGCTACGTCACGTAAATCACATTTCCGATTTCCTGACCGAATTCCTCGACCGGAAATGACAGGCGCATAAAAAGATGAGCCTCATTCTCCGCGACATGGCAAGCAGTGCGAAGCAAGCGAGAGTCGCGTCCCTTGCTGACCTAAGCTTGATCAACAAGGTGCAATAATAATCCGAATAGAAATTGGCGAAAGTAGTGCTAAAAAAAAATAAAATAAATGGAAAGTAAATATTCATTGAGTTTTAATATGCATTTATATAATCAACAGTGACGTTACTTTGGTAGTTTAACCTTGAGTGCTTTGTTCAGCATGAATTCAATTCTTGTAATAAGTTTGAAAACAAGCACACATATTCATTAGGTTCTATCATTTGGATAACCATTTACCAGACTAAGATTATCTTAATTTTTTGTTGTTGTTACTATACTTGCTTGCTTGTCTATTTTGTTTTGTTTCATTTTGTAAAACTCTTGGTGTCTTTTGCTGGCTGATTGAAGTTGTGTATAATTATTCACCACTTGCCACTCTGTTTAATTGTGTTAGGAATAATTAATTATCACCAAGCTTAGGCTATCATTTAGCAACACTGACTTTGCTTGGATGATTCAGTTTGCAAGTACTGTAGTTAAAAATAGAAACATTGTTTTTTTAAATCACACTAATACTACTGGGATGATTCAGTGTGCAAGTACTGTAGTTATAAATAGAAACACTATTTTTTTTAAAGTACACTATATATATATATATATACACACATGTATTGTAGTTATCACTAGAAACATCATTTAAAAACGCTAATATTGCTTGGATGATTTGTATATATATATATAGTAGTTGTCAATAGAAATATCATTTGATAAGGCTAATATTACTTGGATGATTCAGCGTGTAGATAGATAGATAGATAGATAGATAGATAGATAGATAGTAGTTATCAATAGACATTTAATGATGCTAATATTGCTTGGATGATTCAGTGTGTGTATATATATATATATATATCAATAATATCATTTAATGACGCTAATATTACAGTTATCATTAGAAACATCACTTAATGATGCTAATATTACTTGGATGATTCAGTGTACATATATATATATATAGTTGTTATCAATAGAAACATCACTTAATGACGCTAATATTGCTTGGATGATTCAGCGTATATGTTCTGTACTTATAAATCAGAAATATTACTCACTATCGCTGTTATTTCTGGCATATTTTAGTGCAAATGTACTCTCTTAAATAAGAGACATTATTCAATAAATTAACACTACATGAATAATTTAGCACGCGCGCTTTTGAGGTTTGAGTGTTTGCGTGCGTGCGTGCGTGTATGTATGTGTGTGTGTGTGTGTGTGTGTGTGTGTGTGTGTGTGTGTTTGAGAGAGAGAGACATCTGTATAAAAATCTTCAGATTAAAATATATATATATATATATGAGTGTTGCCATTGTATTTACTGAATACATAAAACGACTTAGAGAAAATATATTTTACCAACAACAGTGTTCTTTATGTTGAAGTCTCACACGTTGACAGTTTGTGATATCATCAATAAAGCAAGACAACTTTTTTTTTAAATCTCAAATGAATTCAACAGAAGTTGAAGTTTGCCCACTATTATTTTTTATATGGATATATATATCCACTTTTGTTCCTACAGAAATTGGTTAGCAATTTGTTATTACTGCACTGTCGACATTTTTTTTTTTCATAACAGTTAACTTTTCACGCGAGTGGCACTTTAAAGGAAACGCGTCCCTCCTTCCATCAGTCTCCACATTGCACTGTTTACAATGACCCTGACCGTGTGACCCTGATTCCAGATCTATATGCCCGATACCCTCCCGCTGAAAGACAGCCCTTTCCGCGTTCAGTTTGCAAAGTTTATTCTCCCAGACTCCACACCTTAACGCCAGACCGCATGCTGAGAGAGTTTAAGACACATGTTTTCTTATTCTTCGTCAGGGCTCCCATGCCTTCACGTCACAAGTTTGGTGCTTGTATGATTAATCTCCTATCTTTAAACGTGACTGTCTTCACGCCAAAGTCACGAACGCGCCCTAGCTCTAGCCCTTGAGGCGGGGCGACAGTGCAAGTGTTTCAGGTTCGATTCTCGCTCAGGGTGAAAAACTTACGACTCACTCTTAATTACTCCCTATCTCAGAATGAAAAGGCAACAGGATGCAACGATAAATTGGGTCCCGTGTGCTATAAAAACTGCAAACGCTAAAAGATTTCCTGGCAATTTGTCACGGCCTTCCCTCCTGGATGGGGAGTCAGCTGTGAGGCCGACGACACACCGAGTGGCAAGGTGTAAAGTTAAACCAACTCACGCACACAGACATCACGATGTTCTTGTGGGGGGAGAAAATTTTACTCTGAGTGCAGGGTAAAGTATGAAGGTCAGTTGTGAGTGTAAGCGTGCGGGTGTGAATGTGAATGTGAATGTGGGACAAACGGACAAACAACCGCGTGACGCACTTTCAACCTAAGAAAGCCGGACTCTTGAAAAAGAGTTAACGAGAAATTTATTCTGGACAGTATGGGTTTACTTTCGCATGGGGTGGGGGACCAGAGCAATGAAATATGAATTGATGAATAAGATAAAATAAAAGATAATGAAATTAACAATATGACTAGCGGTGATGACCACAACAAGCAGATGACAAACAAAATAATAGGCACAGTTATATGGGTAAAAATCCAATGCAAATGATGATTGCCAGCTACACCTACAGTGGTAGTGGTGACCACAAAAACTATCACAACAGAGTAATCCACAAAAATCAATTTTATGAAAATAGTTTAGGGTGGAAACCCAATGCGGACAGTAAATATTGATAATAAATGCTAATTAATCAAAGTTCAATGTTCAAAGAAAAAGTTCTGATTGAAAAACCCAAAATATCTATAACATTAATAAACTATAACTAATCTATCCATCCGATGCCCCTTTAAACTAATTCTTTCCTATGTACTAATGTTTAAGACAAATAATGTTATAATGATGTTGATAAGCAAAAGTGGCTTTGAGTCCACTCGCCAACACACTGGCAAAAGAAAACACAAAGAGTCACAGGACGTCCACTCATGGAAACAGAAAATTGCAGAATCACTGACACACTGACACAACAAAGTTATGAATAGTCAGACGACCAAATAGATGAGTGGGACCTGAGTCAAATATAGGCAAATATCATAATATATGATACACGTTGAAGCTACATTGAAGAATGTAGACCTTGGACACCGGTGTAGACCTAAGTGTTTATTCTTGCTGAATACCTTCCTGTTGAAAAAGCGGTGAAGAAATGAGTGTCCTGAGGTTGAGTGTACATAGAAATGTCGCTTCCATAGCACCAAATTTAATTGTTCCCAATTCTGATAAGATGTTGATACATTACAATTTGTGCTGAGCTGAAGACATTCCATGAATAAATCCCCAATTATGGAAAACTGGGATAAATCCTCGTGGGCCCAAATATGTAGAAAATATTAACCACAAAATTCTAACACATCCTATAAACAGCCTGTATATATGTACACTCACTCTCTCATCAAAAATAATCATCCTCTCTTTTTTATCCTAACTGTCCAAATTGACCTTTCAACATGACGTAACATGTAATAAAAAATTGCGACATGACCACATTCCCAGGCTCATGATACATCCTCCTATAAATAGTGCATGTAATGCTTTTTACAAAATTCATCATAACAAAGCAAATGAATACTACAACACACATTCATTGTAATTCATACACATATCCAATGATCCTCACTCTCTAGCATACTGGCAATGCATATAAGACACAAGCTTTCAACACATAACGTGCTTAGAATAACAAGGAAAATTTTAAGTGAAAAAAAATAAATTTTCATATGATTATCCCCCTTTTTTCCGTGACACAATTGGATATCGAAAGGAATAGACCATTGACCATTGCCTGGAGAAAATTGCAACAAAAATCAACTTTATCAAATTATTATATACATTTTTTTAAATTCCCTCCCCCTTCCAGGAGAACCACTCCCTTTTGCTGGTGCCCGTATGCAAAATCAGCAAAAGTTGGAAGCGGAGCCGGAACCTAGATCGAACAACCAAACAGTGGTTGAACTAATCAAACAAACACAGAGTAGTTGAATTAATCGAACAAACACAGAGTGGTTGAACTAATCGAACAAACCCAAAGTAGTTGAACTAATCGAACAAACACAGAGTGGTTGAACTAATCGAACAAACCCAAAGTAGTTGAACTAATCGAACAAACACAGAGTGGTTGAACTAATCGAACAAAACCCAGAGTAGTTGAACTAATCGAAAACAACCCTCAGTAGTCCAACTAATCGAAAACTGTCCCTGATGACGTTCACATAGTAAATACTTAAGTCTAGTTTAATCTAGTCAATAAGTCTTCATAGAGAGAATGCATCACTGACTGTGAGCGTCAGTGTGATGAGCAAAGACACTGAAGCCAAACTGGTAATTTAAAATAGTAACTCCAAAATAGTTTTTTATATCTAAAGTTTTCTTTTATGAGTACCGTAATCTCAAAGTTAATGACACACACTTGTCGTTTGTAAAAGCAGTAATGTAGTTTAGTGACGTCCACTTGACAGTTTGGCAAAAGCAGTAATCTAGTTTAGTCACGGGATACGTCACGTCTAGCAACAACAATAATAAAGCGTAGTCAAGCATGTGACGATCAGCAACGGTATGCCAGCGTTCACTTACAAGCAGGTCACGTCTAACAACAGCACGTTTTAAGTTTACGTACTGATATACGTCACATTTAATACCGATATCTAAATATTTATACAGGAAAACACGTCGTTTTTTAGTACCTGTGGTTCACAGTTTTCGCATCGATGTAACGTCACATCAACAATTACAAAATTCAAAATTTACTTACCGATATATGTCACGTTAATAAGCGCACACTCAAAGTTTACATATACTTATATACATAGATATACTTCACATTTAGTAAACGACAAACTGAAAGTTTACATACCAATATACTTCACATTTAGTAAACGACAAACTGAAAGTTTACATACCGAAAAACGTCACATTTAGTAAACGACAAACTGAAAGTTTACATACCGAAAAACGTCACATTTAGTAAACGACAAACTCAAAGTTTACATACCGATATACTTCACATTTAGTAAACGACAAACTGAAAGTTTACATACCGAAAAACGTCACATTTAGTAAATGTCAAACTGAAAGTTTACATACCGAAATACGTCACATTTAGTAAACGGAAAGCCCGATGTTTACATACCGAATTACGTCACATTTAGTAAACGGCAAACCCAGATGTTTACATGCCGAAATACGTCACTTTTAGTAAACGGCAAGCTCAAAGTTTACATACCGAAATACGTCACATTTAGTAAACGGCAAACCCAGATTTGTACATATCTGTATACGCAAGATTTAGTTAACGCACTAATACAGTTTACATACTGATGATATACGTCACATTAAGTAAACGACAAACTCAAAGTTTACATACTAACATACGTCACATTTAGTAAACGGCAAACTCAAAGTTTACATACCGATCCCTTAGTTAAAGGCACCCTCTGCACATCTGTACGGAAAGATGTCTGGGCTTACAGTTCCTTGGCTGGCAGTTTTGGACTATTGCTTGCTCGCTTCAGCTCTAGGCCGGACTTGAGGCGTCGTGCAGAAAGAGTCGTGTCTGAATTTTCCTCGTGCATCAAGTATTACAGTAAATCCCCAGAGTAACACATTTTCTCGGCCTGACACTGCGTCTTTTTCTGTCAGCCTGACTCTATGTCTGACTGCCTCTGTCAGTTAGTCCGACTGTGCCTGTCTCAGTGTGACAGCCTGCTTGTCTGCTTTTGTCTGTCAGTCAGTCACTCTCCGTCAGTCATTCTCAGTGACTGTATTTGTCAGTCTGACTGTCTTTCTCACTTAATCTGATTCTGATTGTCTGTCAGTTAGTCTGACTCAGTGTTTGTTTATGAATCGCTCACTCTCCCTCCCAGCCCGATCCCTTAATCTGTCACCTACCTCTCTGCCTCCTTCTCTTTCTCACTGATTACTTGTTCTCTCATCTTTCAGTCGATCTGCATTCTCGCTCCTTCTGACTTTCACTAGCTCTTCTTTTACACTCTTTCTTTCTCCGTTTCTCTCATTTTTATCTTTAGCCTCCTTCGCTCTTACTATTCAGCTATTCAGCTATTTCCCCTCTCATTTTAACTGTCCATCCATTCATCTCTCTCTATAACTCTCTCGTCCCAATTCTACACTCTCTTACTTTACTTTCCCCTCGGTTCTCTCCATCACTCCCTCGCTTGCACTGACCTTCCAGCCGGCTATTTCTCGCTCTAAATCTCTCTTCTTTTTTAAAAAAAAAAAAATCCCTATTTCTCTCTAGCTCTCTGTCCATCCCTCTCCAGCTCTGATTCTCCAATCATTAATCCATTGTTCTAGATCGCGGTCCATCCCTCTCCAGCTCTGATTCTCCAATCATTAATCCATTGTTCTAGATCGCGGTCCATCCCTCTCTAGCTCTGATTCTCTAGTCATTAATCCATTGTTCTAGATCGCGGTCCATTCTTCTGTCTTTCTTCTTCTTTACATTAACTTCTTTGCCCCACAGGAATTGCGTGGAAATTTTTCATCTTCTAGAATCTAGATGTTCTCAGTTCTCATTCTTCTATCGCTGTAAATCTCTTTATATTCCTCTCTCACTCTAATCTTACAGCCATTCCCCCTTCTCTAAATCTCCTTCCTTCCATCTCTCGCTGTTAACTCTCTACACCCCCTTCTCTCGCTCTAAAACTCCAGCCATCCCCGTCTCGCTCTAAATTTCCACACATATGTGTCTCGACTGCATTATTAGGATTTTATTTATTAGTGACTGCAAATTGCTGCATTAATTAATTCCACACTTCAAAGAGTTCAAGAAGTTACTCTGTGCGGAGTTTATACAGTAACTCTTTGTTATACTGAGTTTAAGAAACTCTACATTACATTAAGTTTAAGAAGTAATTATGTGCGGAATTTACAAAGTAATTCTTTAAGTTTAAGAAGTAACTCTGCTCATTACACATAATTTAAGAAGTAACTCTATGCGGAGTCTATACAGTAACTCTTTTTTACACTGAGTTTAAAAAAAATACACTCATAGTTTAAGAAGCAATTATGTGAGAGTTATTAAAAAGTTCTACATTACACATTAACCCTACTTAGTGAGGAGTTTTAGAGTAGCTCTATGTTATATGGAGTGTAAGGAGTAACTCTGCAATGTTATTTTGGAAACTCCTCATAAAGTTACTTAACTCTGCAAAATAAAATTACCGCTTCAACTCAGTGTAGTATAGATACTTCGTGAAATGTGCGTGGAGTAGAAACTACTTGAACTACAATTAATGTAGATCTACTGCTTGAGAAGTATGTCTAAATTGTGCACTGTCAGGAAGTAACTACATTACAAAGGAGTTAAAAATAAATCTACCGTGATTCTATTTGCATTGAACTCAAGAAGAAACTGTTCGTTATGATGAGTTCAAGAAGTAAACTACTTTTATGTTGAGTTCAAGAAGTAAACTATTTGTATGTTGAGTTCAAGAAGTAAACTATTTGTATGTTGAGTTCAAGAAGTAATTCTATATTATGCTTATTTCAAGAAGTTGCTCTGTTACATAGACTTGAAGAAGTATCTCTACATTATGTGAAATTCGATAAGTAACTCTGTGTTACCTGGAAGGGAAGAACTGCGTCAAAGGGAGATAACGGTACGGGTATCAAACGTTCTCACTGGCTTTATTGTATCTCGAAATATTTATTTTTTAGTTTCTCTTTAGTCGTTTCATTATTAAATTCTTGTTATCTTATCCCACATCTTAATTAACTCTTTGGAATGACCATTAATGAGATTGACTGGGGTGGTGGGGGTGAGCCGTATATGAATGAATATTTGTTAATTAATTAAGAAACGTTGCCGATTCCAGAAAGCACATCAACTAATTTACTTATCACTATATTAAATAATTAACTGTCATATAAGTGCAAAAGCAGTATTATTTAATACAGTGACTGTAAGGGTAGATTAGGCCTTGGAGCTGTCATCAGCATTAAAATCAAATTTATATTTAATAATTCAGTTAGTTAATTTTGTGACAGCGCAGGCCATTAAAATAACTCCACATGTGACACTCTACATATGATGAAATTCGATGTAACTCTAATGTTTCGGGGATTTGTGGAAGTATCTCTACACTACATGAAATTCGATGTAACTCTAATGCTACGTGGATTTGTGGAAGTATCTCTACACTACATGAAATTCGATACGTAACTCTAATGTTATGTGGAGTTCACGTACAGAGCTCGGAGAGTAAATTTACGTCATGCAGAATCCAATACCTAATTGTGCATTGTGGACTCATAGCTCTCTGCGGTATGTGGGTTTATAGCGCACGCGGGGGGGGGGGGGGGGTTGGGTGTAATAGAAGGGAAAAATGTCTAGTTTTTTTTTAATTTTTATATGAACAGCATGCTGTTTCAGAGCCTTCACCCTAAGTTTGGCTTACTGAACACCAGAAATAATGTTCTTTGGTGCAAACACATTTTTACCACAAGCATGGATTACTAAGCTCCAGAAATAATGTTCCCTGACGCAAACACATCTTAACCACAAGCAAGGCTTACTGAACACCAAAAATGATGTTTCTTGACGCAAACATTTTTACCACAAGCACGGATTATCGAACATCAGAAATAATGTTCCCTGACGCAAACACATTGTTACCACAAGCATGGACTACCGAACACCAGAAACAGCGTTTCGTGACACAAACATATTTTTACCACAAGCATGGATTACCGAACACCAGAAACAGCGTTTCGTGACAAAACACATTTTTACCACTAGCATGGACTACCGAACACCAGAAATAGCGTTTCGTGACACAAAGACCACTTTCTCCTTGTAACGTACTTTTCAAACTCGAATCACACACCTTCCACACTCCGGAGGTATAAAATGACAAAATCTTTTATGTAGTTACTAGTCTCCTTTCGCTTTGTCAAATTCATCATAATCAGGCACCAGGTTATAAAATATTTTTTTTAAATTACAGATGCCACCCCACCCATAGATCTCCCGCTCAACGTGCACTTTAATGTGACAAAACGTTTTCACAATTTTTAATCTGTAGTGCATGGAACAAAACGTCTCGAGTTACTTGCTTACCTCCCTTAACGTTTCTTTTTCTACTGCTATTAAATGACTCTTGCCAGGTTCTCGCTCACTCGCTCTTTAATCTTGCTTAAGAAATGTTCATGCTAACTTGGATGTGCGACAAAAGAAAAACAACGAGAAACGTTAATTGCAAAATAATGATCGGATTATTATTTATTTTTAAAGTTCTACAGAATATATCATATTGTGTTTCTTAAAAGAGCACTTTAGTTTGCATCAAAATTATTTTTTGCAAGTAAAGGGCTCTATAGCTGTAGATTAAAACATCAAACTTATACTCACCATTTTCTTCCTCTTCCAAACTCCCTTATCTTTATCACGAAACTGTTTGTTGAATGTGCTTTTCGAAGTGATGATGATGATGATGATGATGGTGGTGGTGGTGGTGGTAGTGGTGGTGATGGTGGTGGTGGTGGTGATGGTGGTAGTGGTGGTGGTGGTGGTGGTGGTGGTGGTGGTGGTGGTGGTGGTGGTGGTGGTAGTAGTGGTGTGATATATTAGCGATAATGACGACGATTATAATAATGAGAAGAAATAGAACAAGAACAGCATAAGTTTTATATATAACACTGGTTGTGGTGGCGTCAAATGACGTCAAATGAGACAACATTAATTATAAGAAGAAACACGCTAAGGTCAAATGAGTGACCATAAGAAAAGACCACATTAATTATAAGAAGTAACACGCTAAGGTCAAATGAGTGACCATAAGAAAAGACAACATTAATTATAAGAAGAAACACGCTAAGGTCAAATGAGTGACCATAAGAAAAGACAACATTAATTATAAGAAGTAACACGCTAAGGTCAAATGAGTGACCATAAGAAAAGACAACATTAATTATAAGAAGAAACACGCTAAGGTCAAATGAGTGACCATAAGAAACTGCAAGACGAGAGGGTGACGTCTGATCAGACAAAGTAAATAATCAACCGTTAAGGTGTAACACTGTAAGGTCAAAGTGTTATTAGACTAGCCATTTTTGTTTGTCATCATTCCATGATTGCAGTCCACTCACTTGTCAGACTAGCCATTTCTGTTGTCATCATTCCATGATTGCAGTCCACTCACTTGTCAGACTAGCCATTTCTGTTGTCATCATTCCATGATTGCAGTCCACTCACCTGTCAGACTAGCCATTTCTGTTGTCATCATTCCATGATTGCAGTCCACTCACCTGTCAGACTAGCCATTTCTGTTGTCATCATTCCATGATTGCAGTCCACTCACTTGTCAGACTAGCCATTTCTGTTGTCATCATTCCATGACTGCAGTCCACTCACTTGTCAGACTAGCTATTTCTGTTGTCATCATTCCATGATTGCAGTCCACTCTCTTGTTAGACTAACCATTGTTTTGTCATCGCACATTGACTTCAGTCCACTCTCTTGTTAGACTAGCCATTTCTTGGTCACCAAACTCTGACTTCAGTCCACTCGTGTGTCAGACTAGTCATTTCTTTAGTCGTCCCACTCAGACTGCAGTCCACTAATTCATTATATTTCTATCCCTGACCGGAACCATAGTTCTTGAACAGAGTTGTACTAAATTATTCTTGTTTTTGGATTATTACTGAATTCCAGACCAATTTCAAACTGCAATGGGTATTTCAGTGGTCGTTGAAATCTTTTTTCTTTTGGATTATAATTTATCTTCATTCACCTTGAACAAAACTTGCTGTGAAAAAATAATTGTAGCCCGTTTAAGAGCTTTCTTCTTGTTTAAGGAAACTACTTGTCCAGTTTTTTGTTTTTTTAAATTACCGGTACAAATTTAGGAGCTTTTCCTGTATCATAGTTATCCAGACTATTTTTAGAATAAGGGCGCGAGCTTCCTCCATAGGCTGCAGTCAACGTTGCGAAATCTCACTTGTAGGTCAAATAAAGTTTCTGCATTTTGCCGTAGTACCTGTAAATTCAACTTTGATATTGGTTACTAATTTAACTTTGTTAAACTCAAGGTAATTCCCTTCTTACTCTTACTAGACATCTCACAACCTGCCATTTGTTACATCTCATTAATTGTCATTCTTCACATGTCATTAACTATCAGTCTTCATATCTCACTAACTGTCATTTTTCCACATCTCATTAAGTCTCACACTTCACTTGACATTAACTGCCATTCTTTACATCTGATTAAATATTTTCATCACATCTCATTCCTGGTCACTCTTCACATGTCATTAACTGTCATTTTCACATCTCATTAACTCATTTTCTCAATATTTTAACTGTCATTCTTCACATCACATTAACTGTTATACTCCATATCTCATTAACTATCATTCATTACATCACATCACCTGTCATTTTTGAAATCTCATTAACTGTCATTCTTTACATTTCATCAACTGTCATTTTCACATGTTATTAACTGTCATTATTCACACACATTAATTGACATTCTTCACATCTCATTACCCGTTATCATATTTTAGTTTTGTATCTCTCAAATTATTTACAACTCAAATTAATCAAACAGAACATTCTACCATTCCTTATTTTCTCTCTCTCTCCTCTCTCTCTCCTCTCTCTCCCCTCTCTCTCTCTCTCTCTCTCTCTCTCTCTCTCTCTCTCTCTAGATATCACATCATCTTCTCATCCCTCTTATGAAATTCATTTAGACTGTCTCATTTGCTCACGTCCCATATTTCAAAGAAATAGACGATTATTATGTTAACAGCCCTTAAAAACCCAGAAAACTATGTCTTGCTGTAGTTGTCCAATGCCTGTTATCTGTTATGTAATCTCTCACCTTGCATCTGGCATCTTTCCACCTATTGCAACGCAAATATATCTGCTCCCTCACTACCCGCCCCCTCATATCTAGATGAAAGGGTAGACTGATGATGAAATGTCCAAATTCTCCATCACCCCTCCTGTAATACAGCAGCTCCAGAACAGCCCAGCATCATTACTTAAAAGAATCACCGAAAACCATTTTCCCCCATGGTATCATACCCATCCTGGTGCTGAGTTCCTTCTCCCCCTTCCAACACTCTTCAAACACTCTTGCTCCCCCATCCTTTCCACGCCAAACCGTACCATAGTCCCACCCACCCCCTGACCGCCATGGATTTTTAACCTCATGAATCGCACCACCTCCCCCATCTCTCTCCATTATTTTACTTCCTCTCAAATTTTATCCCGCATCATCAGATTTCTTTCTGGAAAAATCTTTATCCCTATCCTCATTAAACTGGAAGTCTTCTTCCTTATCCTCGTCACACTAGACAAAATTAATTACTTCAGAAAAAGACTCTTCCTTCACTCACATGAGACAGAGAAGTGCCAATTCAATAATTACTGATTACAAAGGACCAAATTGTTCTAGGCAAACTTTAAAAATTACGGAAGTATCAACTAACGAGCATGACCATCCTGATTTCAGGTCCCAAGGGTCCTAGAACCTAACATAGATTAGAGGTAAACATGAACTTTGAAATGATCGTTGATAAACAAAAATCGAATAAATGCCTTAAGCATCACGCCCAGGAGTAAACCACCCAAATACTCAAAAGTTCCAAAAGCCTAAAAAGGGACCACTCATCACCCAAATACTCAAAAGTTCCAAAAGCCTAAAAAGGGACCACTCATCACCCAAATACTCAAAAGTTCCAAAAGCCTCAAAAGGGACCACTCATCAGCCAAATACTCAAAAGTTCCAAAAGCAAAGGGACCACTCATCAGCCAAATACTCAAAAGTTCCAAAAGCCTCAAAAGGGACCACTCATCACCAATGAACACGACACAGACGGAGTTATGAATTACAAAGAGAACCTTTCCTCGGGTCGACCTTTACATTGCTTCAGACGACACAGCTTTGGATACTCAATCAAAATCTGTCCTCAAGAAACAGAAACGTTAATTGATGACGTGGTAAACACTCCACTTAAAACAGCGTCTTACCCTCAGAAGACAAAGGGAAATTCTATGTCTTTCTTTCTTCAGAAGGCCTACATAGAAAATTAAAAATATACATACAGAATAACCACGGGAGGAAGTGTGTGTGTGTGTGTGTGTGTGTGTGTGTGTGTGTGTGTGTGTGTGTGTGTGTGTGTGTGTTTTGGGGGGAAGGGAGGAGTGAATTGCTCACCCACAGAGCCAGAAAACGAGTGGAGAAAGAGGTCCTGTTCCTTACCAATGACATCTTCCAGCTTGCCCAAACCAGCCCCAATCCCTCTCCTCAGACTCGACCGTTCCCGCAAATCCGATCCAACTCCTCTAGACACACACACACACACACATCTCTTCTTGCTCCCACTCCCATCTTATATACGCACAAAGATCAAATTAACACATTCACTTTTCATTTGTATTTTTCACCAAATCCGTGTATTTGCATAAATGTTACTAACTTCCTCCTATCTCTTAACCAAGGAGGGTTTTATCTCCCCCCTCCCCTCATTTAACTTCATCTCTACCAAATCTAGGAAATAGTGATTACTTGCGTACTTAGAATACTGGAAATATTAGTATCTTCTCTTTTCAACATCTTCCAAAGAAATGCATGATCCTTAACAACTAACAGTCTAGACGTAGGTATATTTATAAACATTGACTATCCATTACTCTTGTTAAACCAAGAAATAGAAAAAAATTAAAAAAATAAACTTTCCTAATTCTAAAACTACATTCACCCCCATCCCAGCCCCCATAAAATTAGACAATGAAGCAAGAGAAGAGATTCATCCATCTACCATAAATTGGAATTTGAAATATTGGAATTTCACCCACCTCTCAAAAACCTTACTAAAAGAATATTTATTAGAAGCAATAGCTATAAATTGTAAATATCAGGAATTAGATACATCCATTGCCACTCACAATATTCAATAAATATATATCCCATGCAGAGCACTAGTTGTACAATAAACAGGTTCCCTAAATATATTAGACTAAACTGACACAACTGTATTTGGAGACATTAAGAGTATGAACCCCCTCTAGGATCTAGAATGAGAAATCCCTACAACAGAGGGTAGAGTAATAACAGTCTAGCTAGAATGCTAGATAATTCTAATCGAGTGCTTATTAGCAAAGGTCAGCCAACTTATTTCAGCCAACTAATAGTCATGATAAAACCTCTAGAGTCTAGACAATAGACTTATCAATGAGCAGTTCTAACCTTGCAGTTGACCTATTTTGGGAGAGTCTTTTGGGAGACTTTAGAATCTGATCATTTTCCCATTCTCAACGGACAACTAAATAAACCAAGATGTTAGAGCCACAATAGACATGACTGGTTGCCAAGATTTCTGGCGCGGCCAAATGTCCGCCGTAAATGAGCGAATGGTTTTTAATGAATGAAAACATGTGCGTGGTTTAATTCGCTTGTGCTGAAAACATCCCTGCTAATGGTTGCTGTTGATATCATTGACAAGTCATGTCCTCACTTCCTACAACAAACAACGATCAAGATAAAATATTGCAATGTTTATTAGCAAAACAAAATCTGTGTTAGTGTGTGTGTTATCATGACGAAAACACATGCTTCACTGTAAAGAGAAAAAAGAGGGATCTAACTCTATTTATAACACGTAACAAGACATTTGCATGTATTCGGCCGATATGACCACTCTATGTTTGCACGTGATCGGCAAGGGTAGAGAGTTTTTCTGGTGGGAGGGGGGGGGGGAAGGGTTGCAAGGTTATGGTCTAACTCAATCGTGGGAAAAAAAACTAATAAATTATACAAAACTAGGTCAGAAACCTACAAAAATATACAGACACTTGCCAAATATTTTGTGCTGTGAGCTCAGACTGAGATGAAAATAAAGTATGTGTCTGTTATTGCACGATAAATCATGTCTGCACCGGAAACAAACAAATTGGAACTGGATCTATGGGAATGTTAACACCCATCCGATGACGTGCTCGTGGTAAAGCTTGATAAAGCAAGGGGGGGGGAATAGAATAAATTAGTCAGAGACATGAAGGAAAGAAAATTGACAACGAGACCAAGGACGTTTATTTTAAAAGTATCAATTATATGAAACGTATGCAAAAAGTGCTATTTCTTGATAATGGTGCAAATTATTTACCAGGTTTTGTAAGGGAGATAATAGTGCAAAATATTTACCAGGTTTTGTACGGGAGATAATAGTGCAAATTATTTACCAGGTTTTGTAAGGGAGATAATAGTGCAAAATATTTACCAGGTTTTGTACGGGAGATAATAGTGCAAATTATTTACCAGGTTTTGTAAGGGAGATAATAGTGCAAAATATTTACCAGGTTTTGTACGGGAGATAATAGTGCAAATTATTTACCAGGTTTTATAATTAAGGGAGATACTAGTGCAAATTATTTACCCGGTTTTGTAAAGGAGATACTAGTGCAAATTATTTACCCTGTTTTGTAAGGGAGATAATAAGGCAAATTATTTACCAGGTTTTGTAAGGGAGATAATAGGGCAAAATAATTTAGTATGTTCTCAATGAATTTAAATTGGAGCCTTGCATGTTATCTCGTACTTAGGAAGCCGTTATTGGAACATTCATGTTCTCTCGTAGTTATTTTAACATTCATGTTCTCTCGTAGTTATTTTAACATTCATGTTCTCTCGTACTTAGGAAGTCGTTATTTTAACATTCATGTTCTCTCGTACTTAGGAAGTCGTTATTTTAACATTCATGTTCTCTCGTATTTAGGAAGTCGTTATTTTAACATTCGTGTTCTCTCGTACTTAGGAAGTCGTTATTTTAACATTCCTGTTCTCTCGTACTTAGGAAGTCGTTATTTTAACATTCGTGTTCTCTCGTACTTAGGAAGTCGTTATTTTAACATTCCTGTTCTCTCGTACTTAGGAAGTCGTTATTTTAACATTCCTGTTCTCTCGTACTTAGGAAGTCGTTATTTTAACATTCATGTTCTCTCGTACTTAGGAAGTCATTATTGGAACATTGCATGGTTTTTCATGTTTGTTATTTTGTTCGGGGTGTTTTTTGTGTGTTGACTTTCATTCTTAAGATGTCGTTGTTCGGAACTTACATCTTTCCTTGTTGTATTAAGGAGGTAAGTAAAGCTTGTATGTATTTTGTTTTGAGAAAATGCTATTGAAATGTTTGTGTACGTGTACTTATTATACACGTGTTAAAGGAAGATTGCTGTGGTTTCATATACTTTCGAATATGTTTTGGTAATCTTGGCCGTTTTCAAGGTAAATATTATGAAGAAGTAGAACAACAACAGCAACACAGATCGGAAGTTACCAGAATCTCAGAAACTTAGAGGAACATTAAGATGAAGGCGGAAGTGAAAGATGCTTCCAGTGCTAAAGATGATCTGAGAAATGATACATTTGTTTGGACAGGAGATCACAAGCCTCGACACATTTCTAAATGCAGCAATCCCCTCATTGGCTCTCGCCCCAAGTCCATATCTGGACCTTAAAAAGTCAAGTCAGATTCCGACACCAAGAACGACAACCACCTAGCCGACAGGCAACAGAAGTAAGAAGAGTTAATACTGTAATAGCTTAATACTACTACTACCATTATGCTACTACTGTTGTTGTTATTAATACTATATTGCCAATACTATATTACCCTTACTATTGCGGATATTAATGCTATGCTAATACTACTATGGTACTACCGCTGCTACTGATATAAATACTACTCCACTGATATAAATACTACACCATTGATACTATGATACTATTTTATTTATTATAAATGACATAGTAACTGCACCATGCTACTGTGTACTGCTATAAATAACATAAAATTACAGTTGTGTTGCTAATGTTTTTACTACTATAAATATCATAGTAACCGCACCATGCTACTACTAAATGTACTGCTATAAATATTGTGTTGTTGCTGTTATTGCGTTGTGTACTACACCGCTGCTACTGTGAAACTACTACTATTGTTACTGCTGCAAATACTCAATTACTACTACTATGCTACTGCGAACATATTAGTTATTACTGCTCTTGTTACTGCTAAAATACTTGATTACCACTACTAATGTACTAAGTAAATTCTTCGTTACTACTACTACTAGGCGACTAGGCTATTTACTGACTGATGCTGCTCTTACTATTATACTATACTACTGCAGCAAGTTATACAATACTGCTCTTACTGCTGCTTTTGCTACTCACAGTTACTGCTCTTACTCTTACTAACTCTAACTTCTACTACTAGAGGCATTACCAGATCTAAACTGTTATTAATATTAATGTGTCACTACGGTGCTAAAATATGACCACGTCTATGATTACTACTTCTTCTTTTACCATTGCTCCAAATGTTACTATTACTACTAATAATGGTATTACTACTGTTGGAATACTACTAATGTTATTATTACTGTTGGAATACTGCTAATGTTATAACTACTGCTCTTACTGTTATTGATACTAAAGAAAGTACTACTTCCACAGCTGTTACCACTTCTTCTACTACTGCCATTACTACTACTGTTGCTATAACCACTACTATTACTACTTTTGGTACTACTTCTTGTATTGTACTCTTTAAATTACTACTACTTTTACTACCATTATTACTACTACTAGTGCTATTATTACTACTGCTGTTCTACAACCAGTATTGGATCTGTTACTACTGCTAGTACTATTACTACTACTGTTACAATTACTAGTATTGCTACTCTTACTACTATTATTACTACTACTGTTAATACTTTAGTACTGTTGTTACTATTACTACTACTGCTACTACTATTACTATTGCTGGTATTACTACTAATATTGCTACTGTACTACTGTTACTATTACTACTATTACTTCTACTGTTACTACTACTAGTACTTTTCTTGTATTATTACTACTGTTACTACTATAGATTCATACTGTTGCTACTACTTCTACTACTATTGTTACTAGTTCTACTATTACTGTTACTAGTATTACTATCACTACTACTGTTACGTTTTGACGGAAAATTGCCATCAACTCTTTCTCCCCCTCCGCACACTGACGTAGTGAACAAACGCAATGTTTTTCGGAGCAAAGCCCGTGTACGTCACATTTAGTCTGACGTCATTCAAAGATTATTTCTAGAAACTACGAATAATTTGTTGTGCACGTCATTCAAAGATTATTTCTATAATCTTCAAATCATTGTTTGTGTAAGAAAGAAATGCAAATCTATTAGTCGACGGGCGTTTGAAATGATGAAACATCAAAAGAAACACACCAAACACAACAGCAGGTTCTTTACTGGATAGAGATCGTTCATTTGAATAAACGGCTTTAGACCCATAACCCCATGACACAAAGTCCAACACAGAGACGGGCAAGCTACTCGGTGCTACACAGATACGCATAGCACAGAGGCCGTTCCAGTCTCGTAAAACATTTCAGTTTGATAACTCTGTAACACTTCCTTATCTGATTCCTGTCACTAGACACACTGAATTCTGGCCTCTCTATGCTAAATACTTAACTCTGGCCTCTCTGTAGTGAATACTTAACTCTGGCCTCTCAATGGTACACACTTAAAACTCTGGCCTTTCTGTAGTAAATACTTAACTCTGGCCTCTCAATGGTACACACTTAACTCGGGCCTCTCTGTAGTAAATACTTAACTCTGACCTCTCAATGTTAAATACATAACTCTGACCATATCTGAAACACCTAAACGGAACATCAGCAAGTTCTAGTAATCTAGCATATTCTTTACCTGAGTTGCTGTTTTAACGTTGGTACTTACAAAAATATCATCATGCACAGTATTCGAAGGTCATGTCACGTTGACATTTAACAAATTATATAATAATTAAGTTTAGAAATAGGGACAGGCAAATTTACTCTGCCACAGTATGTACCCTGCATTTCAGTTTTTTTACGGTCAACAGTTGACTCGCACCTAGCAGAGACCTCGTTCTGCAGCCCTATGTTTGTTTGACGTTAGGGTTTCCACATAGACGTTTCTATTTTGGAATGGAAAGAGAAAAAATATAATTTCATGAGAAGAGTGAAAGTCTGAATAGGTAAATGGTAATTGGCAACGACAAATGGCTTACGTTTTTCTGAATTTTAACTTTCAAAAGATCTTTGTAACGTTCCACCCGACTGACCAGACACTGGACCCGTTACCTTCATCTAGGAGTTCTTAAAGGCCGCCGGTAAGTTTTTCACCTTAAGCGAAAATCGAACCTCAGCCATAATGTTTTTTTAACCCCCAAACGGGAATCAAATCTCAGCCCTAAGTTGTTTACCCCAAGTGGGAATCAAATCACTGCCCTAAGTTGCTCACCGCAAGCGGGTGGAGCATAAAAAACAGCCCGACATCTGGAGCACTGGCCATTAATTTGATATACTGTCAACCTTTCGTGCCATATTGATTGAAGACAAAGTTATCGTACCTACTTGTTATTTAAACAGACCTTAAATGTCATTTAAACAATGTGAAGTAAAAATGAGTACATCATAGGAGACTTTAATACTTTGAGAGATCGATATTTACGATTAGATCTTTTATTGATTTTGTGCAAAGCAAATAAGTGACTATATTTATATATATGTGGTGGTGGGGAGTTAAATCCATAAGCTGAAATTAATTATGTCTTAGAAAACAATAAAGCACCAAACATGCTGTTCGCGTCAGCAAAATTAATGCTATGCCAGTCACATCAGCGTTAGTACTGCTATTTATGCCTCACTTGTAGTGCTTGTTTACATCTGACTTGTAGTGTTACTTACATGACTTGTAGTGTTGCTTAATGTGACTTGTAGTGATTTTTTTTGTCTGACTTGTAGTGGTATACAAGTGTGTTTGTAGTGATAGTAACGTTTGACATATGGTGTTGTTTACATCTGACTTGTAATGCAGTTTACAATTATTTCTAGTGCTATTTACGTCTGACTTAACAGTGCTGTTTCTGGTGCTATTTACGTCAGACTTAACAGTGATGTTTACAGCTGTTTCTGGTGCTATTTATGTCTGACTTAACAATGCTGTTTACAGCTGTTTCTGGTGCTATTTACGTCTGACTTAGTGATGCTTACAGCTGTTTCTAGAGCTGTTTACGTCTGACTTGTAGTGGTTTACAAGTGTGTTTGTAGTGATAGTAACGTTTGACTTGTGGTGTTGTTTATATCTGACTTGTAGTTCTGTTTACAGCTGTTTGTAGTGCTATTTACATCTGACTTGTAGTTCTGTTTACAGCTGTTTGTAGTGCTATTTACATTCTGACTTGTAGTTCTGTTTACAGCTGTTTGTAGTGCTATTTACATTCTGAATTGTAGTTCTGTTTACAGCTGTTTGTAGTGCTATTTACATTCTGACTTGTAGTTCTGTTTACAGCTGTTTGTAGTGCTATTTACATTCTGACTTGTAGTGGTTTAAAGTTCTTGGTAGTGCCATTTACTTTAGTGTTTATAATGATGTTTACTTCGGCGTTTGTAGTGTTATTTTTGAGGTGCTGTCTATATCTGTATTCGTGATGCTATTTACATCAGGATGTTTACAGCTGTGTTTGTAGTATTATTTACATGCTGTTACTCATACATTCTGCTACACAGATATGATTTATATGTAAAATATGAATTATATGTAAAATACATGAAAGGCACTTATAGGAATCAAGTTTGTGAGAGAGGTATCCGATTAATGACTATAACTAATCTTGATAGGGACTATAAATAGACTTGACTGGGACTAGAAACAGACTGGACACAAACTAAGAAAGAATGGGACAAGATCTGTGAAGTCTGGAGAGCTGATCACGTCACTAAATTATTAGTTTTACTAGTAAAATGAATGCATTGCTAGGAACATAAATGAATTTGTTTATTGGAAGGCTTGATTTAAGTCACATTGCAAGTGAAAATTCGAGCATTATTTAACAAATGACCCTGACCGTGTCTTCCTTCTCTCCCTCCCCCTCACTTCTTTTCTCCCTCCCTCCTTCCTCCCTTCCTTCCTGTCCATGTAAAAATGTACTTATATTGTATGGAAAACGAAATTTCAAGCAC
Source organism: Sinotaia quadrata (assembly GCA_028829895.1). Taxonomy (NCBI): domain Eukaryota; kingdom Metazoa; phylum Mollusca; class Gastropoda; order Architaenioglossa; family Viviparidae; genus Sinotaia; species Sinotaia quadrata. Next base: position 82,818,069 of record CM054179.1, on the reverse strand, counting down.
TATTTACCAATTACTTATTTCCCATTCCCAAGAACGCTGTTTACCATCACTACAAGAGAAATTGTCAATTACACAATTTATAGAAAGGTGTGAAGATTTATCATGCAATTCTTGCACTGTAAGAAGAACAAATGGAAGCATTTAATCAAAGGAACACACTTTACAGAGTCTGTCTGTTTGAACATATTTCTTTCTATGTGTGTTTGCGCGTGTGTGTGAGAGAGAGAGACAGAGAGAGCGAGCGAACACATTATAGCAATATAAAATTGAAGCATTTGATCAATTAAACACACTCTACAATTTAAAGACAACAAAGTTAAAATTAATACATGGCATACAACAGTTAAGAAAGATAAAACAGACTGTCGCATCACTGCATATGAAAAACTTGACAGTTTTAAGCAATTAACGTCCAATGATATCTGATTGTGTCCACAACATATCTGTCTTTTCAAAAGAAAGCAATACACAGTAAACTAGTTTTGAGTATTAAAACTCAGTGAGATTTGACCAAATCATCACACACAGCAAATAAAACGGAAAACAAGAAAATCAAGAACAAGACGGTTTTATACATGCATCATTTTCTACTTAGGAATACAAGGAATGTGGACGTTTTTTTTTATCAAATATACAATCAAAACATGTTGCATGTTGGACTCTTTATAACAAGAGCTGGATACTATATATTAAAGCTACATGTAAAATATTAACAGATATCCATTTAAATACATGTACAATTTTAAGATGATTATTTTTTATTATTTTTCTTGTATTGGTAGGAAAAAAACTGATGAACGTATGAAGAGAAATAATGTTAATTTTAATGACACTATCCAAAAATAAAGAGTCATACCATTTTAAAACTCACTCATAAACACACACACACACACACACACACACACACACACACACACACTAATTCATTTGTCAACACAGCTTTCTATTGTAAACTAAAATCAGAGGATAAGCAAATTTAAAAATTAAGTGCTGTTAACTTATGATTTTAATACATGTGAACTGTGCATACAAACATTAAGTGAGGATGGCATATATACATACATATATATATCAAGGCACTAAAATTAAGGGGAAAATATATAAAAGATACAAAATGAATCCCTGTCTTTGGAAACATTTTAAATTAATAATAATAATAATTTAAAATCTTTATAACAATGTCATAAAAAATGAATATATAAAAAATATTATCATCAGCAAAATTCACATTTCACATTAGGCAGAAAAAGCTGAGATGCAACTTTGCAGAAAAATCGATAGAATTTTCTCTCGTCAAAGACTTGAAGAAAAATAAATATCCAATATTTATCTAAAGTAAACATAACATTTAGACAATCCATTTAATGTTACTATCTATAGTGCAGAATATCCAAAACAACTATATATTTCTGTATAATGTGGGTAATTTTTTATTGTTTTACCAAAAAGTAAAGTTATATAATTAATCATCATTCCATAAATAAAAATACTTTCATAAACATACTATTGATTTTTTTCAATATCAAAAGGGAAATTAAAGATTTCTGTACAGTACAAATCCATAATTATGTTTATACTTTGTTTACAAAGCAATAATATAAAGTTAAACAAAATTTATTATAGTTTATTATAGATAGTTTTATAATGTTATGTCTGCATCAATTTTTTAAACAAACCAACAAAATATTTAACATTAATTTGTCTTTAGTTTTGTTATTTAAAAATATACTCCATTTTTTTTTGTATCAAATTGTTTGATATCAATGTTAACATTTACAATCCAGTGAAATATGATGTCGCTTATTAAAAATATTTAATTGGTTAAGCCTCAAGCGTTGAACAGTTATAACATTCATACACTTATTAAAAATATTTGTTTTCCAGCACCATCATAGTTAACAATTACATTAATGGATATGGCTTCAATTGCTAAAATATTGAACATGTCTAGTAGTTATGTTACTATGTTGTCATTAATTATGGAGTGGGTCTGCTTAAATTACAAAAGAAATATTTAGTGTGTTTGACATAACATTCAGTGGATCTTTGTCAAAAGTTGAATCTGCATCTGTTTTAAGTGCTTGAAGCTTCTCATGTTAGGAAATATTTGAACTGTTCTATAAATCTAGTGCCATGTTGGAGAGAGTCTACGAATTTGTTGTCAAAGTGTATAAAACATTATACAGATTTGTTGTCAAAGTGCATAAAACATTATACCGATTTGTCATCAAAGTGTATAAAATATACAGATTTGTTGTCAAAGTGTATAAAACATTATACAGATTTGTTGTCAAAGTGTATAAAACATTATACAGATTTGTTGTCATTTAAAAAATCTGTTATTGTTTTGAAACTTGTTTAATAGCTGGGTAAAAAATTTTCAAAAATTCTAATAATTTGGTATTACATGTTTAAAATATTTTTTGAATTCAAGTCAGTTGTTTAAAAATTCAATATAGTCTGCTGTCCATTTGGGGGAAACATTTAATGGATTTGGTGTCATTTATTTGAAATATTTTATAGCTATGTTGTCAATGTTTGAAATATTTTATAGCTATGTTGTCAATGTTTGAAATATTTTATAGCTATGTTGTCAATGTTTGAAATATTTTATAGCTATGTTGTCAATGTCTGAAATATTCTATAGATGTGTTGTCAACAGTTTGAAATATTCTATAGATACTGTCAACAGTCTGAAATATTCTATAGATATACTGTCAACAGTCTGAAATATTCTACAGGTATACTGTGAAAAGTCTTAAATATTCTATAGAATTCTATAGATATACTGTCAACATCCAAAATATTCTATAGATATACTGTCAACAGTCTGAAATATTCTATATGTATACTGAATAGTCTGAAATATTCTACTTATATGTTGTCACCTGTCCAAATATTCTAAAGATCTGAGTCAGTTATTGGAAATAGTCTATCAGTATGTGGTTAGCTGTCTTAAGCACTCCTAGGATGTGAAGTCAAACTTTTCAAAATAGTTTACAGAATAGAAATAAATTGTATCAAATAAAACTGTATGGTCTAATGTCAACTGTTCGACCATTCCATAAATATTAAAATATTTGTGTATCTATTTTTAACTGCTTGATTCAAAGATCATATGTCAATTGTTAGAAGTATCATATAGAACTGGTGTCAACTATTGGCTGCACTCCTTGGGTCCATTTTCAATTATTTGAAACAGACTATATGTCACTTATTTCAAATATTGTAGATATTTGTTATTAATGTACTTAAACGTTTTACATATCTGTTACAATATTTTAAATATTCTCTGGACTGTCAACTGCTTCAAACATTCAGTGAATCTGTTGTTAGCTCTTGAAACATTTTTTTGTGTGCATCTTCTACCATCATTTAAAACATCCTAAAGATCAGGTATGAATTGTTTTAAATATTATATGGATCTGATACCATGTAGTTTTAGAGAAAGAAAAATCTGTTAAATGTAAGATACCGAAATAAAAAGATTTTTTTTAATTAACAAAATCAATCATACCCTGTTTGATATAAATCTGAAATGATTAAAAAAATATCTTTAAAATGTTTATATTTATATTATATTATGTTGAGAGAGAGAGAGAGAGAGAGAGAGAGAGAGAGAGATTTCTGATTAAAAGAAAGAGGAGGAGTAATTCAAAATATTGAAAACTTATCACAGATTATTTTATACATATTTTAAATATTAATTCATTCATCAGTCACATGTATATACATAAAAGCTTCAGAAAAAATGTTATCAGCCACACTTGCTCAAACTCACAAAGACCACAGTGTTTAGAAATTAAAAACAGCTTTACCAATACATGCATTAAGTTTACATCAACAAAAAACAATCACCAATGTACAGCATTATTTTATGCTGAAGCAACACATATTTTACAATGAAGCAACACATATTTTACAATGAAGCAACTTGGCTGGTTGCAGCACTAGATAATGTTTGCAAAGTCAACACATTCTTGATTTTAGAATGTCCATTAAGCAGACAAAAGTTTTCAGTGATGAGAGGCTAGAAGACAAATATTTTTTCATTAATTCTCTCTCTCACAAAGTTCTTTCTGCAACAACGACCTAAACAGAATTTAATGATTTATGAACTGGAAATTAAATGAAGAAAAATACTCACAAACAACTAGACTAGAGATGTTTTTCAGAGCATACAACTTTCATCGCACACAACTTTCATACTGATAGTCAATTAATTAATTAATTACACTGGCTAGCTTTAGTAAGTTATCAGTTTTACAGGCATTTTATACATTTACACAAAAAATGAAAGTGCTGAACAATTTTAAGATTGTGCGGAACACTATATTGCAGTAGCTAACAAGGGAGATCAGTCCAGAACCTCCAAAGGTCTTTCCAATCCCTGGGAGAAAATAATTTAAAAAGTATTTGAATTTTCTGACAAAATTATCTGATAAATTTTTCAAAGGCTTTCACCATATATATATATATATATCAAAGAAAAAATTAACTAAGAGTTAATAAATAATTAGCATTAACATTTAAGTCTGCACACAAAATTCAAGCATAACAAGGATCAACTGAGATTTGGACCCATGAGCACAGGCTAGATAATTTTCTATGAGACCCAAAGCAAAGCTTATAGGTTTTTGACAGGTGGGTTTGGGAAAACTATGTCTGTTAGAAACAGAAGTGTATGATTAAAAGAAGGATTTATAAACCTGTCCTAAAACTGTTTTGACTCATCTAAATATGATGACAAATCAAAGTAAATCTATTATTTGTGAAACTTTAATTTGTAAGCACCTCTTAGTTTGATCATCTGAAATACTTTTTCTTTATTCCAGAGCAATTTGCAAAGTAACTCTTACAGCAGCAACCAACCAAAGGCCCATTTAGAGTAAACATATTTTAGAGAATCCATTACACTTTTGCTTCTGGTTGATTTACCTCACAGACTTAAAAACAACTATCTGGAAATTTTGAGCATTTTTTTATTGTTTACACTGTTTTTTTCAAATTCACATTTGTTCATTATTTTGTCATATATTTCTCTTCATTTCTGAGCATGTTCAACTTCCTTATTTTTTCTTATATATTAATTACTGAAATTAACTGGCATTAATTAATGAAATTAATTATTGGCATAAACTGATATTACTTACTGAATTTAACTGACATTAATTACTGAAATTAACTGACATTAATTAATGAAATTAATTACTGGAGTAAATTTATATTACTTACTGAAATTAACTGAAATTAGCTGACATTAATTACTAAATGAAACTGCCATTAATTACTGAAGTAAACTGACATTAATTACTAAAGTAAACTGACATTAATTACTGAAGTATACTGACATTAATTACTAAAGTAAGCTGACATTAATTACTGAAATAAACTGAACAAGCTCACCATCCCTCTTTCTATTGACATGAGACGCTTTTCCCGATCATAGAGAGCTTGCTCTTTATCACAAAGTTCCTCCTTAAGTGTGCGGATTTCATAGTTTTTGCGTTTCAATAATTCCTTCTGTAATTTTTTATTCTGGGTACCTGTAGCCTGTGAAAGCAATGAAAACAGAGAAGGAGTCAACATCAAGTCATATGCTTGTTTTGTGCATTTGTGTGTGTGTAATGTGTGTTTTCAAAATACACATGTTAGTGTGTGTGTGTTAATTCAAAATATGTCAGTAAGTGTGTGTTTAAATGAGTGTTACTTCAAAATGTGCTTGCGTGTGTCTATGTGTTAGAGCTAATTCAAAATGTGCATGTGTATGTTAGTGTGTATGTATGTGTGTTAATGTGTTTATGTTAGTGTATGTTAGTGGTGTGTGTGTTAATGTGTTTGTGTTGGTGTATGTAAGTGTGTGTGTGTGTGTGTGTGTGTGTGTGTGTGTGTGTGTGTGTGTGTGTGTGTGTGTGTGTGTGTGTGTGTGTGTGTGTGTGTGTGTGTGTGTGTGTGTTAGTTCAAAAAGTGTGAATGTGTGTGTGATAGGTGTGAGTGAACTTGTATATACAAAGTTAGTAAAATTACGTGATCTAAATTGAAGTGCCTGTGACAATATATCATATAAATGTACATGTCTCTGTACATAGTACAACAAGTGTGTGCATTTTGTGTAAGTGGAGTACAATCTGCATATTTGCGCTGACGTTGTTAAAGGAATATGCTGAAATCTTTTATCTGTAAGTATACTAAGAAATGTTTCTGTTGCCACTTTAACTCAGAATCAAATTCTAATCTTTTATTATTTTGTAAAAGTAAAATCTACTTCAACAAAGTCCTGCCACTGAATGGCAGGAGGAACGCAGGGTGAAACAATGAATTATTAAAACTCATAAAAGAACACAGATTGAATAGTTTTTGCCATCAACGCAGGAGGAAACAATGTTTCTAACAATGAATTATAAAAATTTATAAAAGAACACAGCAGGAATAGTTGTTGTCTTCAATTAAAAAAGCTTCATTCAGTAGAAGACCAAAGATTGAGTTTTGACTGTCAAAGCCTAATTATAATTTACTACAATAATATATTTGTAATGTTTGGCTGGGTGACTGAGTTTTGCTTGTCAAAGCCTAATTATAATTTACTACAATAATATATTTGTAATGTTTGGCTGGGTGACGGAGGTTTGATTGTCAAAGCCTAATTATAATTTATTACAATAATATATTTGTAATGTTTGGCTGGGTGACTGAGTTTTGATTGTCAAAGCGTAATTATAATTTACTACAATAATATACTTGTAATGTTTGGCAGGTGAATGTGACAAGAAATGCTAGTGTCACATGACACACTCCATCCTCCCTCCCAAACCTTGCAGACTAGGCATGAACCAAGCCATAAACTGATAAGGATGGTCACACTCAAGATAGATCAACAGACAGATAGATTGCTCATTGCCCAGTCAATCATGCCCAGAGAGACATACACAGTTAACAGAATGAACAGAGAGTCTAATGATTGATGACTTTCAGTAACAATCAATCATGCCCAGAGAGATGTATACACTTAACAGAATGAACAGAGAGTATCTACTGATTGATGACTTTACACTGAGATCATAGATTGCATTAGGAAATTAATGTAAAGATAAAATAAGTGACACATTAAAAACAGACGAGGCCTGTGTAAATAATATTCTAGTTAATACAATAGTCTGTCAGTCACTGAACTGCAATGTTCAACTCCATCTAGGTGAGCACTTCTTACTTTTGCTTGCTGTCCTCACCAAGGCTGACTAGAGTGGGTGAGAAGTATTTTGTTTATTTCTGGCAGGGCCAGTAACTTGTTAGATGAATTAAGATGAAAACTATTGCAATTTTTTTAAGTAGACTTTATAAGAATCTTCTAAAGAGCATTTTGTGAAGCTCTTAGTAAAGTTGAAAAGGTTGTAAAATGATTTATCAGATGGCTTTTGAAGAATATAAAATAGCAACTGTAGATATACTGCTTGTAACATGCTTTTCTGCAGGATAGATTTTTTTCAAAATTATTGGTTGTTAAGTAATTATAAAGAGGCTAATTCATGTAAAGTTTAATAGGTGGTAATAGGTGTGCTTTGTATTTGAAAACAATGTGGATATGACCTAGATAAAAATGAAAATTGGAGTTGTTAAAATATGAGTGTTCTAATGCAACTTTAAACAGTTATGAAGCTGTTGAAATAGAGTGTTTTAAAAAGTAGTTTGCTGAAGTGTGATATGCAGTTTACCGAAGTAGTGCTTTTGATAAGTTGTTTGCTGATGTAGTGTGTTTGATAACAGTTTACTGATGTAGTGTGTTTGATAACAGTTTACTGATGTAGTGTGTTTGATAACAGTTTATTGATGTAGTGTCTTTGATAAATAGTTTATTGGTGTAGTATCTTTGATAAATAGTTTATTGATGTAGTGTCTTTGATAAATAGTTTATTGATGTAGTGTCTTTGATAAATAGTTTATTGATGTAATGTCTTTGATAAATAGTTTATTGATGTAATGTCTTTGATAAATAGTTTAATGATGTAGTGTCTTTGATAAATGGTTTATTGATGTACACATGTAGTGTGTTTGATAAATAGTTCATTGATGTAGTGTCTTTGATAAATAGTTTATTGATGTAGTGTGTTTAATAAATAGTTTTTTGATGTAGTGTGTTTGATAAATAGTTTATTGATGTAGTGTGTTTGATAAATAGTTTATTGATGTAGTGCATTTGATAAATAGTTTATGATGTAGAGTTTTTGATAAGTAGTTTGTTTGTGCAGTGTGTTAGATAAGTATTTCATTGGAGTAGTGTATGTAATTACATACTTGATGCTCTTGGCTTTTGCTGCGATAGGAAGGTGGCTGCTGTAGATGAGCTCTTTCATTCTCCAGATGAAAAGTCTGAAGATAAAAGAAAGATAAAATATTATAATTTTAAAATCAAAATGAGTTCTATTCCAACAAAATTTAAAACTTAAGATTATTTTCAATCAACATTTTGCACAAACCAGGAAACAGATTTTAATAAAATGTAAAATTTCCTTCACAACTGATCCTTTTCAAATAATTAGCAAGCCAAATCTTCCCCCTACCCCCTACAATCTGTTACTTTCTTCTACTGAACACTTTGTAGTATAAACTATACTGTATATCAATCAGCTTATGGTGGGTTTATGTGTGCTTGTCACATGCAATCAAGCAGCTATCATTTTTATCGTACTTTTTTACTGCATTTTGACTGACAGTCAAGTAGTTAACATTTGTACTGCACTGTTTAGGACATGCCAATGCAAACTTTACAAACTATATCCTGCATACAAGTCAAAATATCGACAGAAATAATTTATAGATTGTGTAATACCAGTTATTCTGGGCTAAAAATGTTCATTTTCATTCTCATATACTTTTATCTTTGTTCAGCAAGGAAAGATGTTAAGATGGTAACAACTTTGGGAAGATTATTCATTTTATATCATTTCTGTTTTTGAGTTGCAATAGATAACAGCTTTATGAAAACCATTCATTTCATACCTTTTTCTGTTTGATTGCATTATTCAGTCGCTTTTCCTGGTTAAGTTGATCACGTGTTCGATTAAGAGATTCCCGCAGATACTGTGATTCTTCTGCCCGTGTTCGAACATCTTTCTGTTTAAGGGACAGATATGGCCATCTTTTAGCTTTAATAATGGAAATATTCTATAGTTTTTTAGTACTATCACAACAAAAAACAAATTTTCTAACTGAATGGAGATGACACAATATTATCATTAGTAGTACACAAAGGATGACCATGCTTGTTCAATATTTAATAATATCCGCAATGTTTTTTTGTTTCATTTTCAAATATATTCTTGTGACAAAAGATTCTGCAAACAGCAAGATTCTGCAAACTGCAATCAAATATAATATAATGTTTTTAATTATTGGTATGCTATTAATGTGTTTGAGAGTGTGTTTAATGGCTTTCATTTAAGTAAGTGTCCCTTTGGCCAGAAGAACTTACTGTTCGCATTATTCATAATTTTTATTTGACTTACGTTCTTTAAATGGATGATGTAGAACATTTTTGTTTAAATATTAATTTTATATTGGTACTGAGAAAAGGAAAATAACTCCAAATTACTTACACTAAGTGCCTCCACTTGAGTGGCCTTTTTGTCAGCAATCTCTTGTGATTGTCTATGATATAAAGTGCATAAAATGTAATTCAACTGTTTTACTGTTACTTTTTGTTAAAGAGTAGTAATTTTTCTTCTTAAAGAATGCACCCTGCACTAATCTTTTGTAAGTAATCAAACTAGAAGATGTCTCAAAAGTACCATTCATTCACATATTTCATATGATGTACATTTTAAAAAAAAACACCATATTTCCTATAAAGATTTTCAAGGCATGATGTGCATTTAAAAAAAAAAAAAACACCATATTTCTCATACAGATATTTCTATAGCACCATGTGTAGTAGAGTTAATTACATACTTTTCATACAAATATTTCCATAGAAACATGTGTTAATTACATACATTCTATACACACATTTCCAAAGTAATACCTGTAGTTCATTACATACTTTCCATATAGATATTTCCAAAGTAATACCTGTAGTTCATTACATATAGATATTATATATCATACAAATATATTCACAGCATCACGTAGTTCATTACATACTTCACATAAATATATTTTCAAAGAACCATGTGAGGTTAAGTAGTCTGGCATTCGATAATAGCCAAATAGGCTCTTATACATTTAAGATCTACTTGGTAAAGTATTTATGTTTTTTAAAATTTCATGTAATTTTATTAAATACATTTTTACTTGCATTCTTTCATGATCAGTGCCTTAGTTTCTTTTGTGATGAACCTGAGGAATAAATCATAAACTATTCCACGCAATCATTCACTACCTGAGCAAAGCCCTTAAAAAAAAAAATTCTCCCTTCACCCCAAACAAAATAAAAAATATAACACTAACTTCCATGATGGATGTCTTATGACTGCATGAATTTGTTGGTTTACACACCTTAACTTAGATAAATCCCTTTCATATCCTTGCAAAAGTTCATCTTTTCGAGCGATACGCTCCTTCAGCACTTGAATACGGCCAGCTAAGAATTCACAGGCTGATTCTCTCTCCAATACTAATCGCTCACGTTCATCCTTAGGCATGTGCGCCAAGGCTCGGAGTCCTTGAATTTCCTCCAGTTCTAGAGTGTTAGCTATGGCTCGCAGTAGTGTCAGATACTGTAGAAGTGTAAAGACACACATTTGCATAAGCTGTAAAAATACTGTGTGCTCATTAACATAATGTTATAATAACAGATTTTGTAATTACAGTTTAGTCTACATAATTTCATTTAAAACATTTAGATAATGTTCGAAATGATATAAAATAATTTAAGATATATCATTATTATTTTAATATGATGTATGTTGTAACAAACTGACTACCTATTGTTGAATTGCCTGCCTAAGCAATAATAGTAATTAAATACTTGCTTAAATAAAACAACAGTGAAACATATATACTTAACCATTTACAAATTATCTAAAAATTAAAATCTTGTTGTTCCAGCATCTACTTACGGTTGACTCACTGCTCTCCAGAGCATCCAAAGTTTCACGATGGGCACTGCGCTCCATTTCTGCCTCTGGATTGGCAGGGGTGATCATTCCCCGCACCTTGCCAACCTCACGATCCAGACTGGTAGCACTAGCAATGATCCTATCTTCAGCCAGGGCTTGGTTGGCCCTCATCTCTGCAAGTTCTTTCTTCAGCATCACTACCTGTTGGAGTGCCTGGTCTTGTGTTGGCACTGACAAAAGAGAATAGGTTATTTCATGTGTGTATATATAATTAATTCTTTCTCTAATTTGTTTAAATTTATTTAGTTTGAAATAAGTGTCATGAACTATTTAGTTCTTGTTAAGAAAATATTGGAAGTGAGCCAGCATGCAAGAATCTGTCTATTCAACCCCATTACACTAAATAAATGCATTCATCTTTCGAATGACATGATAATATAGTAAATGTATTCATCTTTTGACCAAAATGACAGCACAGTAAATGTATTCATCTTCCAGCCAACATGATGATGTAGTAAAAGCATTCATCTTCCAGCTGACATGACAATGTAGTAAATGCATTCATCTTCCAGCCAATATGATGACACAGTAAATGCTTATATCTTTAGCTGACATAACAAGGTGGTCAATTCATTCATCTTTCAGCCAACATAACAAAGTGGTAAACACGCATGCACGCACGCGCCCACACACACACACACACACACACAACTAACAATTTATCTTTCCAAATTATACTATATAAAAATAAAATTAGCATAATTTATCTTCCCAAAAGGCACTATATAAAAAGAGAACAATGTATCTTTTGAAATTATACTAAATAAACAAACATAGTTTATCTTTCAAAATATTACTATAAACAAAAACATAATTTATCATTCCAAATTATAATATATAAAACCAATAACTTATAACTTACCCAGCAAAGTATTTCAACAAAACTGTCACTTTATTCAAAAAAACATGATCTATATTTTTGCTCTTCCTTTGAAAACATATAAATGTTTTTTCTCCCACTCATGGTGACCTTGTATTAACACATCTATGCATATAATTGCATCAAAAAGCATTATTCCCTAAATAGAGACTTTTGAATCACCCTAAAATGCTTCCAACTGAACTGAATTTATCTTTCTAATAAAAAAATAAAAAACCATACATCATAACAACCCACCTCTTTCCAAGCAGAAATCACCCATTTATTTGACAAACATTCATCTATCTCTGTAACCAACTGAGAAATGTAGTGTTCATTCAGCCATACCATCCCTGTCTAGGTAACCAACTAACATTTTCAGTGTTCATTGAACCATACCATTCAGACATGACAGACACCCAACTGCATGTTTAATTCTGAAACACATGCAGAAAAACTATAAATCTAATTTAAGGATTTGGGAAACTATATCATACGTGGTGGTTTGGCCATTTCCAGAGATTTGACTCTCGCTCTTAATTCTGCTAGGGCCTCTCTCTGTCGCATGATAATTTTCTCATGCCGCTCGCCACGGCACTGAGCACCTAGCCCGACCAGTTCTGATGTGATACGACCTTCCTGGTCCAAAAGAGCAAGCTGTTTTTTCTGTTCATCTCTCTCATCTTTCAGCCGTAATTCCATTTCTTGCAGCCTTGAGTCTCTCTCTTCCAGGTCACTGCGACATCTGATTCCTATTGTCTTTTCTTTACTGCAAACCAGATCAGAGACAAAGCTTTGCAAAAAGGCTGTTTATGGAGTTGAAAGTAATTATTTACTTTACAAGCATTCAAACAATGGTGAACTACTGTGCTATTCTCAATGAATTATGACTAACACGACACACAAACATTAATTTAATAAATTCATAGAACCTGAGCTTAATCTCAATGAATTATGACTAACACACGACACACAAACATTAATTTCATAAATTCATAGGATAGCCTACTCTCAATGAATTTCCCAGTAACAAACATTCAAGAGTCTGAATGTAATAATGATTTGTAGTGTGAAAGTCTAATCTTGTTAATCTATACATTCACATGATTTGGACACGAACAAATGAGTTTAAATATCTTCAAAGTGCTAATAAACTTTCATTGAATCTATCCATATATTTTTAAAAAAAACAATGCACTGGAGGGGAGTGGGGAACCTTTGATCTCAAAAATCTGGGTGCTGTCTTCACATGAAAGAAGTTGATGCTTTGAGCCTCTTAGTCAGGGTGGCCAATGGAATTTTTCAAACTATGCTCTATACCCCACTTTGACACGTCTTTGCAAAAAAACAACAGAGAATGTATTGATAAAAGAAAGCAGTAGCAAAAGCCATGCAACTATCAACTAATGTCCCAAAATGGGTATGTCAATGTGTTCTTACATACAAAATTTTACAATGTGATGTATTATAAAGAGTTCTTTGGTTTGATTCAGGTTTTTTGGTTTAATGGGCTGCTTAGAACTTGTACCAATTTCATGCTAGCTTGTTGTCTGTGTTTTACATAGCTTGTTGTCTGTGTTTTACATAGCTTGTTGTCTGTGTTTTACATAGCTTGTTGTCTGTGTTTTACATAGCTTGTTGTCTGTGTTTTACATAGCTTGTTGTCTGTGTTTTACATAGCTTGTTGTCTGTGTTTTACATAGCTTGTTGTCTGTGTTTTACATAGCTTGTTGTCTGTGATTACAAGTGAACCTAGGGCAAAGCTTTTGCTAGGAACTAAGTGAAAACTCTTTACTTGATCATCTCTGTCATAAAATATCTTGATCATCATCCCATAACAGACATGCTTTTGGTTCAGAGAAGAATAAACATGGGGTTTATATGCAGCAGGATAAAAATGTCTTTTATACACAGCAGAACAAACAAGGCTTTTTATACACAGCAAAATAAATATTTGTATCTATATACTACTGAACATCCATGTTGTTTATACACAGCTGATACATTTTATACATTTACCTCAGCTCCTCTTGTAACTTTTTCACTTCTTCTGTCTGTTTATCAATGATCTTGGAAAGTTTTGCCATCTGTTGCCTCAACTCAGTCAGCTCAGCATCACGGCGTTTGAGCAACTCACGGTTTTGCTCCATCTCTCTTTTCTGGGATTCGCTAATTTCACCAGTTATGTCAGACAGGCGAGCAGAGGCACCGGAAAGATCTCGTCGAAGCCCCATGATGACATCTTGTTGTTCTGTGACTGATTTCTTCAGGTCTGCATTCTCCTGCCTGCAGAAACAGTCAAATGAAAATGTGAGTGCCGCTGTTGTCTGAATTAGAGATCACACTGCTTTTACTGCACTTAACTTACTTGCCTGATTTAAAATTTAAAATTAAAATAATGAAGAAGAAAAGAGAGAACCACTTCTTGAAAATTGATGCACTAGTTTAAATTTTGTAAAAGACTCGTTCAGTAGTAAAAGTGAACAATATGGGATATAATATTTCTTAGTCAGGTTAAGGCTAAAGGAAAAGTCCATAAAATATAACCATATTTTTCCTCATGACAAGGATAGAGAAGAAGTCCACAAAATATAATCATATTTCTCCTGATGACAAGGCTGAAGGAAAAGTCCATTAAATACAACCATATTTCTCCTCGTAACAAGCTGAAGTCCATTAAATAGAGCTACATTTCTCACTCAAGTGAAGCAACACACATCTTTGCAATGTTGGGTTGCAGTAGAATAAACAACATCAGAAGGGTTACCAGATCTGAAAGTCAAATGAGAGAGAATATGACATTCCTGTTACCTAATTCTATCACAAGACACTCATCTTGCTTCACCTGTGCTTTGATGACCTCTTACCTAATTCAATCACAGGACACTAATTTTGCATCACCTATGCTCTGATGGTCTGTTACCTAATTCTATCATAGGACTCTCATCTCACCTCAGTCTAAATTTTAATGGACCCATTACCTAATTCTATTGCAGAGTCCTAATCTTGCTTCACCTGAGCTCTGATGTACCTATTACCTATTCTATTACACTTCAGCATGCCTCACCTGAGCATAGTGGTGATGTGTTCTAAGGCACTGATCTCTTCTGTAGGTCTTTGCAAGATGACCTTGGGTTTGGGTGGAATGACTGGCTTCTGAACAATTCTCCTATCCAGCTCAGCTTGTAACTCTGCATCAAACCCGGGTGATAAAAGTCGAGCATTATAATTATGATTAAAAAGATTATCATTATTCACATTATCCTACATTCATAGAATCCATAAAACCCACTTAACTAGGGTCATCTTACCTGAGTTATTCTTCTTCAGAACTGAAATCTCTTCTTGGTAGTCTTTTGATCGCTTGTTCAGTTTGGACAGGCGTTCTTCCATGGAACAGATTGTGACGGAATGTTGCCGCACCTGCTCTTTGTATACTTCAACACTTTCAGCGCTTCTTCTGGTTAAGTCATTCTTTTCCTCTTGTAGTTGCAATATTTCAGTCTTCATTCGTTCTTCAAGCTGTAAAGAAATATATATATATTTGGTCTTCATTTTTCTTCAAGTTATAAACAAATATACATAAATATTTTTCGCAGTATTTCAGTTTTCATTCATTTTTCAACTATAAAGAAATATATAAATAAATTTGCAATATTTCAGATTTCATTCAGTCTTCAAACTGAAACTGAAATATATATATATAATTTCTTTAATCGATCTTCAAGCTGTAAACAAATATATATATATATAATTTCTTTAATTGATCTTCAAGCTGTAAACAAATATATATATATTTTGCAGTATTTCATTTTCCAATTGTTCTTTAAGCTGTAAAGAAATGTATATAAATATTTTTAGTCCTCATTTGTTCTTTAAGCAATGAAGAAAAGTGTTAAGTTTTAATTGTACATTTTCATATTCAGAACATACCAAATATGCACACATTTCTTTACAATATTTTAACGCTTTACATTTAAAATTTACTTTGCTTACAATATTTAACTGTTTAAATTTATTTTGCATAAATTATTTTTTATATTCAATTATTATTTTACATACAATAATTAATTGTTTACAACTTTTTGCATACATTTCAAAATTAATTATTACAGATTTTGCAAGAATTATTATTTATATTAAATTTATTTTGTATTCTACATTTCTCTTTCATTAACCCTTAAGTTGCACATATTATTTTTTATATTAACCCTTACGTTTTATTATTTTTTTCATGATATTATCTTACTTTGCATACATTATCTTCTTACAGCAATCTTTATTTTAAAATTTCCAATCAAAGTTTTAGTTTCTTTAGTTTTCTGATTTTATTTAATTACACAAATGAACAGACACTGAGATGATGTGGGAGGGAGGTGTCTATGTGATGGTGGCTGCATTGTGCAATTACCTGACAAACTAAAAGGAAAAAATATTTGTTTTGTACAAGCAATTGACAAATAAAAAAGAAATATTTGTTTCATTCAAGCACCTGACAAATAAAAATTTGTTTTGTTTAAGTACTTGACAAATTTTTTAAAAGTATTTGTTTCATTAAAGCACTTGACAATTAAAAAATAAGTATTCAAGTACTTGACAAATAAAACAGAAACTCAGAGTACCTGCCAAGCAGAATTTTAAAAAAGCAGTTGCTGTGTTTCAACATTGCTACATATGATGACAAATGCTACTTTCAGATTGCTGTTAATAAGTTTTAAAATGTTGGCTACTTTGACCAAGTCTGGATGCACACAGTAAAAATCTGAATTCAGATGAAAGTTTCCAACTGAACAAATTTTTCGTATAACTTTGTTAGCTTATAATACTCTAAAACACTGGTGTAACTACTGCCCCTCCAGCCCCCTCAATGCTTGGGAGCCTTTCAACAGAAGAGCCCCAGTATTTGTTCCCTTTAAGCAAAAATTGTACTTGAACTGTGAAATATATACTCATGATAAGATTTTGCAGGGTGCACAGCAAGCTGATTCTCTGTGGAACAGAGAGAGAGAGAGAGAAAGGAAATGGGTGGGGGTCATTTTAGATATTTTGCAGCAATGTAACAAATTCTCAGTGAATTTCAGCCAATGACTTCTTATTTTAAATAATGATTTCTTACTTTAACAAGATGGCTTTTAATTTCATTTCAATCAATGATTTCTTACTTTGACCAGTTGGTATTTCAGCTGATTTAAATGAATGATTTCTTACTTTTTACAACCAGACTTTAAAATGACTTAAATCAATGATTTCTTACTTTGACAAGACGGTCTTTAAGCTCAGTCTCTAACAGTTTGTACTGTTCCACCTGTGTCACGAGTTCTGAGGCTTGTTCCAGTTTTGAGATGTCCTCATCTTGTCGCTGCATCAAAGACTACAAGAAAATAAACAACAAAACAAATAATGTCGATAGAAAACTACTTGTCGCTGCATTAAAGCCTAGAAAAAAATAAACAACAAAAGTGGTGGTGGTAGTGGTGGTAGCAGCAGTAGTAGCAATAATAGTAGTAGTAGTAGTAGTAGTAGATGATGATTTAATAACACTTTTATTTTTATACAAACTCTCAGAAAATATTCAAGGTTTTTATACAAACTACTTAAAACATAAGAAAACTAAATGTAATTTTTTTTTAATTAGATGAATCAACAGACAAAATGATGATATATAACAAATAACTGTATTTACAAAAGAGAAACAAATAAAATGATATTACATATGAACAGTCTGAACAATGACAGAAGAAACATTATATTGTGGAAAGTGTCTCTGATTCCTTAATTTTCACTTTACTCAGCCCACCCACA
The DNA here is from genome assembly GCA_028829895.1 of Sinotaia quadrata. Taxonomy (NCBI): domain Eukaryota; kingdom Metazoa; phylum Mollusca; class Gastropoda; order Architaenioglossa; family Viviparidae; genus Sinotaia; species Sinotaia quadrata. The sequence goes on along the minus strand of CM054179.1, from coordinate 82,800,297 downwards.
ACTACTGATGCCCTCAGGTAAAATGTGTAGGCTGGCTGAGAGTTCACTAACAATGACACAAAGTCAGCGATAGTTTTCAGTTGTAGAATGACTATGATGACATTCTGTAGTGAGACTCAAGTGAGAGATAACAGTTGAACTTCAGCTATATTACTTATTAGTACAATGATACCAACAAGTTCAATTTCTATCAATATGAGGTATATTTTATCAGTAAAATCCAACAAATATTAGTGTAGCAGAAGTAGCAGAATATAATAATTAAACAGGGTAAAGTACCTGGTGCAGCCAATTGGGATGGTAAGCATTTTGCTGCAAACAGGTAAATATACTTTTTCATAATTCTTACCTGACGAAGTTGCCCTATAGTTGCCTCTAATTCCTCAGCTCGTCTCTTTTCCTCAGCAATTGCAATCTGTAGTTTTTCACTTTCCACTGCTCGAATATCATCAATGGCTCGGTTTAATTTCTCTTCACCTAAATTAAATGACAAGACAGTTTTAATAAGTAATAATTTTTATTTTATTTACCAATAAATGTGAAACCCAACATATATTCTTTGGGAGACAATGGTTGCAAAATATAGGTAAAACCTCACCCACAGAAGCCACTGGATTCAAAACCTTGAATTATGAAATTCTTTTAAACTGCTAAATCCTCTTGATAAACTAGGATATTCAAATTTAATGTTCCTGCTTAAAAATATAAAGTTAAATGCTAGTTTTAATATGTCTGCTTATGCTCTTCTGACTACTGAAGAAACAGAAATAGGCCCTAATAATTAATAGGTGCCTAGTGATGAGACAAAAACAGACCCTAACATTAAGTGCCTAGTGATGGGTCAGAAACAGGCCCTAACATTAAGTGCCTAGTGATGGGCCAGAAACAGCCCTAACATTAAGTGCCTAGTGATGGGCCAGAAATAGGCATAACATTAGGTGTCTACTGATGAGACAGAAACAGATATAACATTAATTAAATATCTACTAATGAGACAGAAACAGATCCTAACATTAGGTGTCTGCTGATGTGACTGTCTGCTGATGAAACAGAAACAGACCCTAACATTAGGTGTCTTCTGATAAGAGAGAAAAATACCCTAACATTAGGTGTCTGTTGATTAGATTAATAGGCCATAACATTAGATATCTGCTGATGAGACAGAAATAGGCCCAAACATTAGGTGTTTACTGATGTGACAAAAGTAGGTCCTAACATTAGGTGTCTGCTGAAGAGACGTAAATTGACCCTAATATTAGGAGTCTAGTGAAGACTAAAAGAAAAAGGCCCAACTTAATCTCTCTGCTGAAGAGACAAAAGTAGATCATAGCTTTAAGTGCCTGTGATAAAGATGGTAATTGTTTGGCTTTTGTTTGTATATTTTTTTTTACACTGTCACCAAAAACTTGACTACAACTATAGGCATTGTAATAATGGAATGATTATGAAGCCAAAGATTCTAAAGTGAAACTGTACCTTTGACAAAACTGACAATTTGAACCAATACAGTGCTGAATAACAAACAAGATGGACTCCTAATGTTGCAGACTAATCTTTGTACCCACACAGTGATATATAACAAAACAAGATGAACTTCTAACGTACATATTAAGCTGTAGACCAACACAGTGATGAGTGAACAAACCAGATGAACCCTAACATATATATTAAGCTTTAGCCTAACACAGTGATGTATATAACACAAGTAGGACTCTAATACTGCAGACTAAGCTTTGAACCAATGCAATAGCAAGTAAGAAAACAAGACAGACTCCTTATGGTGAGAATAGCAGACTAAGGAAAATGTAGAAATTAGGGAGGTGTGCAAAACACTCCTGACACCTAGAAGAGTAGAATATGGAACTGGTGATATCTCAACTCCTGATAACAGAGTTATCAAACTCAAAATACTGAATAAAAAAATACAGATTCTGGCAATGTCTTAACTCCCTTAAATTTATATTTTGTTGTAAATGTGATAGTGTGTCTTGTTATCTCACAGCACATTCCAATAGAGCATCTTGCTGTACACAGTTGAAAGCATATTAGAATGCTTTGCTATAACCACAAATACTTTAAAACATCTGGACAGCAAACATCTTTGCGAATATAGCAGAAACAAGGCACACTGAAACCAATCAGAACCAAGACCATTTTCATGTTGTTGTATGACATCATCAGTTGCTACTTGAAATAAATAAAATACTCAAAAATTGCTCCTAGCAAACGGTTATATTATTGTGAATTGTAATTCATAATTTAGCAGTGTTTTTTAAAGCAGTTATTTTGAATCAAGTGAGAGAAAAAATTGTTAGCTTCTTCAGTCTAACAATAAAAGGTCATGGCTTTCAGATGCTGGGAGGTTATGAGGTTAATGATGACACTGAAAGTGACACTTGGGGCTGACCTGTGTCAGCAAAGTCATGAGATCTCTCTAAAACTTTGACTGTTGAACTTATTATAATTCTGAGAATAGTGAATTAAGTATTACACTAACTAGCAACTCCTCAACTTATCCTAAAATACATAAAAACTGAGAATAGCAGATTAAGTATTAAATACTAACTGGCAAACACTCCTGACTCCTATTAAAGAGGATTGTATATCTAAAAAAAAAATGTTAAATAAACTGAAAATAATAGGGTACTACACGACTTGAATATTTTGATAAACTAGCAATAAACATATTTCACACCCAGTTCCATCATATTATTTCCTGACTATTACAAGAAAGTAAACAACTAAAATGAAAGATTAGAATATTAAACAACTAAAATAAACAAGCAGAAGAATAAACAAAAAAAATAAAAGACTAAAATAGTAAACAACTAAAACAGAAGACTAGGAGAGATACAATACTCTATAACAATTGCAGCCACTCTGATTGGTCTGGACCTGGGGAGCAAAATTATATTAAAAAAGCATGTTTTTGCCACAAGAATATGTGCACATGCACACACACACACACACACACACAAAATAAAATTAAGACTTTGAAAAATAATGAAAGATAACAATCAGAACATGATGACAGATCACAGCACTAACAATCAGAACATGATGACATGTCACAGCACTAACAATCGAACATGGTGACATGTCACAGCACTAACAATCAGAACATTATGACATGTCACAGCATTAACAATTGGAACATGGTGACATTTCACAGCACTAACAATCAGAACATGGTGACATGTCACAGCACTAACAATCAAACATGGTGACATGTCACAGCACTAACAATCAGAACATTATGACATGTCACATCATTAACAATCAGAACATGGTGACATGTCACAGCACTAACAATCAGAACATGATGATGGATCAACCACTTTACCCTCTAGGCGAGCTCTTTCTACAGCATCTGTGATTTTGTTCTCCATTTCTCGCAGCTGGGTCTCCAGCTTCACTTTCGTCTCTTCCTGGTGGTGCCCCTCCATTTCAGCCATTTGAGCCGTCAGCCGCTCCTTCTCACTCAGAGCTGATTCCCATTTAGCAAAGAGCAGTTCAATGTGTTTGTCAGGAGCTACAAGAAAGTCATATATTCAACAGTATTTCTAATGAAATGGTGACCAGATCTTCTTCATCTAAGAAAAGATCCAAGTGCTTTCAAGTTATTAATGTAAAGAATTAACTGCTCCAGCATTGATGCTCTAATATTTAAATCCATTCTTGTAATAGTCTGCTTCTAGTGCCTGCTCTTATAAGTGTCTGTTCTTATAATATCATAGTTTTTGCAGGCATGAAGACATCAGCGAATCATTTTTTTTTACTACTGCTTTTAAAGATATCAGTGAATATAGCTTTTATACTCCCACTTTTAAAGACATAAGTGAATGTTTAATATAGCTTTTTTCCATCAGTCTTTTAAAGAAATAAGTAAATGTTTAATATAGCTTTTTCCCATCAGTCTTTTAAAGAAATAAGTGAATGTTTAATATAGCTATTTTCCATCAGTGATTTAAAGGCATAAGTGAATGCTTAATATAGCTTTATTTTCCATTAGTGATATAAGTGAATGCTTAATATAGCTTTTTTCCATCAGTCTTTTAAAGACATGAGTGAATGTTTAATATAGCTTTTTTCCATCAGTGATTTAAAGACATAAGTGAATGCTTAATATAGCTTTTTTCCATCAGTGATTTAAAGATATCAGTGAATGCTTAATATAGCTTGTATATTATTGTTTCTATTGGCATCAGTGAATAGTGAACATAGGTTTTATGTTTTATGTTTTGTTTTTACAGACAAAAATAAATATTTAATATAACTTTTATACTACTATTTCTATTGATATTAGTGATCAGAGAAAACAGATTTTTTTCACTTCTACTTTAAAGATGCCAGCTTTTCTCCACTAGCGATTTAAAGACATCAGTGAATACTTAATATAGCGTATTTTATCAGTGATTTAAAGACATCAGTAAATACTTAATATAGCGTTTTTCATCATCACTTTAGAGTCCTCAGGAAAGGATATCAGAGTACCTAAGCAAGTAAGCATATCTTATTACAACAAAACCAACCAAAACAATAAGACAGTTATTTTCAAAAAACTAATGTTCCCATCTTGATGCAGTTTGATTTTACAATTACAGAGAAGCAGTGATCAGATATATGATAAAACACACCACCATAATGATATCACACTTCAACCTGCTGACCTGGCATGATGCACAGAAATCAGTAATGCCACAATGACAACACATCAACATACTGACCTGGCTTGATGCAGAGAAACCAGTCATGCCATGATGACAACACACATCAACATACTGACCTGGCTTGATACACAGAAACCAGTCATGCCACGATGACAACACACATCAACATACTGACCTGGCTTGATACACAGAAACCAGTCATGCCACGATGACAACACACATCAACATAATGACCTGGCTTTATACACAGAAACCAGTCATGCCATGATGACAACAAAAATCATCAAGCTAACCTGACTTTATGCACAGAAGATATCAGTCATGCCACTTTCAGAGTATGACTAATAAACAGAAGTGTTTTTCTACTTTATGGGCCATAGTCTTAAAAATGAGACTTAAGGATTTAATCACTTTTTCCAAGGGACTACTGTTTATCAGAGATGCATGCCTGCTGCTAACCCAATGCAATGCCACAAACTCATCATATACAATTTACACAATTATCTAAAATCACAAAGTACAATCTTACTCACCTTCAGAAGATAATTTTGCACTGACACCACATTTCTCAAGAGCAGCATCAATTGATTCCTGCCAATGTAATTCTGAGGTGAAAATGTCCGCTATCATGTCCCTTATCCACACAAGAGCTTCATCAGTAGTCAAAGACTGGACCACACTCATTTCTTGTTTCAATGGGGCAGACAATCTGCCACTCTGTTTTAACCGGTCCTGTAATATGAGTAATTACAGCATAAATTTAATTGGTAGACACTTAATCAGCAAGAAAAGTAGGAAAAATAATCTCCATACTTATTTTAAATTAAGTATATATATATATATATATATACATATATATACTTAATGATAACAACAACAACAAAATCTACAGAACTACAGATGAATTTCATTTAGCTAGATTAAGCAATTTGTCAAGATCATGAAGTCCAATGCAAACAATCTCTTTCTGTTTTAGCTTTTTCAGAGGAAAACATGATTCACTTATGCAAAATCATTTGTGTTTTGATGTGATTAAATGAGTTATGAGTAATATTTTGACATTTTATTACCATTTTTAATTTGTCATCAGTTTCTCTTTAATTTCATCATAGAATCAAGGTTCCAGCTTTAAAATTCTAAAAGTTAAAAACATTTGAAGTCAGTGTGTAATTATAGCCATTTTGAGCATTTACAGATTAGTTATGAATTCTGACTGTTTCCCTTAAATGAACTAATTTTATTCTATTTTATTAAAACCATTCTGAAATGGTCTGAGATGCATGCAGTGCCTTTAATTTAATATCCAAAGTCTGTCTCTACTTTAAAACATTAATTAAGTTGAAAGCATTCAAATTTGTGTATGAAATGGTGGAAAATAAAAAACTATTAAAGTATAAAACAATGTACTAGAAGTCAGATATATATTTTCAAAATGTATTTGGCATTAGTAATTCAGAATTTCTTCATGTGAGTTTAAGAGAAAACAGTAAAAATTATATTGTTTGTTTAAGAATAATTCAGCGTAAAATATCTGAATCACATCAAATACAAGTTAAAACAGTAATATTCAACATTTAACTGAAAAAGGTGTCTCATTACTGTGACATTTATTCTTATTATATATTATGACTGAACCTGTTCTGTGCTATTAATAAAATGTAAATTTTCAAAGCTGTTGAATAGTTTTTAATAACTATAAACTTTTGTTATTGATGGAATTTATTAATTTCAGAAACATGCAAGAAGTAGTGCTTGATAAATATACAATTTGAACAGTGACATATTGTAGTCTATTATTCAAATAACTGCATCTAAATTAATTTCACAAAAACATTGTAGGAACAACAAACATTTTACTTGAATTATGTAATTCTAATCTACCATTTATTTTCTGCAAAAAATTCTGAAGTTTGACCTAAATTCACCAATTCTGCATCAACAATCAACACTTACTGCCTAGGGTTAGGTTTATAAAGTGCACACACCTCAACTTTAATGACCACTACTTTATTTCCAGAATTTCATGACAATTTTCTAGCTCAGCACAGATTAATGGCTGTACAGTGAGTTTGAATTAAATGTCACTATGACCCAAGAGACACCCTCCCCCAAGCAGTTTTCAGAAGTTTTCTTGCTTTGCTGTCAATGACTTAAGACTAATTTCACCCAAGCGGATTGCATAAAGTCAAAAAAATATTATTGTAGGAATGAATCAGGCAAACGCAAGGTGAACACAAATAAATAAACACTGGTTAACAACTTTCTTCTTTCCAAAGGTAAAGAAATTTTAAAAGTCTATGTCAAATATCTATACAACAAAAACTTACCACACTCTCTTGTAAGGCTGCTCGCAGCTTTTCCCCCTTTTCTTTTAAAGCATCTGTACTAGAAAATGCCTGTTTCACTTCATTCTGCAGATCTCTGATTTTGTTCACTAGCTCTGTTCGCTCGTCTAGCAATTTCTTCAAACATAGTAAAAGCTCATCATCAGAAATTTCCGTCTCTGGTGCCTTAACTCCAGGACTTGAGAAAATGGTTTGAATAAGGCGACTTCGAAATCTTTCAAACTACAACCAAAACAGAATTAGATGTGAGTTGGGATTTTTTCTCTTTATTATATGTTTTTATAATTATACATGTGGCTTGATTTGTTTGAATATACATGTATGTTTATATAAGTATATATATATATATATATATACATGGGTTTTAAGATGGGTTTTATATATATTCATTTGTATATGAGTATGGCGTATGAGTGTGTATGTGTACTCTGTATATGTGTATGATAAGGCATGAAAGTATCTGTGTACCAACACTTAAATTTAAGTAAGCAAGTAAATACTTCAAAGTAAATTTGAACACTTTTAAACATAACAATTGTGACCATCATTAAATTAGAAACAAACAACCAAAACACATACAAAATTTTTAAACAGTTTACCGTTTTCTGAGCCTGTTCTAGATCAATGCGAACTACTCTCTCTGTACGCTGCATGTCCAGAAACTGGGACTTGTTGGTGTCTGCCTCAGCTTGGAGCTTGCGTCTGGTCTCTTTCTCTTCAAATAATCCTTTCTTGAGCGTTTCAATTTCTTCTCTCAATGCTGCTATTGTGTTAAACTGTGTGGAGTTCTTGTTCTCTGCTTCTTTAAATCTCTGGTGCAATTAAAATCAATTGAAAAAATGTACACCATTATTTCTGAGAAAGTATCATGTACATAATAACTTTTGTTAAGCAATCTACCTGAAAAATATTTTATTCATAATGACAATAAAATTTAGTTCCTAAAGCACCACTGACAAATTCTTCATTACCTGTCATAATTACAGTTATGAATCACAAAAAAGTCACAATTATGTTTAATGTTCCTTTGCTGATGATTGACTGAAATTGATATGAATTTGAAATAGATAGCATAAGGTTGGAAATAACAATGCATTAAATGTATACTTTTAAAACTGAGAGAAGTTTTAACTAGTGTAAAGCCTGCAGCTTTAGTAACATTTATAAAACTTTTAAAGAGTCTGTAATTTTACCTGTCTCAAGCTGATGAGTTCTTTTTCTCGAGCATCTTTTTCTTCAGCAACTTTGGATGAGGCTGGGAGCTTGTTCACCTACAAATGAAGGAAATTAAGAGTCAATTTACATTCCTAACCTGCAGTTTTGAAGTCAGTGAGAAAGATATTTTGCAGGGATTTAAGAAAAGACAACTCATATTATAGCAAAAATATTTTAAATCACTTTTCGAATGTCCACTAAATATGAAATAATCATATAGCTGTATGTACTAAGGCGAGATGTAAAGTGCATGTATAAATAAGTTGTAACTGCAAACACAACTTAGTACTATACTACTATCCTCCAAAAGTAAACTTAATTAGTATTACATACTGCTGTCCTCCAACAGTAAACTTAATTAGTATTACATACTGCTGTCCTCCAACAGTAAACTTAATTAGTATTACATACTGCTGTCCTCCAACAGTAAACTTAATTAGTATTACATACTGCTGTCCTCCAACAGTAAACTTAATTAGTATTACATACTGCTGTCCTCCAACAGTAAACTTAATTAGTATTACATACTGCTGTCCTCCAACAGTAAACTTAATTAGTATTACATACTGCTGTCCTCCAACAGTAAACTTAATTAGTATTAAATACTAGTGTCCTCCAACAGTAAACTTAATTAGTATTACATACTGCTGTCCTCCAACAGTAAACTTAATTAGTATTAAATACTAGTGTCCTCCAACAGTAAACTTAATTAGTATTATATACTGCTGTCCTCCAACAGTAAACTTAATTAGTATTAAATACTAGTGTCCTCCAACAGTAAACTTAATTAGTATTAAATACTAGTGTCCTCCAACAGTAAACTTAATTAGTATTTCATACTACTGTCCTTCAAGAGTATAACTTAATTAGTATTACATATTCCTCCCAATGAATAGCTGAGTACTATATATTATTGTCCTAGAAGTGGATAAATTACTATTATATAATACTCTCCTTCAAAAATATAACATACTACTCTTCTAGAAATGTGTAACTGAGTAGTACTACTGCCATAGAAGTGTATAACTTAGCAGTACATAATATTGTCCTAGAAGTGTTTAACTTAGCAGTACATAATATTGTCCTAGAAGTGTATAACTCAGCAGTACATAATATTGTCCTAGAAATGTACAACTTAGCAGTACATAATATTATCTTCTACAGGTCCAAGATTTCATACCTTTACATTTGCACTAGAAAGAAGCTTATCTCGCTCTCGCATTTCTTTTTTAAGCACTTCTATTTCACGTGTAAGCTTGCTGATGGTGGAATCCTAGATATTAAAAAAAAATTTATTAAAGAAGATGGTTCTGCAAAAACAAATGATAGTTCTGCACAAAATTTGTAAAACTAAAAACCAAATTTAATTAAAAATAGATCTGAATTTAAAATAAAAAAGATATTTTTTCCGTTACAACTTAAATATTTATTATCATGCATGCATATCTAGTTTTACTGCTATAATGTAATACTCAATAAGAACCTGCAAGGGTTAGAAAACAAGTTTAAATAAGATGAGAGTAAAATCGCACACAGAAGCAAGGAGGTGTTAAGCAAAAGACAGACTCCTGTTAAACAAGAAAACATCAGGGGCCAACAGCTATGACACAAAAGACACAAACCACAATGCTTGTTGCTGATACCAACATTAAAGAAATAAGTGACCATTACTAGCAATTAATATAAACTTACTAATGAAATTAAATAAATCTCAAAATAAACCCTGTCATGCTAAAAAAAAGAAACTTAAATGACAGAAACAATGCCAAGAGCAAGATCAAAATACTGACTGAACCATGACAGTTAAATAGTGCCAACAAGAACAAGATCAAATCTCTAACAGACTGGATCACAAGGATTAAAGATTTTGGGGCAGATGGTGCCAAATCACTTAAAAGAACTTGCCAAATTGTGGTTTCATCAAAGGTGATTTAGCATTAAGAATAATGAGTGAAGAGAAAAGAGTTAAAGTTAGATCAAGAAAGAGTCGGGGGTGGGGGTGGGATGGGAAAGAGTTTAAGTAGATCAAGAAAGAGTCTGGGGAAAGTTACAGTTAGATCAAGAAAGAGTCGGGGGGGGGGGGGAGTTTTAAGTTAGATCAAGAAAGGGCTTGGGGAGGGGAGAGTTTAAATTAGATCAAGAAAGGGTAAGGGAAAAGAGTTTAAGTTAGATCAAGAAAGAGTGAGAAAAAAGTTAATTTCACTTAATCAAGAGAGGGTAAAGGGTTTCATTTAGATCAAGAAAGAAGAGTTTGGAATAAAGGGACTGATTTAGATCAAGAAAAGGAGTCAGGAGAAGGGATAAATTTTGATTAAAAAATAAGAGTCTGGGAAATGGGGTCTGATTCAGAAAAGCCATGCTTATTCTGAAGGAAAACTCCAACATAGTGTAAATGAGTGAAGTGTTTCCTATGTTCAGCTTTTTTCTCTTCACAGGGACTTTCTGTAAAAGCATCAAGTGCTTTGTCATTTTTAATTAATTTATTTTGATTTATTTTTATTTTATTTATTTATTTTATTTTTGCTGGTATTATTCAGTTTTATCATGACTCCTTATTTTTAAGTCTTAACTCTGAAAATGAAAGAGAACCTTAGTTTTCCACATTACAAAAAAGAATGACATGCAGCCATTGATATCTAAGAATAGTAATTGAGCTGAAAGTTCATTTAGAAATTCTGAGTTTTAGTAAAATAGAGAAATTCCCTAAACAACATTTGAGCTGAAAGTTCATTTAGTAATTCTGAGTTTTAGTAAAATAGAGAAATTCCCAAAACAACATTTGATGAACAGTAACATACTGAAATAAGTGAATAACCTAAAATGTACTTTGACAGAAAGAGCAGTCATTCATACGCATAAATTCAGGTGAGTTTTCTAAGCATGAGTGTTAAATCAGAATCAAAAGTTAGTACCTAGCCAAAGATACTGATTAACTCAGCCAAGGTGCACATTGTTTAAATATAGAGATGCACATTGTTTAAATATAGAGCCCAATGATACATTGTGCTTCCCTGAACATCTATGTGCTATTCACCACCTCAAGTCATAAAGGAAAATAAGAGCACCTTGCCAACTCAATCAAATGCTTTAGAGCAATGTGCCAACTCATAACCATGACAACTCAGCCATAAATACATTAGACCACCATGACAATTCACAGCCATGAATACATTACAGTACCATACTAATTCATTGCCATAAATCCATTAAACAACCATGATTCACATTCACACATTATAGCACCATGACAATTCACAACCATAAATCCATTAGACCACCATGACAATTCACATTTACACATTATAGCACCCTGCCAATTCACAGACATAAATGCACCAAAGCTCTTCTATTTTCAGTAACAGACAGGTTTAGAAATCTTAAACTTAGGTCATTTTCCAATCTCACACACACACACAAACACACACACACACGTGGATTTAAAACAAATAATTTATGCACAAACTTGAAAGAATCAAGGCCACCCTGATTTAACACAAAATCTAAAACAAATGTAGGGTTGACGAAAGTGTGATATTGTACATAAATAAAGCATGCACAGAATAGAATGAAATATGATTTATGTGCATAATAATAATAGACATAATGAAGATTACTGAAGTGTCAACCATGTGAATACTGTTTTAGCTCACAACACTTGTCAGCCTTGTAATTACTATATTAGCTCACATTTGTTAACCATGTAAACACTGTATTAGCTCACAACATTTGTCAAAGTGTAAATACTGTATTAGCTCACAACACTTCTCAACCATGTAATTGTCAAAATGTAAATACTGTATTAGCTCACAACAACTTGTCAACCATGTGAATACTGTATTAGCTCACAACATTTGTCAAAATGTAAATACTATATTACTATTAGCTCACAACACTTCTCAACCATGTAATTGTCAAAATGTAAATACTGTATTAGCTCACAACAACTTGTCAACCATGTGAATACTGTATTAGCTCACAACATTTGTCAAAAATTTAATTACTGTATTAGCTTAGAACATTTGTCAAAATGTAATTACTGTATTAGCTCACAACAGTTGTCAACCATGTAAATACTGTATTAGTTCACAAAACTTGTCAACCATGTAAATACCGTATTAGTTCACAACACTATATTTTTCAAAATGTTTTGAAAATGTAACAAAAAGTATCTTGAGAATCATCGAATTAAGCAACAACTGTATTTACAAATAATTATATAGCAGAAGTATACAGTGAAGCATTCATTGGTTCTAAAAAATAATATATTTTGTTATTACATTAAACCATGCTGTGACCAGTAAGTGATTTAAAGTGTCAAGGCACCTCTTTACACCAAACTATGAGTTGAAACTATTTGCTGAGCTCAAATCTAACTTCACACATGCTAAAGAAATAAGTTTTTTGACATCCATAAAATTATATGGCCATTTAACACTTACAAGTAAACCAGTAAAAAATAAATAAAATAAAATAAATTAGTGAATAATATTTTATTATAAGTTAAAGTGGTGCAAGCTTGTTTGTATGATATGCAAATGAAACTTTTCTTTATAAAATTACATTTTTACAGTTATACAATTCAATCAAATGTATTTGTTAATTTTACTTTTTAAATAACAGTTTACATCAAATTGTCAACCATAACTTAAGCACTTAATCCTTACAAATTAAATAATGTTCAGATATGGCTAAAATAATTATACTATATCCTACAGAGAAGCAAAAATAATTATCTCTTATCTTACAGAGAAGCTAAAATAATTATCTCTTATCTTACAGAGAAGCTAAAATAATTATCTCTTATCTTACAGAGAAGCTAAAATAATTATCTCTTATCCTACAGAGAAGCAAAAATAATTATCTCTTATCCTACAGAGAAGCAAAAATAATTATCTTTTATCCTACAGAGAAGCTAAAATTTGACTGAATCCAAATGCTGATTTTTCTCTCATAGCAGGACATTAAGTTAACATTTAATGAAGCATCAATAAAGACATAACACACTGTTATCATTTTTATGTATGTGCACACAAACAAATAGGTGAATGTGTTTAGAGTTAACAAATAGAATCTCTTTAATATCTTGTGTTACAATTATGCCTTGAGATAAGTGTAAATGAATTATGAAAAGTGAAAGAATAGGGGAAAAAATACATACAGTCTTTAAATATGTGAATAGTGCAGTATTAAATACTTGCAAAAATTATAAGGTGTTCGGTGATTTGTTTTCTAAACCAGAAAATTCATGTGCTGAAAAATCTAAAGTTATTTCATATTTACATTAAACTACTGCTCACATTGTAATCAGAGGTGATCCCAACTTCATCAGGCTGAAATGTTAATTATGAGAATATTAAATTGCTTTTACTGAACTTATTTTCTGGTATAACACTTTACCCAGAGTAAAATAAGAACACGAAATAATCAAATGACAGCATAAACTTACCAAATATACCTTCTAGAAAATGCACACCACACAAAAAAAAACAAACAGAAAACAACACTTCACGCACTCAAAACAAAAATTGTACGTTATCAAATCTGTACTAAACATTGCCACACATCAAATGATAAGCAAACAGTTAAATGATTAGAGATATTGACCAATATCAAAAAGATTCTGACTGACAAATATAGACTAGATTCCTTAAGCATGTACTACAGTGCAATGTTTTTGCTTAAATAATGATTTTAAGAAATATCTAGCGACAAAATCAATATTTTAATTTAAACCTCACAAAGCATCATATTATTTTAAATTATTTGTTTAGGTACACTTTACTGATGGTACAAATGATGTTTAACAAAATTATTAAATATTAATGTTTTATTTGTTCAATACACTGAATAATGTACATGTTAAATAGACATTCTATAAAGTGAAGTTTTGAAATAAGCTTTAGACTCTGTAATATGAATATTAATTGCATAAAATGTATCAACAATGAAACAGTTGTCAAATAATTTTGTTGTAATGATAAGGATTCCTTGTTGGGAAGTGTCTTACTTTATTAGACATGTCACGTTGCATTTGTGTTACAAGACCTGAGGTGATATTCTTATCCTTTTTCACGCGTTCCAGCTCACTTCTTAAGCTGTTCACTTCAGTCATTCTTTCCCCCAGCTCTTGGCGGAGCATAAGAGGGTTGCCAGTTCCATCCATCTGAACACGACTCAGCTACATGGAAAATTTCTATTTAAACAGCAGTGCTTATAATATTTGATTCACTGAGCAAATTTTTAAAAGCAGAGACAGCATGTTATTTTAAAAGAATTTATTCTTGCACGAAGTGGTAGTATTTTATTCAGTGAGATTACTTTCACCTGAAAACGTAGCACTTCAAAAAGGATGAGTTGTAATTTATATGAAATATTTTCAATCTTTTCTGTATAATAATCAGGGGGGGGAAAACTATATTAAAGTTTACTCTGATGTCTTTATAAGCTTTATTGCCAGAACTTTATTTTCTGCTGGAAATAAATTTTAAAATGTGATATTTTGCAACAATAATAACATTTTTTTTAAAAGAAAGCACAATTCAATTTTTAAAATATAAAGAATATCAAGTGTACTCTTTAAATGAAATTGTTTAAAATATTCAAAGGTCATATGGATGAAATGTCAAGGTAACAGGAGGGTTATCTGTACACCCATGGCTTTCCCATTACGTGTATTAGTTTGTTACGGTGTACACAAGGCAATCCTATTACTAGTACTAGTTTGTTAAGGTGTATACACATGGTGTTCCTATTGCACTAGTCTGTTAATATGTATACACATGGCAATCCTATTACCTGTATCAGTTTGTTAATGTATACACATATGGCAATCCTATTACTAGTACTAGTTTGTTAATGTGCACATACATGGTGTTCCTATTGTACTAGTTTTGTTAATGTGTACACACATGGCTTTCCTAGGTACTATCTGTTAATGTGTACACACATGGCTTTCCTATTATTTGTATTAGTTTGTTAAAGTGTACACCAATCGGGTTCCTATTATTTGTATTAGTTAATGTGTACCTCTATAATATTCCTATTGTACTAGTTTGTTAATGTGTACAAACATGGCTTTCCTAGGTACTATTTGTTAATGTGTACAATTTTTTGTACTAGTTTGTTAATGTGTAAATGCATTGTTATTGCACATAAATAACTAATCTTACTTGTATTATTTGCTAATCATCCTCTTGTTTTAACATAAAATAGTTTTACTAAAAATGATGAACAGTGTAAAAGTGGCGAACATAAACTAACCCGATAACCCTTAATATGTACGGACAAATAATTAAATATTACACTGCAATTAATCTTTTCTGTGTTAATTACTTCAAATAAAAAGTTCTGAAAGTTCTGGCAAGTATTTGTTTTGTTTAATAAGATCAAAATCAAAATCTTTCCACCTAGAGACTCATAAAGATGTCATTTCACTTTATGTTTTTCTCATGCTTTTCATTTCTGTGATAAAATTACTGAATGTGCAAACTGCCAACCATTCATTCTACTTACAGATAAAGAAAACTCAACTCTCTTTTAGAAAAACAGATATACAGGACATTAATACTACCATTTAATATTTGGTAATACTGAAAATAATTTTTTAAAACAAATAAGAACTGTAGTCTTTATTACAAGTGAGTAGTAATAAAGATATATAATCAAACAGTCCAAGCCTGGAAAATAAATTCATAAGCTCGTTTATGTATTGTATGCTATCTGGTAACACTATTAGTAGTGACTAGACAATACTTCAGTTAACGAGAGTTCTACTTAGGATAACATACCAGTCATAATGATGATAAATGGTCAAGATTTCAAATTATTATCAATCATATTAAAATAAAAGTGGGTCTGTGGCCAGCTAAAACTTCTAAACACACTAACAAATCTGGCTTTGTAATAAAGCAATCTGCTAGTAGAAATATTGCAGTTTTATACATCTTCACAACAAACATACATACTAATAATGATAGGATCTACTGATCACACTTTAAAGACTAGCCACCACATACAAAACACACTAGTGATCTAACAAATGAAATAATAATATTCAATAATTTTATACACTGTGATGGAAATAGAAAGCATTTTAATATAAATATAGACGAAAAATATGTTTTAAATACTAAGTAAAGAAATAATGCCAAATTGCTAGAAGATTAAATCGACTGAGTTAGAGAAAGTTAGCGAAACATTTATAAGTGTCTATATACATTAACTAGAAAGTATCAAGGCATACGAGAAAAGATAAATAGTGAAAAAATGCAGGTGTCAAGATTATGCTTAAGCTTGAAAAACAAACACACAGGCAAAAAAAAAAAAAAGGGGGGGGGGGGAGAGCGAGAGACTGAGAAAAGAAGAGAGTAGGAATGAAAGGAGGAAGGAACAATAATGGGTGGTGATAAAAGATGAACAGATCAGAACAATGACAATGAGAACAATGAGATTGAGAACTTGAGTAAACTGTTAAGTATATGTATATAATGTAAACTGATGAGAAGAGTGGTATATACAAAACCTGGGTTTTACTACTATTTCAGTAAAACAGGGTCAATCCAATATGTAAAGTTAATTCTTGATAAACATCTAAAATAATACATCTTATCTGTATTTTAATGATAAATATTTCAGTGTATCTAAATGATAATGTATAATCATACACAAAAGGTACTACTCTTAATACAAATTATCTACAATCTAATCATAAAATCTCCTAAATTAATTTTAAATTTCATACACAAAGGGGCGACTGTCATGCGACATTCGTCATTAATATTACCTGCTCTTTAAGAGCAGCAATCTCCCCTTTCTTTGTGTTCACCTCAGTCTCCAAATGAGCAAGACGCTGGCTGCTCTCGGCGTCACCAGTTCCCATAATAATTGATGGTTCCTGGTGAAGTTTGGACTACAAAGAAAGATATAATATAAGATTAATGGTTCGTTGAGTAGATTCAACTAGCAAGACAGATATAGTATAATGATTTATGGTTCCTGCCATAGTCTATGCACAAAGGCAGCTCCCATATAAAGATTAGTGTTTGGAAGAGACAGAATAAACACTACTATGATGAATGATTATTCATAGAATATGATGTAGTTTATAAGAATGATAGTAGTTTATACTAAAAAATTCAGATAAGGTATAATGTCTGCAAGTTGCTACCAGATCTAAAACAATATACTTAAGATACATAAAGAAGGACTTATACTGTCAAAGCCTTAACAGTATTGTCTCTATCACCATACTTATTGTCTTTCACATTTATTGTCTTACAGATTATTTGACTTGTACATATAGTGCTTGAGATCTAGCCTCTATGGTTGATTATATCTTTAGGAAAGAGGTAGAACTATTATTATTTTAATAAAGAATGTTCTGAGAAGCAGCTCCTAGTTATTATTTATGTCAGGAGCAATTTCTGTGACCAAATGTATATTTCATTAGCCTGGATGACAGACCATGTATATTTCATTAGCCTGGATGACAGATCAAATGTATATTTCATAAGACTGGATGACAGAACAAATGTACATTTAATTAGCCTGGATGACAGACAAATGTACATTTAATTAACCTGGATGACAGACAAATGTACATTTAATTAGCCTGGATGACAGACCAAATGTACATTTAATTAGCCTGGATGACAGCTGTCCATCTGCTTGAATCTCACCATCATACAAATATGTTCTTTTCAACCATCAACAGATAACAAAATTTTGTGAAAACTTTACATTTAACAAATAACTGATGACAAATTGTAGTATGTAGCATATAGCAACATCAGTAACTGTTGGTTTAAGAAAGGATTGTGTTGTCCTATGTACTTTGTTGTATTTGAATCACTATTCTACTTGCTTTGATGGTTAAACCACAAGTATATCTGTTAAATATAAGATTAGAATAAATCCTTAATTGTCTTTGTTTAATCCTTTGTGGACACTGTTTTGTAAGTTTGTCTGAACATCTAGTTCAGATTGGGGTAATCTGTTTGGAGGAAAAAGAAAATTAATCGAAGTACAAACCACTCAGTACTATGACCAGTAACTCTTGATGTTGGACCTCTTAAATAATGTCCACTTCTTTTAAACTGTTAGAAGACAGTTATTCAACAAGTTTGGGGGAGATGAGGAAGAAAAATGTTAAACTGTATTTGTCTTTAAATTATTTAATTATTTCTATATGGCAATTTAGTTGATTTAAATTACTCCAACATAGAAAAGGTAACCCTACTCACCATTAATAATGTATCAATAATATTGGAATATTTTAAATTTTAATTTGTACAGGTGATTAAATGTTATCCAACAATTAGTGATGAGAAAGTACTATAATATTCAGGTCGCTGTCAATTACAGAGGAGAAGCTGCCTTTAATGTATGTCACACAAAGTGTGACAGTGTGTGTGTGTGTGTGTGTGTGTGTGTGTGTGTGTGTGCGTGCGTGCGTGCGTGCATGCGTGCGTGTGTGCGTGCGTGCATATGGAGGAAGGGTGAGAGTATGGAGAGAAAGATGAGAAAAGCACAGAAGACACAGAAGAGAGAATTGGTTATTCAGAATTGTGTTGTTTAGTTCTGTGTTGTAATCAACTAATCAACAAAGATATTTTCAGTGTACAGATTTATAATGTGCATAACGTGACCTTCAAAACAAACACATGCATACATACCACCAACAGAAACTTTACTATAAAAAACAATAATTTCACATGGTATTGGTATTAACAGATGAAGAATATTAAAAAGAGTTTGATATCAAGTGCAATCTCATACAGAACACGAATAGCTAGTATCATTTGTGAAAATTTGAAATCATTTGCGAAACTTAAAAACAAAAATATGCACTACTATTATTTCATTATTATTGTTTTAGCTATATATTTTTTGTTTTGCTGTTCTAAATCAATATCAAGTTGAACCACTAGAAATAAACATAATTTGAAATGCCTTCAACACCATTTGTGTCAGATGTTATTAAATGTATTATTGTTTTTCAATATAGAAAGGAATTTTAACTCAGCCAGCTCATGTCAAAACTGATTTATATATATGCAAGAAACAATTCTAAAATATACACCATTGTTTTATTTATGAGAAGTGTGTGCATGTGTAAGTCTGCAAGCATTTGACACATTTTAGAAGAGGGTACAGGTTGGTGTAGTACTGTAGTGGGTTGTGACATACTTTGTGGACAGCATCTAATGAAAGAATTTAATCTTCACCTCAACATTGGAGATTTGTTGTTGTAGTTGTTCAATCAGCTGATCTTTTCGAAATGATTGAAACTCCACTGTACGCAATCGGGTAACCTCCTCCAAAAGCTGATTAATTCTTTGGTCCTTTCAGAGTAGAAGCATATATCATTTGCAAAGTTTTGACTTTGATAACATTTGTAAGCAGAATCTGCTTGTGTGCTTGATTCTTATTATTGTGACTATGTAAAATGCTTTAAAGGTTCAAGCGGAAAGTGCTTATATTTTCAGCATATGGGGGCATAACATTACACACACACAAAAATAATGCATATGTATGTTGTGTGTATGTGCATGCACATGTGTGTTGTTTCAGTGTGCACTGTTTGTTTTCTTTTAACCTTCAATTGAATAATTTATGTAATTGTAATGATGATGATGATGATGACAATGATGACAATGAAGATGACTTAATAGGAAATATAATCCTTAAGCTTCAATCTACACCTTATATTAGGTTTTGAACAGATACAGTACTAGTACCTAACACCTTAAATTAGCGTGTAAACAGATACGGTACTGATCCCTAACACCTTAACTTTGCATGTGAACAGATACAGTACTGGCACCTAATACCTTATATTAGAATGTGAACAGAGGCAGTACTGGCACCTAAAACTTCAATCAACATGTGAAAGTAGTAATGGCATCATGTCCACTCACACTTATGACTATTTTATCATGCCATTTCACACCACATATTATCATGTAAATCATATTATGAGTGGACATGGTGTCATGGTGTGATGTGATATGATATGATATGATATGATATGATATGATATATGATATGATATGATATGTAACACTATATAATATATCTTACAGCATAGCTTTATAAAACCTTACTGTACTGAACTGTATAATATCATCTATACTATACTTTGGAAATTAATATGAATAAAATTTATCATGTACAGAAAGTTGTTTTTTTTAATCCTACCCTTTCTAGTGCTTGACTGGCAAGATCTAGTTCTGGTGAAAGCACGCCTTGTTGACTGCCATTTACCCAGCCACTTGGAGCTAAAATATAATACATTATTTCAAAACTGAAAAGCAGCTTGTTTCTAAAAAGTAACATTCATTTTGGCTAATAATAATCTAATGTGCTAATTATAATAAACAGCAAATGATTATAGTACATGACAGCAAACACACACTACAACAAATTTCATAAAAAATAAATTAATGATCAAACTACATAAAATAAAGCTAACAAATTACAATTATAATTAATGAATTAGAATCAGTAATAAACTATTACATGTTTCTTAAATAAAAAAAACTGTAAGAACCTATAAAGCATCAGCTAATGCACAGAAAATGAAAATAAAAAACCCCAGCCCAATTAAAGATGATTCCATCATAATAGTAAAAAAAGAAAAATGACAACAATAAACTGCTCCTATCACCATCCCTTTCCTTCCATGCTTCTTCTATAACATGCAAATGTGCCTTCATGTAAAAACAAAGAGTATCTGGTTTTGCACTATCAAAGGAATTAATCAAAGAATCTATTATTCATGAAAAGAACATAGTGGGAGAATTAATAACCAATGTGGAAGTAAATTATCTGTGTGGGTAATCTTTTTCAATTACTTGCTGCCTAGCAACATTATTGGTAAGTTTGATTAAAACATCTGTACCTGCTTCAGGTGGACTGAGTAAACTTACCATTGCAATGTGTTCAATCAGCATTTTTGGAGTAAATATGTCTGACTAATATATAATTCCATGCAATATAAAAACATGGAAATACAACATGATTATTCCTCACAAAATAAAAACATGAATACAATCTGTAAAATTTGAAAACAGACTTAGATTTCTTACTTATTCAAGAATTATTTATAATTTATGGAAATAAACTTTGAAGTGACACAAACAATAAACTATGAGCTAATGTGTTTGTTACATCTACAGCTGCACAGACTTTGTTATGAAGAACATTGTGAGTAGTGGAGGGAATAGAACCATATGTGTTTTGCTATTAAAGAAATGAAAGGGATGTTTTGTTGTGATAAAGGGATGCTTTGTTATGACAAAGGAAAGGGGTATTTTTTATGACAAAGGAAAGGGATGTTACATGAAGGAAAGGGATGTTACATGAAGAAAGAGATGTTACATGAAAGAAAGGGATGTCTTGTTATTGCAAAGGAAAGGGATGTCTTGTTATGACAAAAGAAAGGGACATTACATAAAGGAAAGAGATGTTGCATGAAGGACAGGGATGTCTTGTTATAACAAAAGAAAGGGATGTTACATGAAGGAAAGGGATGTTTTGTTATGACACAAGAAAGGGATGTTACATGAAGGAAAGAGATGTTCTGTCATAAAGAAGGAAAGGAATATTATACAGGAAAGAGATGTTATAAAGAAGAAAAGGGATGTTTTGCTATAAAGAAAGGAATGATGTACAGGAAAAGGATGTTATAAAGAAGGAAAGGGATATTTTGTTATAAAGAGAGAAATGGTTGTTATAAAGAAGGAAAGAAGTGTTATAAAGAAGGGGTATTTTGCTACAAAGAAGGAAAAGAATTTTATAAAGAAGGGAGGGGATGCTTCTTTGTAAAGAAGGGAATTTTTTACAAAGTAAAGGGATGTTAACAGATGGAAAGGGGTGTACTTTAAGAAAGAAATTGACAATATATTGAACAACATGAGCGATACTGATATCAAGGAAAAGAGAAACGATGAATGTGTTGAACTAAAGTAATGGGTTTTTTTTAATATTCCTCGTCAGGATTAGAGTAAAAGCATTCATAAACAAATATTTGTTAATTAAAATGTTGGCAAAAGAGGATAAAATGTAACATAAGTATTATAAAATACCTTTTGTTTTTAATTATTACAGGATTGTGAAATAAATAACATACCTTGTCTCGAAACTGGTGCTCCAATGGTTGAAACTGGCTGAAAACGAGGGATATCAAATGTTGACCGTCGATTAGAACCTGCACTAAGTGGACGAGAGCGCAAAGGTGGACGAGGAACAGGGTTTTGTGGGATGGGGTGAGTCCAGACCCCACCTGGTGCAAAAGACTGGGTAGGTGGTGTAGAGGTGACAAATGGAAAGTTCTGCCCAGCAGAGGTTAAATGTGGGGACTGTTGATAAATCTGTAAATAAAAATAAAATACTTCATTTTGTTTAAATGAAATATAACTGTACATAAAAACATTAAATATTTCTTTCTTTTGTTTAAATGAATATAACTGTACATAAAAACACAAAAATATTTCTTTTGTTTTGTTTAAATGAAGTATAACTGTGCATAAAAAAAATAAAAAATATTTCTTTTGTTTATTTAAACGAAGTATAACTGTACTTAATTATTAGGTTTTTTAAAAAATAAATTTCATTGTTTGCTGCAAGCTATTTTTAAAAATTAAAAATCTTCATACTTGTTGCTGTGGTTGTTGATATCGCTGCTGAGATCCTGCTGTTGTGTAATTTGGTGCCTCATTCAGAATGGTCAATGGGCCACTCCAGGCCGGGCGCTGATGAAGAGGTGGGCAAGAAACCTGTTCACCAGAATAAATATATAACTAAAGAAAAGAACTCTTCATAACTGAAATGATTTAATTAAAAACAATATCCACCAACACCAACCCTGAAGTTTGCAAATAAATCAATGACATTTCACTGTGGTGTTTCAAAGAAATATGTCCTAGAATATAGTGATCAAGGTGAATGTGTTAATGTGTTGATAGCCTTTTTCAGCTTTGTTACTGTATAAGAAACATGTCAAAATAATTATGTTATCTAGTTATGAATGTGTTGTGACCCTTATCAGCTTTGTAATTGTATTTTCCCCAAACTGGTAAAAGAAAACTACCAATCAGGACAAAATGACCAATACTGATAATTTTGTGGACTAATTACTAAATCTCATCTGATGTTAAAAGAAGGTCTTCTTTACATGACTTCATTAATGAATGCACAGATGATGTAAGCAAGATTATTACTCTGAATGAATTAATCATTTTCAATACAATAATTATAGCACTGTGAAGAATAATGTGAGTAATTTATTGTAAACAAGAGTGAATTTTGCAGAGTGGTAAATGTTGACATCACCCATCATGATTGTTAAAACAAGCATAGGTAATGATCAAGTAATGTTACAATAATAATATAATGAGTTAATATGATAACACTGACATTTACTGACAGAATTAATATGAACATGTAAAATATTATTCCTGTTTCCTTGATGTTATATCCAATTTTACATCCAGAAATATTCTGCTGGACATTCAGGAAATATTCCTGTATGATATCTTTGATTTTAATCAAATGTGTCAGATATTTGAATACATATGATGTCAGTTTTATTTATCTTTAAATCTGTATGTCTGTCCGTACACTATTTATATGCATTTGTGACAAATTCCAGTTGTAATTTTACATCATTTTCAGTTTCAACTCAAAGTAGTTTGTTCAGTTACATTATATCTAGTTTTAAATGTGGTTATTCTTGTTACAACATATCTACTTTCAATAAAGTCATATCTGACTTCATCACATATTTCTGCAATGGTGAGACATCACAGCTGCTTTGACATCCAGATATATAAATGTATGATGTCACATCCAGGTATATAAGTGTGTGATGTCACATCCTGGAATATAAGTGTGTGATGTCATATCCAGTTATATAAGTGTGTGATGTCACATCCAAATATATAAGTGTGTGATATCACATCCAGGTTTAGATGTGTGATGTCACATCCAGATATATAAGTGTGTGATGTCACATCCAGTTCATAAATTTCTCTGACTTCATGGTACTTATGACATCACATCTAGTTTTATTTTTAGGTATTTATGTTCATGATCTATCAGTTTCCACTGATGTCATTTCTGGTTTTACATTCCTGTGTTGATATATCTAATCTTAAATTCCTGTGACATAAAATATAATCATACTTGTGTGTTTTATATCAGTCATCTGGAACTCTGCCTTGGATATATTATAATTAAAATGCGATGGCATAAGACTGCACGTGCATTTTGTAAAATCACTGTGATGGCTTGAAGACTTTTGGTAACTAATTATAATTAAATTACACTACTGTTCGTTACTTCAACAGGTATGATAAAATCATAAAAATCTTACATTTGTGTTTGTACCTTTTAATAATTGTTTCTGACTATTTATTTGTTGTATTTTCTAATTTTAAGTTTATCATTGTAATCCTTATTTCAAACCCAAACAGTAATTGTGTGTGTGTGCGTTTGCATACATGTATGTGCATGTGTGTATGTATGTATTTCAAACATTAAAAGTCATGTATGCCATAATAAAACAGCTATGAAAAGAAAGAAAAAGTAAATAAAAGAGAATGCATAGCATGCTTTGGACATAATCAACTATGGATTTTGCACAATCTGCTATTAAAATGTTAAAGACCTTTAGCTTATTTGTTAGGGATTTTTTTTTTTTTTTTTGGGGGGGGGGTATTTTTATAGTAAACTTTAGTACTAACACCCACAAGTGTTAGTATGTTAAAATTGAAAACATTTTATTTACTTTTTTCAATTTAAATGTTTTACAACAGAGACACTGAGTTCATCAATCACATTAGCTTAGTGCTGTCAAGGCAAAAAATGGTGAGATATAAAGAGATAAGCCTTTCTAACCTTTGAAAGGGATATCAAACAAACTTAAGCTTCGCTCTCTGAAAGAACCCATTTCGTTTATATATAGATTTATTTCAATATGGAATTACTGTGCAGTTTTATCAGTAGTTTGAAGTGCAATGTTTACGGTAAGTGATTGCTAATCTTATCTCCAAGTTTGAGTTATTACTCTTGAACTTAAAACTCTAAAGTTCTCATAGCAAAAAAAAAATGGGTGGAGGCAAGATTTCTAAAGATATTAAACTTTACTTAGAATGCTTAAATAAAAGCTGCAATATTTATATATTATTTTAAGATTCCATTATCCTGATAATATAATTTAATCATTTTACCATTTTTCTGAATATTGTTACTAGTAGAAGCTGACAATAACTGCACTCAATTGCATGATATCTCTGCTATTAATGTTGGAAGAGAACTTGATAATAGCTGGCCTTGACTAATCTGCAGCATTTACACAGGAGCTATGAAATATCAGACTTTGTGCCACTTTGACCTTTTCTATCTGGTTTATCTTGGTGACCAAAATAACAAATGTAATTTATGTAGCACAACCGATGTTAAGAACAAAACAGTGGAATATGTGTATACACCGATAGATAGAGTATATAAACATTGGAATACAGGCATGCAAAGATAGGTTTCAGCAATAGGTGTGTAAATATTGGGATAGAGATATCCTGATAAGTTAAGCTGTATAATCATTTAGGACAGATGTACAGCACGGTATTTAAATACTGGGATAGAGATATCTTGATAAGTTTAAGCAAAAACTATATAATCATTTAAGAGCGGTATAAAGTGATAAATGTATAGCAACAGATATATATACAGACTGATATAAAGTATAAAAATATACTATATATTGCTAGGTAAATATACAAGTATAAAAATATACTCTATATTGCTAGGTAAATATACAAGTATAAAAATATACTCTATATTGCTAGGTAAATATACAAGTATAAAAATATACTCCATATTGCTAGGTAAATATACAAGTACATGTATAAAAATATACTATATATATCAGGTGATAGATGAGATTAGGACACAGGTAAAACTAATGTAACTTAGTACCATGAACAGGATGAATTCGCTTTTAAAATAATTACAAGGTAAGTCAGCCTTTAAGCAATTAATATCATAAACATAATAAATCAATCTTTAAACTGAGTATTATCCTAAACATAATAAATTGGTCTTGAAAATAATTATCATTGCAAAATGTAATGAATCAGTTTTTAAATAGGTATTATCCTGCACATAATATGTCAGTCTCTAAAATATGTATTATTTTAAACACAGTGAATGTTAGTATTTTCTTTTAAAGTAATTTAATACTTTAAACATGATGAGTCAGTCTTAAAGGTAATTATTACCCTCAACATAATGAGCCAATCAATCTTCAAAGCAACTAATATTATAGCCCAATTGTTCAAAGCAAATCCTTAAATTAATTCTAACCATAAACATAACAAGTTAAATTGTATTAGTCTTACAGCAAATAAAATTAATTCTAACCATAAACATAACAAGTTAATTTGTATTAGTTTTACAGCAAATAAAATTAAATTTAACCATTAACATGACAAGTTAATATTTATTAGTTGTACAGCAAATAAAATTATATGCATATAAATAAGAGGTCAGCCTATTACGCTAAATATGATGAGCCAACCAAAGCAGTCAGTAATACCTTATTTATTATGCATAAGTCTTAAAAGTAAATACATTGTGAGCCAAAATGTTCAGTAATTATTATCATAAGTCTTAAAAGTAAATACATTGTATGCCAACATATTCAGTAATTATTATCATAAGCATGATAAAGAATCCACCCTAAAGTAATTAATACCTATACATGATAGTTAATGAATTAATGATAGTTAATTTAATTAATGTAATATATTACAAAGTCAGGAATAAAAACAAAGAATCATTAAAGTGATTCAAATAAAATGCCAATGCTTCCGAGACTTAAAATATTTCTAGAATGATAAGCATATTGCAATATTGTTTTAAAATCTGAAACTGACAATATCAAAGCTTTTGAAGATGTTATTTGTAAAGGACTGGTGTGAAATGCATTAGAATTAAATTTCTTCTGTTCGACTATCTTCAAGAGTTTTTCTAAGAGATATTTCTTTAAGTGCAAAAATTGTAATACTGATAAAAATAGCAATTTGTGATTCCACAATGTACAGCATAGTGTGAAGCAACTCATAATATAAATTTCATAAAGAATATATGTGCATTTTTACTTAATTGAATTAAGTTTAATAAAACAATATTTAAATAAAAGACTTTTGTCTGAGTAAGTACACTATTTGCTTTGTAGGCCTCTATGCATCTAAACATTGAGAAACAAACTCTGTCACACACTTGGTGATTTTTCATCTCTCCCAAGATAATAATAGTAACTGCTGTCTCAATGAAGTTGCTTGCAAAAATGCATGCAGATATGATATATATTTATTTCATAATAACAACACTGGTATTATTTTTACTTTCTTTGGGATGAAGTCAGATTACACTCCTTCCTTTGACCTTTGTAGAACTACACACACATACACTGTCAGTCTTATTAAGAAGGCTGCTCAAAGTTCAAAGTTCATCCAATGACCTTATGGTCTACAACTCTAGCAGGCAATCAAGGGTTTCAATGGTGTCATTATGAAATATAAAACTGTTCACATTGTTATTCATTAGCTTCTGTGCACACTAAAATTAATTCTGACTGATGTGTGTGTGTGTGTGTGTGTGTGTGTGTGTGTGTGTGTGTGCGCTCGCGCACGCAATATATGTAAATATATTGTTTAGAATTTATTTTATTTGCATAGAAGTTTTTAAAAATTTAAAATAGACTGAATAGGCCAAAATTACATTTTTAATCTGTGCCAGCATGTTTGAATAGTGGCAGTAATTATCTATAGTTTGCAAAACTGATTCAAAAACACAGAGATACTGTAGAACTACATACAAAAAAAAATATGTGGTCACTGTTACAGAATGATATTCTAGTAAACTGATTTGTTTATTCTGATGATGAAAAGACTTTGTTCTCATAATTAATCATCCTGATGTGATGGGGTGTGGTGTTGTTGTTGTTATTATGGGTCACCCCAGGATGTGAGGAGATGATGAAACAATCAGACAATATGGCTACGGCAACCACAGCAGAAGAGGCAGAAGACGCAACGTGTTTACATTTCCATCTGATCTTTATTTAGGCGACACACCGCCACACATGCTCCTCTCTTGACCACTCTCAGACCACTCTCCAAAGACGACCACCAAAAGAACCGACAAAAGATGACCCTCTCACTCTCTCACACACAATATAACTAAAAAGTCCGGGTGGCAAAGGGGACTCCACTAGACAATTCTGGAACTGAGACTAAAACTAATGCTAAACGGGTACTTCTGTGTTAACGTACTTTCCTTCTAACACAAATTCCTTCTAAACTACCTAGAGTTATATAACACTTTAACTATCAATAAATAGTACATTAAACACTCTCTAAATACAATTCTTTCTTACAATATAATTTGCAAAATAAACTATCAAATAAAATAAATAACTATTTTCCTGTGCCAGGGGAAAACCATGTACACAAATATAAATCATAGAATATACTTAGAAAACAATATAAACTAACTTACAAAATTATGTAAATATAAACTACATCCCACTAACTATTAGAATATCTAAACATCAACTTTATTAAATAAATATATAATATGATAAGTGGTGATTAAACCCATACACAATGGCACAGCCATACACATTACTATATAGCAGACCGCACTGCAATGACTTAACTTTGCTGCCCGGCAAAACAAGCACTACGCACACACTGCTCTGTACACACGTACATCCACCCTTCCATACTGATTATTCACTTGTGTCACACTGAAAAAAATACCCTTTCTATTTTGGTTTCTTTCATGATTGGCTCAGATTGAAGAACAGAAAATGAACAAAAACAGTTGAAGCTGACAGAGAAATGAGACAGCATCTCAATAATGATTCAGTAAAACGTGTGTGTGTGTGTGTGTGTGTGTCTGTGTGCACGCGTGTGCACATGTGTGTTGTAACTGTTGCATGTTAGTGTATATTTCTGCACTGAAAGTGTATACAGCTAAGGTTTAGTGGTATTGCATAGTAAGTTCAATCTCATAATTATGTGTGTTCACACTAAAAGATATTACTACATACTTTTTAATTAATTATCAGTCTGTAGAAAACATGTCTTTCATAATAATATGAGAGCACAATATGAACAATAAAAATTTGCAACCATAATTCTATTCTGGAAGTAAGTTATGAATGGTTTGATGCAGAAATTATGATTGCCATCTTCAAATTCTGTTTATTTTTTTTAAATACCCCAAACATTATGAACCAGCTGTAAGTGTAATTATGATTAAGTGTAAGCATGATATTAAACAAGCTGAACAAGTCTGTATCAATGCAATTAATACCCTAAATTAATTGATGGATCAGCTTTCTATTTACTACACAAATCATAATAAAACTTACCATCTGAGTCTGCTCTAACTGCAGTTCGTATGGAGAGCCATTGTAGCCAAAACGAATACAATCTCCAGGTGCAAGTCGGACAGCAGCATTCTGAATACGTACATCGTTAACATAGGTGCCTTGAGCAGTATTCAAATCTTGAATGATGAGGCAGTCTTCCTGTTCACTATACTCAATAACTGCATGTTGATAATCAATTCCAGGAACCTTTGCATAGGGAATAAAATAAGCTTTTCTGCAGTACAAGGACAAGATTTATAATGACTAGTTCATCAAAATGAAAAGGCAATAAAATTAAAATGTGAATATGTAATGAACTGCTGAGTTTTCTTATTAATGTAAAGCAAAATAGAATTTTTTAAAAGAGAAACAAATTAATATTTATAAGTAAAGGATGTTATATCTATGTTTTTAATACTTTTTTTAATCTGTTAAATTTAAGTTATCACTAGGACATAACAAAGAACAAACACTTTTGTTAAGGTCTAAGATTGTTGTCACTACTCTAAATTTAAAAACTGTAACAGTAACTAGACTGCAATAATTTTAAAAATAAAGAAGTGTTACGCTCGAATAAACAATTTACTGAGGGTGGGTGGGGTGGCAATGTCCAGGAAAAATCAGTTGTTCCAAGTTTTTGCTTTGACTAAATTTCCTAAGGTAATCTTGAAATTAAAAAAAGATGCTATTTATATAATTCATTGTAGTTAGATGCTGCATTTAAACGGTTATCCATCAAAGATGCATTTTATTTTTAAATTTAAAATTATAATCCAAACTCTGAACCGTTGGTGATCTCCTATTATCAACTGTTGTGTGGAAGACATTTTTTGCATTGATATTGTATAAACTTACTCTATTAAATATCTGAGCATTATCATACCTAACTATTCATTAGTTTTTTTAAAATTTTAAATCAAGTACCTTTGTGGATTTATATCACATTTAAAATATTTATTTTTAATTTAACTGGTAGTAAAAATAAAAAAAATAATGATCCATTAATTATAAGATGTATTTTAAACAATGAGGAACATTAGTAATATTCTGAGAACAATACAAAATATCTGGCAGAGTACAGTATAAATATCTAATTTAATGAAATATAATCAAAATCAAATTATCTTTTTAGAATAATGCATTATAAAGATATTCTAAAATTACTTAAAATATCATGTGTGTGTGTGTGTGTGTGTGTGTGTGTGTGTGTGTGTGTGTGTGTGTGTGTGTGTGAATAGCCATTCATATATATGCATTTAAGTCATATTCTCAAATTCCAAACATTTTCAGAAGGCTTGTGAGTCCCTAAATTCTTAACTAAATGTTTCCCCTAGGAAAAGAGTGTTTATGTGAGTGGGTGTGGGTGGGTGGGTGGGTGGGTGGGTGGTGTGGGTGTGTGTGTTGTGTGTTGTGTGTAAATATTTATGCGTGTGCAAATCCATCTATTCATTCATCCATTTATATGCTAGAACTGGGCAGGGCAATAATAAATTGATATTTGGAAATAAAATAAAATGTTGCTTGATTTAGAATAAGATGGAAAGTTTGACGTGCAGCATATTTTTAAAAAACTATGACATTTTAAGTAAATTAATTCTATATTTTTTCCAAAATACTTTCTTTTGTGCTAGTATTGACAATTAAAACACCCCGAGACCACAGAAGGCTACAGATTTTAACGTCTGTCACTACTATTTAAAAGGGGGAAAGAAGAAAAACCTGTTACCTGAATCGTCAAATCGCAGTTTTCTCTTCCTATTGTGGTGAATTTTGGAGACAGTTGAAACAAGCTGCCATCAAGCGCTTTTAAATAAGCTTTCATCTTATATTTTGTGGATAATCTAACACATGCGTCCACACAATTAATATTCCTTATTTAGGCCACGTTAGTGCTTTGGCTCTAAACTGTTATACAAAACATTTCTGGTTTTTGACTACACTTCTACCAACTTCCTACAAACAAGAAGAATTATTTCTGCTAAGTAAAAGTGATCCGGCGGCGTCAGTCTTCCTGTAGGTTTTTAGAAAGCAACGCGAATTGTGATGGGACTTTCTTTTCCGAACGACGCGGCCATCGACCTAACAACCAGCAAACATTTGTACTCTCTACCCTAGAAACTGTAACATAGTTTTAAAATGATCTTTCAGGCATAGTTTAGTATACTCAATATAGAGTGAAAACATTTTGTCTAAATAAGAATGTGTAGCATTTCCATCGATTAAAACTTTAACTAGTGCAGATCGTAAATAGTTCTTTTTCCTTAAGGTTACGATATTGCGAGCACCTGAAGAGGTTAGAGAGTATATGATATCTATTTTAAACTGGGTCATGCAACTGCCTTTACTTGCAGCGCAAGTTACTCGGCACCAAATAACTGTCTCCTTGGAGAGACCAGCGTCATTATAAAACATCAGTAAGCCTACATTGAAATAATAATTTAAAACTAATAATTAAATTAATCCTGATCTTGAATAGGTAAGGATAGCGCATCTGTAAGGCCAAGAATAAATAAATGCACTCTCATTTGCAAAAGAATAGTCAATATTACCCCATATAGGTGTACATATTTTCTTCCAATATATCAAATCGGTCGAGATTAAAAAAAGATAGATGTATATGAGCGACAAGCACCAGCTTTTTCTGCCTCTCGATCACTATCACACAATGCACCATTATACCGGTCTCTCCGTGTCTCTCATTATTACCCAGTCAGTTCATCCGATTAGAGACCCTTGTCCAGTAGAAATTTGTCCCGATTAAAAGCGTTCTGCTACGAATAATCACCCAAGTACCTTATAATATGATATACAGTCTTAGATAATAATTATTATAGGGAAATAATATTCAGTGCTGTTTAAAACATATTTTCATGATGCACACGCAAAAATAGGGGGATAATCTCTACTGTAACCTGCATTGGGGGGGGGGGGGGATAACCTATACTGTAACCTGCATTGGAGAGGGGGATAACCGACAGAAATTACTGTAACCTGCATTGGGGAGGAGGATAATCTATACTGTAACCTGCATTGGGGAGGAGGATAACCTACAGAAATTAGTATAACCAGCATTGGAGAATAAAACCTACTATAGAGAGTGGCCTATTTACAACAACAACAACAAAAACAAAATCTTTCGACAAACACTATTCAGTCCATTTAGTTCAAATATTAAACTGTTGTTTAAAATTAGCATAAGAATAACAACTGAATTTGGCCTCAGTGAGTTGCACTTACCACCTTGATTTTTCTGTTTACTGTGGTAAGCTGCATTTACTGAGGTGATTTGCTATTACTTGTTGAGTTGTGTAACTAATCCAAGATCAGTTCTATTAAGTATATTAGTACAGTGAGTTGTGCCACTAATCCGAAATCCATTTTTATATTTCTAGCACTGATGATTAAATATGTGTGCACAGAACTGTCAGTCTTAAGTGGAGTGATAGTTTTTGAGTGGATTGTTTTCAGTAATTTTGAGAACTCTTGTAGCAGAAAAATATTGTTCTAATTATTTGTACTCAGTGTAGTTTATGTTTATAAACTATTTTACTGCAATGTACTCTAGAATTTTTTACTCATTCTTAAAAGCAAATGATAAAATTACTTCTTGCTAAAATTTGCTATAGTTTTAATATATATATATATATATATATATACTATCTTTACATTTCAGACCTAAATAAAATACTTCTTAACGTACATTGAGATTTTTTTTAAATGTCCACAATGTTAATGTCCACAAAAACATAAAACAATGCATTTGGTTTTCCAGATCATTATCAAAAGAGAGAAGAATTCCATTGGAAAAGAAGATTCTTGCTCTTTGACATTTGGGAAATAAGGAATCCTTCAGGAGTGTTGCAGACAGATTTAATATGAGCAAAGGTACCCTACATTATGTGATATTGTCTGTGTGCAATTCTCATGTGAGTCAAAGAGAAGATTATATTAAACGGCCAGAAATTGATGAGTTGCAGAAAATTTCTGATGATTTCAAAGAAAGATGCAGTTTAGTTTTCCAGGTGTGGTGGGTGCTGTTGATGGGACACGCATTGAAATTCCAGGACCCTCAAAACAAAGATGCATACATTAACTATAATGGCTACCCCAGTATGGAACTGCAAGTTGTCTGCAACAAAAATCTCAGTTTTACACTGCATTATTTCAGAGTATTTAAAAACAGCCCGTTGATGAAGAAGCTTTAAGAAAGCATATTTCCATCAAAATATCACCTAATTGGTGATTCTGCCTATCTTCTGATAAATTATATGTTGGTTAGAGAAAATAGTCATCTCACATCAGTGGAGAAAACAAAAAAAACCATTCATCAACCAGAGTTGAAGTGGACTGACCAATTGGACTTTTGAAAGGAAAATTCTGCAGATTAAAGTATCTTGAGATGTTACAGATTAATGATATTCCACCTTTATTCTTTTATTCATAATTTTATAATTGAAAAATCAGGTGTACATGAGGAAGACATTGAATGAAGTAGGTGAGCAGACTACTCAGCAGGGAATCACTGATGACCAAGATATACAGACTGGTGTAACTGAAAGGATGGAAATTGCACATTTACTTTAGTAACCTTAACATGCATTTTTTTAAAAGAAAGGATATAACTTGCAAGGATTTATTATTAATCTTTTACAGAGGTTCACATATGAAGGTATCTTAGAATTATGAACAGCACACAAAGTTATACTGAAAATTAAAATGCATTATTACTCAGCTGAAAGAAAGATATGAAAATTGCATTCCGGTTTAGCTGAAAAGGAACAAGAAAATTACAATTTTTAAAACTCGTAAATTTGTGTTTACTCATGATGGCCTTGATCATGGAACTCTCCAAGAGAGACCTGAACTAGAGGAAATATGTCTTATTGCGCGCAAACATTTCTCAGCCAGTGATGGGCAATTGGAAAATTTCCCATTACCTGAGTTCCCACTCCCTGTATTCTCTTAGCGCCCATTAGTCAGCTCCAGTCGACCATTAGAAGGCCATTGGTTAGTTATAGGTGGCCAGTAGGTGACCATTGGTTAACACTAACTGGCTAACTTCTGGGAAATGCTTGCATCATTCGATAAGCCATTTATCTATACATATAATAAGATTTAATGTGGACTCACGCATTCAATAGAACTTGGACTATTGAATTCCACCAGGAATGATACTAGTGTCGTTTCTATAATATTTCTTCAGGTAATGTCTAGTAATCCATTTTGGAGAAAGGGTCATGATTTTCATTGTGTGTTTGCTTAACACAGTGTCTACTTTTAAATCATACTGTACAAATATCAGTAATATGAACAAAGTGCTTTCAACACTAGCAAATATAAAACCAAATGAAACAAGTATCAAATAAAGGAATGGGTTGAAATATTTGTCACAGATATATTGATACAGTTTGTGCAATGACTGGTGTTGTGAATTGATGTATCATCAGTAAATACATCAAATGTAGTGGATGCAACAGATAGTGAGAGATCATTAATGTTGACGTTAAAAAGATATAGTCTGAGAACTGAACAACTGGTAGAGGACTGGACAATAACAGATTAGGATAACTGATTGCATATAGTTATGATGGTGTGGTTAGAAAAGGTCAAGAGCGTTTTAAGGACGACCTTGACCGATTCTGACTTTATGAAGAAGCATGGAGTGGTTGATAACACAGTGCGCTTAAGACCAATGAGACGTACATGCACATCAATGAAGGCGTACCTGTACATCAATGAAGGCGTACTTGTACATCAATGAAGGCGTTCCTGCACATCAATGAAGGCGTACCTTAATGGCTACATAATTAGGCCTGAGTATCAGAAACGTGTGGAGGTGCAAGTTTCAAAAGGTTATTACTGATTTCACCTGATGCCGCAGAACTCTCGCTGTTTAGATTAGATAAATATTTGACAACTTGTGGCAGATGAGCAAAAAAAAGAATTTTCAACGGGGCCAGGATATTCTATGGTGAGCAAAAGTCTGACAAAGCAGAAAAGTAAAAATATAGAAGAAGGGTAGTGTGTTTGTAATTGGTTAATAATTTTGAAAAAATCATTAAACGCATCACATACAGAATGGGATTGGTATTGATAGCTTTGCAAATATGCATGGGGTTCTGTGTTATTAGGAATTAATTTGGTAGAGTATTGTTTTGCTTGAAGAATCATGCATTTTACCACTTCCCCTCCAGTTTGTAATGATGGACGCTCTTGTTCACCCTGTCTCCATCTCTCTATTGCCTCTGTCATTTTGTTGTTAGAAAGCCAAAATGGTGTTGGATTGGATCTAATCCTTCGCTGTGTAATTAAATGCCATGCTTCCTGAGAACGCTTATGAAAATATCAGTCTATGCCTGAATTGTAATAATAATAATAATAGTAATAATAATAATAATACTCAAAGCAGGGCTCCTCGGAAGTGCCCACATCCTCCGTAAAACCTTGGATCTCCCAGGATCTTGGTAAGATTCCGAGACCTTGGATCACAACCGACAGTCAAACAGAAGTCGTGGAAAGAGGCATAATAATAATAATAATAATAATAAGTCCTCGGGGGTCGCAGAGAGCCCTGTCTCAGGCCGCATGCGGCCTGTGAGCCGCGGTTTGTGCACCCCTGCTCTATTCTTTAACTGGGGGAAAATTCACTTGACTGATCGGTACTGTATCCATTTAACTCTAAGTAGGATTTAAGGTTTGTTGCATGGTAGTAGTGGTTAGCTCCTTTGACTTCACTCTTAGTCACTCAGAACTGGACCTCAAAACTTAGCTCCAATCCACATCACTCATTCTTTCTTCCCTCAACAAGAATTGGTTTATCTCATCTTGGACTCTGTGACAGAGTAAATTTGCCTCTCCCTAATTTTACTTCATTGAATTATAATGATATATTTTACTTTTAATAAATAGCCACTTGTCCTTTGGGTTTTTTTTCTGCACGCACATTTGTGACCTGATGAGTTAGAATTCCTTTCTTAATATTTGTTCAACATGTTAGTTTTTATACTGAAGTACTGAAACCTAAAGTATACATGTTAGTTTTTATACTGAAGTACTAAAACCTAAAGTATACCTGTTAGTTTTTATACTGAAGTACTGAAACCTAAAGTATACCTGTTAGTTTTTATACTAAGGTACTGAAACCTAAAGTATACCTGTTAGTTTTTATACTGAGGTACTGAAACCTAAAGTATACCTGTTAGTTTTTATACTGAGGTACTGAAACCTAAAGTATACCTGTTAGTTTTTATACTGAAGTACTAAAACCTAAAATACTAAAAGTATTAAATGAAAGATTCTTCTCTCTAGTCAGTAAGATAGATGTCTTCACTACTAGCCCGATTTTCTGACAGGCCTCTATAACATCAATTGGTTCACGTCTACGCCATTTCTTCCAGTATTCTTAGTAAGAGAAAGATAACTCTTCCCCTGGTTTTATTTAGTTTGCTCAGATACACTTTATCACGCATAACCTCTGAAGTTGCGTAGTCTACACTAAATTTAGTCCAGTCATTTCCGAGTCTCTTTCATACTCACGATGTTCCTGTGTTGATTCCTTTTTGTCGGTGACACACACCATTAAACTCGCATTGACACTTGTTCCTGGCTTGCAGATAAACCATTTAATACTTAATCTGCAGCTTAATCATTCTCAGGCATCATCATTCTTTCTGGAGCTTTAGCCTCCATTTTTATCTCACTGCATTTGATTGTTTTGTGTTACTTTATTTCTAAAGTACAAGGCGAAACTATTTCTAAATTTCTGCAGGTTACAACAGTTAAATACAAAAAGACCAATCAGTATTAAAACAACAAAAAATTACAAATAAAATCAGTAATTATACCTTCTCCTCCCCCCCCCCCTCGAAAAAATATAAAAGAAAATAAAAAGAAAATCACCAACAGTCTAACAAAAATAAAAATATGTCAGTATTAGGTTATTAATAAAAAATAAAAATAGGTTAGTCTAACATAAAATAAAGATAAATCAGTAACTAACAAAAAAATAATGATCAACCAGTAATAAACCAAACAAGGACAAATCCACAACAGTACCAAAGGAGAAGATAAATCAGTAGCTATAACAATACACGTCATTCACAATAATTTTACAAAACACCTAATAAGTAATTCAGCAAGGTCATCTGAAATGTAGTAAAATAAATTTTACTGCTGTATGTCCACCCTTACTGACTACAGAACAGTTTCTTTGAGGTCTGTGATTTCAGGTGTGTGTGTGTGGGGGGGGGGGGGGGGGAATCAGCATGCATTTAGCTATTAACATCTAAGGGATATAGGCCTAACTGTCTTCAAAATGAAAATGACAGTCTCTTCCAAGTCCTTTCTACGAAAAGCGGCCATTTAGAATTAATTTCCACAAATGCAAGCAGTATTGATTTCAACAGCACTCAAGAAATAACGTCTCCTTAACTCTAAAGGGACACGATTGTCATTGCAATTGCCAGAGTGACGGACCATGACAGGAACAGTCACAGAGTTTGGCCGACAATCATAGTTTCCATACCAGCAGGTCATTGGCTGGGCTATCCCACTCGTCCGATTAGCATCGCAAATTGTTTCTTGAATGTAACGCGGGAACACGTGGGTGCCCAAATCGCGCCATCTAGTGATTGTAGGGCACGACCAAGGGAGGCGACCACTAAATATGGCAGATCGCACTTTAGTGCGCTTGTAAAAGACCACAAATTCGCCCGTTGAATTGTCGCAGGAGTTCTCCGGATGTAAGTTTTCTGTTGTGTTTAGCTCAGTGTCAAAGCCAAGATCAATTCTTTTAAGCATCTCCAACATCAGCGAATCAGTTCCATAAGGGTTGCCGCTCTTAGGAAGATTTGCATTATTCTCGAGCTGGAATCTAATTTCATCGTTCGTCAGTCTGCTCTGCAGGGTTGGATCTGTAAAACCAGCGCCACTGCTGGGAGGCGCATGCGTATTGCGTAGAATGTTTTGATTTCTTAAAAGCTCTGTTCTTTCCCACAAATCCCTTTTCACTGGAGGAAAAGCAGCATTTGTCCTCGAGACAATTTGCAATAAATCTCCATTTTCGTTTGGACCTACAGTTTGCAGTAAATGTAGATATCGCCCTTTGACGCTTTTCAATTTTGTTTTGCGTGTTTGTGGGTGCATGGTTTCCATTAAAGCAAAATTTTGTAGAAACGAATTCTGATGGGGTAAAGAAAGCAGAAACTTTACCAGTAAATTTAACTCCGCCAGTTTCATTTCCACGGCAATAAATTGAACGTCCTTCATTTCATCCTTGAAGAATTTTTCCCATTTATCCTGCTGCTCGCGCTCTGGTAGAAGATGATGAGTTGTCGCCCTTTTAGAGCCGCTCTTCAGTAGTAAAATACGCGAAGCATATTCGTCAGCATTCCTTTTCAAATTGCCATTATTCAATATTTTTGCAATGTTTTGGGGAAAATCTCCATTATTTCTGAATCTCTCTAAGAATAAGACCTTGTTAGCAGCTTTTTCTTGAGATAGTCCATTCTCAGGAAATTGAATGTAACGTGCGTTCCTTTTTAATTTTGATTGATGATTCCACAGTTTCTTTTGATGATGCAAGAAAACTTCATCAGGCGGAGTTCCGCTGATCTCCTGCAAAAACTGAGTCTGAAACGGTTTTGGAAGGCATCCTCCATTCCCTGATGGTGATTGGCTATCCTGTAAATCATCAGCATTGACGTCATTGAAGGTTCTGTCCAAATCTTTCATGACTGATCTTTTCCCAGAGCTTCGCTTCAAATCTGGAAAAAGTCCCTGCACATCTTGAGGCGGGAGCACGAACCC
Organism: Sinotaia quadrata; assembly: GCA_028829895.1. Classification (NCBI taxonomy): domain Eukaryota; kingdom Metazoa; phylum Mollusca; class Gastropoda; order Architaenioglossa; family Viviparidae; genus Sinotaia; species Sinotaia quadrata. The sequence continues at coordinate 82,760,815 of CM054179.1, read as the reverse complement.
CCTGTTTGAGCTCCCTGTAGACCTTGACGAGGTGGTCGTTGCTTGCACATTGTCATGAGGGCACTCAGTTGGTAGTGGACTGTAGTGGACCTCGTGACCAGAACGCGTTCCGGCAGTCAATTTTCCCAACAAAAGAATTAGTGGCAGGGTCACCTGAATAGATAATTATGTTGTTAAATTAAAATAAAACTGTGGCAGAGTAAATTTGCAAATCCTGATTTTTAGACTTAATTGTTATATAAATTGTTGAAGTGGCCCAAAATTGGTGATGATATCTATATTTTTGTAAATGTCAGAGTTGGAGTAAACAACTCGAGTTGAGAATATGCTAGAAATTGCTGATGCAATGCAAACAAGTTCCAACTGGATGAGTAGTTTTATTATCAAATAGTTAAGATTTATGGAAATGAGACCAGCCAATGGGCTGAAATCAAAAGTGTACCTGCTGTAGAGAATTTTATTGTCTAATCACTTTGAATTTGGAATAGTAATACGTCCGGTCATATAAAGTGGCCTTACCTTAATTATGAGTTAACTAACTGATAATATAAAGTGGCCTTACCTTAATGATGAGTTAACTGACTGATAGAGAGAGAATATATTTCATACATTTTGTTATTGATATCTTATACTTGTGTTTTATGTAGAGGTGTATTATTTGGGTAGACTATTATTTTTACAAATATTTGAATTAAGATGCTTCTATATAGTTTGCTAAACAAATGACATTGTTTTTAGTGAATGCGTTTATAAAATTGATATGCTGTGTTTATTATACTGTGTGCATGTATCTGGTTAATAAGTACTGTTGCAGGAAACTGTAAATTGAGACTTGAATGTAAAAGAAAATGGAGTTAAGGCTGTATACTTAGCAAGTGTTCCCCGATTATATTTTACAGGGAATAAGCAACTTTCCCTTGGTTTACCTGATTATATTTTACAGGGAATAAGCAACTTTCCCTTGGTTTACCTGAATCTCCTGGTTTACTGATTATAATTATTAACCACTACGACTATGGTAGATGTGATAAGTATCTACTGCAGTGTGTAAGTGTTAGGAATACACTCCATTGATGTATGGTGGCTAAGTATGCTGACTACATCAAGGAATTAGTGGTACAAGGAAGTTACTGGAAATTGCTACAATTGTTGTTTTGCCTAAGGGAGCTAATATGGCAGAACACCGGATAGCCTTGAGAGAATAGTGGCTAGTAATTGTTTTATAATGTTAGAAGGGAAACACGTGTAATTGACAGTAATAACGTGAACAATAAAAGTCTAAGTTATGAAAATCATGAGAAAAAACTATTGCAGCTTCACCTATACAAGGTTACATAGAAACTATTATCACTTATCTCTAATAACTCCATTTTGGTACTCTGATAAGAACTATCTGTGGTTTGTATTGACACTAATCTGTTGAATTATGCTTTAGGATATAAGACTGTATAGGGTATTAAAATTATTTGAATGTGGTTTCTTGGAAATATTGATGTCAAGTAATCTTCTTCAGTGTATTTGATTGTTGACTTAATAAATGTATTGTTGAATTTAATAACCTTCTTACATACATTGATAACCTTATGTTGGAGTAGAAGTATGTGGAGTGGGGCTCGCTAAATATAGATTAAAACAATGATATATCTTCTCCTTTAGTAGTAGGTGTAGTGGCAGTAGTAGGAGTAGTTCTAGTGGTAGCAGTGTTGGTAGTAGTAGTGGTTCTAGTAGTAGTATTAATGGTAGTAGTAGTAGTTGTTGTTGTAGTATAAAAAGTTTACAACAGATGATGTCTAATTATGAGCGGCCATTAATTCTTGCAATCCATTCTAAAATTCTTGATTCTATTGTAATTAATATTAGTCATGACTAGTTTTTGCTTAGGCACTGCTAAAACCAGTTCGTGCCAAAGACCGAATTACATTAGGCACTGCTAAAACCAGTTCATGCTAAAGACCGGCTTGTGTTAGGCACAGCTTAAACCAGTTCATGCCAAAGACAGTACTGGACTCGTAAATACAATGCACCCTGAGTGCAAATATCCAGAACAAAAAGTCTCAGTACATACTCACCAAAACAAATATGCCGGCATCCATTCCTGCACCTCAAATCTTGAGAAGACTGTTTGTCAGCGTTTGGCTTCGGCCAAGTCCAGAAATCACCGACTGACAGATGTTCTGGTGATCAGTTAACTCTAACTATGGCTTTATAGTCACGTGTCACACCTTCCCATCCGGATCCGTACTGTGATTGTTTAAGTGCTGCCAGAATGACATCGATTGCGGAGATGTTCGTTTAAATACAAACCTTTCTGAAGAATATTAGCATGTGCTGAACGTGGGTGGATGGGTGGGGATCGTTTATTAATTTAAGATCCCCTTGCGTGATCATAATTTTCCGTTGCCTTTGTATATGCTTGTTCATTCTTTTATTCTTTTCGTCAATTGTCAAACTTTTACCGTCGACCAGAGAAAGAAAGTTTGTAGTTTGGATTTTAACAGAGAACTGTCAACAACACTTTCATTTGTTTTTTTTCCTCGGCGAAGAGGTGAAACCATAAATAACACTTTCAAATCTAAAGCTGCTAGTTTGGAGACAAATAACAGTTTTAGATATGAAAGTAATTTTGCAAATGTCACCACCTGATCATCATTCATACGTCACACCCAAGAGACACAGATGATCATGTTTCAACAAACATTCTATTTATAGCTTCGGCTCTAGATGAGCATAAGAGAAAAGTAACCAATCAGATTGCAATGAAAAGGTTAACTGCTTACAATACAGATGGTTTCTGCGCTAGATTTTAATTTCACATATATATATCCAAACGAGAAGTTAATTAAACTGCAATTCGTGTAAGAGCATTGCATTTCTTATCCAGGTATGAAAATTAAATATATTTTAACGCATGAATTCTACTTTTTCCGTCGATATCTTGTTTATTGCTTATTGGATATTTTTGCTGTTCTTTCTCTTTATATTTTAGTGTTATTGTTTAGCTCAAATGTGTAAAGACTCTAATGATGTCGTATTGTTCTAAGCGAGAATAGAATAAAATCGTATTGTTCTAAACGAAAATAGAACAAAATGTTTTGTTTTAAAGAGATCAGAACCAATTCATATCTTTTGTTTTGAACCAGAATAGAACCACTAACTAATGTCGTTTTGTTCTAAACGGGAATAAAACCAATTAATGTCGTCATGTTCTAAACGAGAATAAAACCAATTAATGTCGTCATGTTATCAACAAAACGCCATTAATTGGTCTTATTCTCGTTTAGAACATGACGACCTTAAGTGGTTATATTATCGTTTAGAACAAAACGCTTGAAATTGGTTTTTTATTCTCGTTTAGAACAAAACGACATCAACTGCTTTTATTCTCGTTTAGAGCATGACGACATTAATTGGTTAATTACAACAAAACGACATTTGCTACTTTTATTACTAAGATTTAATTCTAGCGAAGATTTTTATTGAGTTTCAATATAAATATTACAATGGCTTTTGAGGAATGATTTCTCTCTTTTAATTTATTATCGTCGATTTGTAGACATTGCCGTATAGGTATTAACACGATAAATACAGGTATTAGTAGGGGGAAATACTTGTATGCAGTAGGAACAACTATTATCACGATAAATACAGGTATTAATAGGGAAAAATAAAATATATAAAGGTGCAGATATTCTCGGAATAAATACTGGCATTATTGAGAAAATAAGTTGTATAAAGGTACAGGTATTCTCGCGATAAATATGGGTATTAGGAAGATGTATATTACACACGCATCTCTAATTACAAGTCCAATGGAATACAACATCACAATAACAAAGGTCAGTGGAACACTACCAAACATCACAATAACAAAGGTCAATGGAACACTACAAAACATCACAATAACAAAGGACAATGGAATAATACCAAAAGTCAATGGAATCTTACTAAACAACACAATTCTCATACATCATTCATTTCAGCAATTTTACTGAAAAAAAGTGTTTATACATCAATAACGTCTGTTGCATTTATAACTTCTATAACATCCATAGCATCTACAATGATACAGTTTCAAGAGGCACTGAAACGTTTTATTCCAGAAACACAACAACAATTGCCATCGTTCGACATTTGAGTGTGGAACGCTCATCTATCTACAATTATAAATATAATTATAAAATAAAATATAATTATAAAATAAAATCTAATTATTAGTCATCATGGTCTATAAATCAGTAAACCGATAAAATTTGGTGAAAATAAAATAAAAGGGCTGCTTCTTCCCTGTAAAATATAATCAGGGAACAAACGCTAAGTTTCCAGAGTATTTATCTTTAACTCCATTCTTTCTTACATTCAAGCCTCAACTTACAGTGTCCTGCAACATTATTTATTAGCCCAATACACGCACACAGCATGATAAATACAGCATAATAGTTTTATGAGTGGGTTCACTAGAAACAATGTAAAGTGTTTAGCACACTATATATACGAACATCTTAATTCAAACATTTGTAGAAATAATAGTCTACTCCACATAATATATCTCTATGTAAAATGCAAGTATAACACATCTCAAAAATGCATGAAATATTTCTAAGTTCATTCTCTCTCAATCACTCAGTTCTCACCATTAAGCTAAAGGCCGCCTTTCATGACCAGACTCTGCCATACCAAATTCAAAGTGATTAAAAAATAAATTCTATTCAACAAGTAAACTTTGACCTTAACCCATTGGCTTGTCTCGTTCTTGTAAATCTCATCCATTGGATAACAAATCTACTCATCCACCTAAAAGTGGTTTAGATTACATCAGCAAGTTGAGCACATTCTCCACCTGAGTTGTTTACTCCAACTCTTGATACTTACAAAAATATCGTAAGCAGCGCCAAAGGTCGGGTCACTTTGACATTTAATAAATTAAATAACAATTAAGATTAGAAATAGGGATAGGCAAATTTACTCTGCCAGAGATAGATAATGGTTGATGTAAACAGAGAATGGTGTGAGTATGAATAGAGAAATGTTTATTTAAAAAATCTTTGGTACTATAAGAGAAAATAAAATAAAACAGACTAATAAACAAATGGCAGGCCTAATAGACAAATGGCAGACCTAATAAACAAATGGCAGACCTGATAAACAAATGGCAGGCCTGATAAACAAATGGCAGGCCTAATATTAATAATTCTCCAGAAGAGCTGCAGTAGACAACTCAGACACAGACGACTGAAAAACGGGTCTAATTGACGTGCTTTCTTACTTTCGTTTTGTTATGAATTACTCCTAAACTACTTAGAGTTATATTGTGCTGTTACTATCTAAGGAAACTACACTGAATACTCTTTGAATAAAACTCTTTCCTAATGTATAATTTAAAAGATGAAGTACAAAATAAAATAAATAACTATATAGGTGTGCTATGTGAAAACCGTTCTCACTTAAATAAATCTTAAAATATATAAAGAAAAAATATAAACTAGTTCACAAAAATACACAAATTATAAACTATTTCCTACCTAAACATACAAACTTCTATGGTAATTAATAAATGCATAAAATAGTTTTTAAAAAACACTGTTAGAATATGCACACTACACATCGCTTATACATTAGCACTGACAATGTTTACTCATACAGTGCTTGCGATTTGTATAATATATATTATAGAGCAAGTGAAAAAGGCTACAAGGTCATACCGAGATGGGCGGTAAACACCATACATACGTCCTCGCCTCTTCTTGTGATTCGGTCGGTCAGTAGCGTTAAGCGTTAGTGTCTGACTTATTAACTCTATTGATATATATTTTTGTTTGCTTTAGAGTTTTTGTTGATGTTTTATAAATTTTGTACGGTTGAACTAGGTTTTACTTCACTTGGTCATTAAGAAAAATCTTTTAGTAACGAAATAACTAAGATATGGATTAAAATTGGTAATCAGGAAATCTTTTCAAAAATTAAAGCTGAAAATATTCTTTTTAATAACTTGATTTTGAAGTCTATTGTATTGTTTACTTTAAAACACTATACTGTTCCAGATATTGGAAATTCAAAAAACAAAGCGTTGTTTACTTTAAAACACTATACTGTTCCAGATATTGGATTTTTAAAAAACAGTCATAGCGTTGTTTACTTCAAAACACTATACTGTTCCAGATATTGGATTTTCAAAAGAACAGTCATAGCGTTGTTTACTTCAAAACACTATACTGTTCCAGATATTGGATTTTCAAAAAAACAGTCATAGCGTTGTTTACTTCAAAACACTATACTGTTCCAGATATTGGATTTTCAAAAAAAAACAGTCATAGCGTTGTTTACTTTAAAACACTATACTGTTCCAGATATTGGATTTTCAAAAGAACAGTCATAGCGTTGTTTACTTCAAAACACTATACTGTTCCAGATATTGGATTTTCAAAAAAACAGTCATAGCGTTGTTTACTTCAAAACACTATACTGTTCCAGATATTGGATTTTCAAAAAAACAGTCATAGCGTTGTTTACTTCAAAACACTATACTGTTCCAGATATTGGATTTTCAAAAGAACAGTCATGGTGTTAATTTGCGGTTAAAGATATCGAGTAGAAATCTACATTAACTGCTGGTCCAAGCAGCCCGTCATGTATATCGTCTTTTTTTTACAAAAATTATCTGACATTAATCTTCTCTTTCAAAGTCTAATCTTCCCACTTAAAATTTAAAAAGCTCATAACGAGGAGTCGAAATCGTTCGCGAAATTAACGCCGGAAATAGATCTCAAGTTGGTTTGAATCATTCTAATTGGAATGACAATTTATTCTTAATTTATAAGTAATCCTAAACACCAATTCGAAAAAATTTCACAAGAAAGTGTAAGTTAATGAAATATTTTAGCCACTGATTAAATTAAATATACATTCTACCACTGTTCATCTTATCTGTGAGACAATGATTCTTTGCAATTAATGAGAATGCTTTCTGAATAAACTGATCGTTAAAATATATAAATGAATAAACTGAATGTTAAAATAAATAAATCCAGTACAAAGACCTCCAAAGACATCTACCAGCGAATGAACTGTTAACAACATGAAAGCTGTTACCAGAATGAACTGTTAACAACATGAAAGCTGTCACCAGAATGAACTGTTAACAACATGAAAGCTGTCACCAGAATGAACTGTTAACAACATGAAAACTGTCACCAGAATGAACTGTTAACCTGAAAGCTGTTACCAGAATGAACTGTTAACTACCTGAAAGCTGTCACCAGAATGAACTGTTAACAACACGAAAGCTGTTACCAGAATGAACTGTTAACAACCTGAAAGCTGTCACCAGAATGAACTGTTAACAACATTGAAAGACAACTGTAGCATGAAGCCGTGTAAAGATTAAATACCTACTACACAAGAATCAAAATAACAGACTGCAGTAAGAGAATCATTTTTATTATAATTAATTAAATTCTACCGCATCCTTTTTGAAGCGTTATTGCGTTCGTGAAAAGTGTTAATGCCTTCTGTTCACATATATTTATTTTATATTTCTTTTAATAATCAATTTTGTCGACATTTTTGTTTGGAATAAGCAATTCAATGCGAAACACTTAATTATGGAAACGCGTGTTTTATTTAAAACAAAATATTTTTTTGCTAAACATAACTTGATATATTTTGTTCCACGTGTACCAGTAATTTGGACTTTCTCTTGACAACTGTAGAGTTGCTAGATAGAGTTGCGGTGTGGTGGAGTTTCTCTGATGTCAAAATGCTGCTGTGGTGGTTGAAACAGTAAGGCTCGAGGTGACAAGCAAATAAATACTTTTCCAGTTTTTCAGAGTTAATTTCATAAACAAACGACAATAGACAATGTTATCGTGTTAATGAAATTCACATTTCCAAAACGAAACCTTTTGCACGCAAACTAACGTAAAAATAGATAGACAGACAGATGATGGATGGATGGATACATATATACATACATTTGTGAGTGGGTACGGAGTTGGATGGATGGGTAGATGAACGGAGGGTCGGACGGATATATGAATTGTAAAAGAGTATTTTTAAATTATAATTGTTTTTTATTTTTTTTATAAAGTAAATCCTATTTGTTCTAAAACAGTATAAAGCTTACAAAATAATATAACGAAAATTTTCTCATCATTTCATTTTCTACGTTGAATTACTGTTAGCAGTGTGAAACTGTCTTTTAAATAATTGTATTTAAAGTAAAAATTTGACAAAGGATTTCTTTTCTATTCCTGAAAAATGTTGTTAACAAACTCATCAATGACAATTTATTATTTTATTTAAAATTATCGTTTGCACAATGTAAATATAAAATCAATGTTAACAGTTGCATTTATCTAGTCATCAAATGATAAGAAATCTTTTATGGAGAACAATGACTAGAGATGAAGGAAATCAGACAACTGAAATGAACAGACATCAACCAACAGAAATGAACAGACATCAACCAACGGAAATGAACAGACATCAATCAACAAAAATGAACAGACATCAGTCAACAGAAATGAACAGACATCAACCAACGGAAATGAACAAACATCAACTAAAAGATATGAACAGACATCAGTCAACAGAAATGAGCAGACATTAACCAACAGAAATGAACGGACATCAGTCAACGGAAATGAGCAGACATCAACCAACAGAAATGAACAGACATCAGTCAACATAAATTAACAGAGATCACTCAAGAGAAATTAATAATCTTCGTGAACATTGATTGAACAGAGATCAGTCAACAGAAATGAACAGAGAGATCACTCCGCAGAAATGTTTTATGAATGCATTTATAAAAGGAGTGACTTCAGGGGGTTTTTTTAATTGTATGAGAGAAGAATCCTTTCAGCAATAAATGTAAATCATAACCATCAGACAAAAGAAATTGATTACTATCGTTTTGAAAGGGTGATTGGCCCTTGTTCTGTCCTGTATCGTTTGCATTCATTCCCGCCACATACAAATAAATTATTGATAAAGAGAGCGAGGAAAAACATCTATGGTGAATACTTGTCGGACACTGCAACTGACAACCAACAGATCCGTTCTTAGTGTTGACATATCATCAAAGGACTAAATAAAGTTGCGCTGGTGGTGACGTCGACATGAATCATCCGTAAGTTACCTACACATGCCCCACCCCATCCCTCCTTTCTGGTGACACTTCTGATGTGATGTAAGGGTTAATTTGACATTTGCACACCTCAGACGCAGTTATCTATCAGGATTCATAGGCTTGCAGAGAACAGAGCAGTTGTTTTCAGGCAGACTTTGAAGGGATCAAGGTTATTTTTTTTTAAAAACCAAAACAGAAAAAAAAAAACTTTTTTTTTTTTTTTGGGGGGAAGGGGTAATTAAGAGACTTCTAATAATTGAAAAAAGTATTTGTATAGTCCTTTGAAATTAAGTATTCGTGTTTCACTGTACAATAATTAGTTTGTTTTCATTGTTTGACCATATTGAAAATTAATTTTATAACTCAAATCTATGAAAGGTACCTACTGTGACAAGAATGTTTAGCAGCTACCTTATCAGAGAAAGAGACAAGAACGTAGACAAGGTGTTTGAGCATCTGATAAATATCGTCACGAGGTACTCTAGAGCTTCATTCTTGAGTAAACACATTACATTGTCAGTGCTGTTTTAGGGTACATTTTAACTATTGTATACCGTTTTATGCATTTACTAATTATAAGTCTAGTATGCATATTTATTATTTCTGTGTAATATTTTATATTTCTTGGTGCATTTTAGGATTTATTTGTGTGAGCACGGTTTTTACATAGCATGCCAACATACAGATTTTATTTCACTTTATACCTTAGCTTATACAGTATTCTTTTAGTAAAGAGTTATGTTTAAAGAGTAATTAATGTAGTTTCTTTAGACACTAGTCTTAACTCTTAGTAGTTTTGGAAGTAATTGACTATATCTTTTCTCCATGTGCATAGCAAATTGACCGGCGAGGGGGTTTACTTGGCCCATTCAAGATATAATGGCACGCTACAGGTGTGTGTGTGTACCATGTCTTTCATCATAATTCTGGTAAAAGATAAATATCAATCACTCCATTAATCTGCTCCGTCTTGTTACTGCAATGATTAGATGCTTGCCTGGTAGAACTCAAGTTGAAGCACCCAGGCTCAAATCTCCCAAATATTGATGATTTTCTTAGTAAAATGGAAAAAAGAAATCTTATTCAATTTAAAATGTATGAACAAAGAATACAGGTGTTTAATTGATTTCCATCATTTGTTTTGAACTGATGTTATGTCAAGGTTTCAATTCCAATGAAGCAGTACTGGATTTTTATCAATAGGACATTAGTGATATATTTGATGCAATTTTCAAAACAAGGCACATAAATTCAAAGAAAAGGGGCAGATTAAGAAATCAAAACCTTGGCAATTTTGTACAAGACAAGGTGTACCAAGGAAAGAATCTCAATGACAAGCTCATCCACGAGAATGTAGATATATGAAACCCTTTTACTCTATTCAAAGCCTTTAATATTCTTTCACTCATTCTTCATGGCTAAACTCTATAAAACAAAAATAAACTAAAATGCATTATTTTATTACTTTGCTTGAAACAGGTGTCTTTTGTTCCTAAATAAAACTTAGATAAGAAAAAAAAATAAATTAAGAGGTTTAATATACACCTTGATTTATAGTAGTAATATTAAATCTGAATTCAAAAGCAGATCTAAAGAAATAAAGACATACCATAATTCCTTCTCCCAATGCTATTCTTTTCAAGTATCCAAGCTTTCTAAAATTTATAACAAGGGTTCTCAAAAAAACCAAAACACATTGCTTGCCCCAAGAAATAAATCCATTTTATTTTAAATTTTAAAAATAATATTTTACATGTATACAATAATACTATTTGGACAAATTAAAACTCAGAAATGCACCATATTTAAATTTTGTTGCAAAAAATCTAACTTTTTTGTTTTAATATCAGGAAATCAAGGCAAAAGGTAAACAAGTCTGCCTGACCGAATTGTCATTAAGAAAAAATATCAAGAGATATGATGATGTCATTTCCTTCCACATCAAAACAGCTCAAGTATTCTAGAAAAAAAGATTTGTGAGCTACATTAAATTGGTATTTTCATCGTAGCTACTGTTACTGTTATATTCCCTGCTAGATAGGTTTCAGTTACTCAGGGTAAACATTGAAAGACCAAATCGTCAGAAGTGGACCAGTTATGGCATCATGTAAAAACAAAAACTGAATGCAACCATATTTTCTAGTAACTTGTTGATCAGTCTGTGTAAGACTAGTAGTTAAGATAATACCTGCTTCTGATGAGAGCTAAGTAAGCAGCCTGCATGAAAATGTGCTGCTATCTGTGACTGATAGGAGTTGGAAACTGCTGACGTCTTAGCAGCAGGGGAACAAAATCAATCAACATCATTAAATGGTAATCACCTTATCAAAACTTAAATATACTTCTTCAGTACTTAAGTCTATCAAAGAATTCAAAATAAAAAACAAGTGATCAACTTAGAAATATGAAGTAAATCTCAAATGATTTAACAAATCAATCAGTTGAAAATTCTGTCCCAGGTTTCTTGTTCTACATGAAAACATAAGCAAATTTTCCAGAATTAATTTGAATTAAAAGTTAGGGCCATTTGTTTAGATGTGAACCTTCAGTGGGGTGAAAAGCAAGATCATGGTGATGTAGATATGAAAATTATATATATAGTTATATAGTGATATGGAAATGTTTTGTGTTACATCTACAGCTTCGCCAGTACTTTTATCTGAAAAAATTTTTTAAAAATCAAACATGTACTGTTTGGCTTGGTAATAGAACGCATCTTTTCCATGCTTTGTTTGAAAAATTATTTATGAAGATTTATGACATATAAGTTGCAACACTAGAATACCAATGATAGCCATGCAAACAACTGTGTTGCTGATAACTACATTATGAAACATTAATTGTATATTGGGAGTGGAAGGGACTAAGAGCAAACGTACAGTTGATTGATTACAAGAATAAAAATTTAACAAAATAAATCTAAAAAAAAAACAGGCAGGCATGTGTCGGAGGAAGAAATTGTCACAAATGTCAAATGCATCTACCTGACTTATGAGCTTGTGGGTTGGATATCGGTTAGGATTTCCTTTTCAAGTATTTGGATGAAGATAATGTCAGAGAATATCCCCAAATCAGCACCAAAGCATTAAATCAAAGAAAAAGCAAGCAAAAGTAATTTATTCGCAAAAATTAAAAATGTAATTCTTAAGTGTGAGGCTTTAAACATGTGAGTGAAGATTACAAAGAGGAAAGAGCCACTTAAAAAGTACTATTACTGTAATGGTAATGACCATTTTAGGTGGATACTTTCCCACTGAAAGCCACATTTTAATCAACTGTAAACAAAATCAAACAAAATAGAAAGAAATATTTTAATGTTTAATATTGTGTTAAAGCTCGTGTGTTATTAGAAAACTGTATGTGGGGCAAATAACACTTCAACATTATGACATGAATTTTATTAACTGTGCAAAAGTTTGAAATCAAAACAATCTGAATTGTTTATCTTTTTAGGAATGACAACCTTTGTGATCTCCCATCCAGTCAGTGGGCACTTAAATAGTTCAGTTATGTGGGCAATCAGCAAATTCAATAACTATTTTTGTTACTCATAAAATCGATTAACATTGTTATTTTTTTAATTTGGGGCACTTCACACAAGCAAATTTAATGAATAAGTATTAAAGTTACACCCTTCAAGTGCAAAAAGATCACCACATCCATGGCCCTTCATCCAGAATAAAACAATTTTAAGCATAAGCATTTAATGGAACAACTTTTTATAGACAATGCAAAACTTTAATTTGCAGCATAAGCAAAACATTTCAGTACCCACCCACTATCCCATGAACCTGACATATATTCATTTGCTATCATATTTACTGTATACAACTCCAAACACAACTCTCACAATTTTTTTAATGTATGATGCTCCAGTGCAATAAACAGTAGTCAGTCAAACTTTTCAATAAGACCTTTTAATGTTCAATGAGCGACTTGCACAATGCCATCCACATCCCAAGCCACATATGCTAATAGTTTGCTTCTTGCTTCAGATATAAACTGTTTAAATTATTTTATTCCAAGATTATGGCTTTTATTATTTTTCTCATAATTGTGGAAGAAAAGAACAATTAGCAAATTAACAATTCTAAGCATAAGTAACAAATCCTGTTAGAAAAAAAAAGTACTTAAGTCACAAGGAACACTGTATAGTGAGCTATCAAAACATGATTTCCAAACTCAAATACCTAAAACAAGGTACCAAAACTTAGAAATCCTTACTTTTCCTTACAATAAAGACTCACACACTGGCAACAAACTCAACATATTGTAACCTGTCTAGTCCCATGTAGTGCCACAAATTTCCTACAAGTTCAAGTTTGAAAAGGAGTAATCATGTGTTCATGTGTGTATGTGTGTGTGTGTGTGCACCATAACTTAAAGATCAGAGGGATTGTAGACAGACGATAAAGATGCCAAATGTCCTTGAAAAGCAAAACTGTAAATGACAGCGGCAGCCGCTTAAGCACCCAGTCACTGGTTTTACGCCACAAGTCAACTTGACATCTAACTCTGGCTTCTTTGGCCCAAAGATGCCTCACAAGGAATCAAAGCCTGTCGCTGGTAGAATTGGCATCGGCAGATATTTTGCTGTACAGTATCCAATATATACAGCTGTGGCACTTCTCTTGCTGAGGCGCAGTTTATTTATCGGATCTGTCTTGTTTGGTGCCAACTACGGCTTCCTCTCCCATGGACTTAAGTACAGTCACCTGCAACATGAATTAATAGTGCCAGACATTCCAAGGGAAGTTTTTTTTATTTCTGATTTATTTTCCCAATCTTCAAATCTCAAACTTGATATAAAAAAATAAGCTACTAAATAACTTGAAAATATTTTTTAAGAACATATTTTAAAAAATTATTTCCCAAACAATTTCACCCAAAATGATTACACTTAATAGCAATTACTTGCTCTTTCAACTCACCATTTGCAAATCCTTGACCCTTACCAAAATGTGTGCAAATCCAGTCAGTGTACCGAAGTTCTGAACTAATTTTACTGCTTGAATAAGTCAGTAATTATGGTGCATAATTATATATACTTTCTTCAAAATTTTTCCAAAAATTTTCAGACATAATGAACTTGAGAAAATAAAAGGAAATTCAGATTATGAAATAAATTATTTCTAAACACAACTGTTGACAGCCAGAAGTCTTCATGCTATAAGCACATTTGGCACAAGTCATTCATACAGACCTTATCAGTAACCACAAAGTTTCATTCTGACACTTACTAATAACCTTTTAATAAAAATCTATATAATCTGCCCAAAATTAAAGATATACTGATATTGTTCTTGAACTACAATTATACCTATTCCGTAAATTATACTGTAGAGTAAATAGAACAAGCAGCCTGTAATTGAATGAATGGTGACAATCTAAGGGCAATTCAAATAATTTTTCTGATAAATGTAAATTTAATATGGTGTTTATACTTTTTCTGTGAGAGGAAATATATGCTAAAAAAAATTCACTTGATGAAGGGCTGTTTAAAAACTTTTGAAAGCAACTTAAAAAATTATTTTTTCCACAAAGTGGCATTAATTATAGCATGATAATTATAGAAATCTATGATTATTGACCTTCAACCTATGTTTCTAAGATGAATTATACTTCTGAAATGAAATGCCAAAATTGTTAATGCAGAAGAGCATTCTTAAAGAGCCACTGATATATGGCAATTCAAATAATTACTTTATTCACAATATAAAAGTAATAATTATGAAATATATGTAAAAACATATCATTTTTATTTCAATCTGAAATAATATAAGAGAAATTGTGATCTTTCATAAATCTGATTCTGATCATAATCTTACATATTGTAAGCTGAAGCATAACAACTAACCTTTTTTCCTGATTCTATTCAGTCTTTTTAAAATTATTGTTTGAAAAATTTATGTTCTAATATTTAGTCCAATTAAAAGATTATTTCCATTTATTTGTAGTTTCTTCTGAATTTTATGTGAATTAAAAAGTCAAATGAAGGACATACATTTGTGTGACAAGCACATTTTCCTTTTACAATTTTAGACAAAGGATAGAAGAAAACTAAAATATCTGTACTCCAGGTAATTAACAATGTATATTTTGTGTGTTTTGATAAATGAAATGACATAAACATGAATCAGAACTAGCAACCAAAAAGTACAGAAACAAAGTTGAAACAAGAAAGCAGTAATTCTTAGTCTGATATTAACTCTTGTCAAACAGTAATATAGAAAAACTGATCAGGTGTGGACGACAGCTAAACATTCCTATAAAAAAACGTTACTTTAAAAACTAGTTTTACATCAAAATTAGACATGAATTTATATAGCCAATCTTTTTTAAAAGTTATATATTATTATTTCAAGCTCATTGGCCGCCATCTTGAATTTTTCATGAATTATAGTATTACACTTGCTTCACAATAATCTTTCTAATGGATTCTAATTATGAGTCTCATATTGAGCTAGATTCAGGTGGTAGTGATTCCTACTTGATGGAGGAAACTTCAACTGAGTCCGGAGAATATATTACTCTAAATTTGATTGGGAGCGTTCCAAATCAAGACGTATGTAAATTTTTTCACAGCATCAGTCAGTCAAAGGTCAATTTATTCTGCCAGATGCAAAATTAATTATTTTAAGTTAGAAAATAGGTTTTTGAAAAAAATGTCACATAAAGTGCCAAAGTTTCATTTCATAACAATGGCTGCTAAGTGGCTAGTGATTGTCATTCGTTTTTGTTTACCTGCTTACCAAACTGCAATATAGCATAAAGATGTTTCCTTCAAACTTTAAAGCCAGACTAATATAAGAATAAAGCTGCAGTCCCATTCAAAAAATAGTCATTAAAAAATAATATGAAAACAGTGGAATTGTCTAGAAATTGAAGGAGATTCGCTCTCGTTTCTTAGATAAAATTGTTGAGTTTGAAGAGATGGTTGCCAGCATTTAACAAAGTCAAAAGTGCCAACTTTACTGGTAATAAATTATAAAACATATCTTTGCATAAAATATCACCAATTTATAAAATGAATCATGTTTTCATTTTCTTCAAATAAAACTATTATTAACACCCCCTACGGCAGTTCACAATATATGATAAATTCATCAACTAGAAAAAAAAGTCCATTAATTATGTAGCCCGTTTGTGAAAGATTTTAAAGTGTAGTTCTAAAAGATTTGATGATTCAGTACTTTTCACCATTTCCATTTCTGAAGCACAGTACTTACAATGAAAGGCTCATCGTTGCTCAATTTCTCAGTGATTTCCTTGGCCAGCTCTCCATCAGTGGGTGATTTTAGATCAGAACGCAGGCCACCACTCTCATCCATTAACTGCAGATAGCCATCCTCAATACTAACTACCTGAAAACAAAACCAAATAATAATAGAATAGTGAGTACATAAAATGACAAACATCAAAAATAAGTTTTGAAAATAAAAATATTTTAATTTTCAACACTCCAAATATTTATGACATTTCGCATTTTCAGCCAATTTTTCTTAATTTAGAATTTCGTTAAAGATATACTTTTAATTACATTCTTAATAGCAATGACTTTAAAATGTTTCAGCAAAGGGTTTACTTTAGTACTTAGTCTGAATACAAAATTTGGGAAATTCCCTGTTAATAGCAACTTTCTTCCCCAAAGAAAACTTTCAATTAATGTGTCCTATGTCCCTCTGATGAACATGAGCATCACATTATCACATACATTTTAGAAAAAACAAATTTATTCTAATTATCACCACTCCCAATCTTCGAAATTCCTATTCATTTGTCTCAAACTTTAAATTTTATACACAGAAACTATTGTGAAATTCAGGAGTTTTGCAATATACAAGAATGTTGGTAAACAAACTTATGCAAATGTTAATAAACCCAATCAATTATATACTTAAAGTTTAATGAAAGCAAAACTTTCCAATGTTTTCAGTTTTCCACAAAACAACCAAATAAAATATTGAAAATTTAATTACTAATATGTTGACAATCAACTTTTACTGTATTCCATTATGGAGAAAGACAAAATGGTTAGTTCAAGGCTTGTGATTAGAATATATAGCTTCCTGCAGGAAGCCCTAAATCCTCAAGCAAACTCATCCGGCAAAGATCTCCACAGCACGAACCCAAGTTAAACAACTCATTTAGCATTATTGTCAAGTAAACTCGTCCAGCAAAGATCTCCATGCATGAACCCCAAGATAACTGAGTACAGATGTGCTTGCTGGAATGCAGCTATTTTACTCCTATAACAGATTTGTCAAAGAGACATTATTGTTTTGTCGACTTTCCAAAGAAATGACAGCAACAACCCTACGAAATATTAATTTCAGTGAAGTCTGTGATCAGATCATCATACATTTTAACAAAAAATACAAATATCAGGAATGCTTAGTACAGCTCATTTTATGAAAATAAGTTAACTTTTGCACTGGATTATTTAGTATTTTCTTAATTGTTATACTCTTAACTGTCACCTGAAATTCTTTGTTACACTTCTTAGGTGTATATAACCTTCTTGGATATCATTTTGTAGGAGTACTTTACTACTTCATTTTTTAAAAGGATATAATCTTGTTGCATATATTTTACAGTTTTAAGTGTATATAATTTTACAAGGCAACATGCTATTTCAGTATGTAGTGTATATAATCTTGCTGTATATCATTTTATAGAAATATATTACTATTTAATTTGTTATAAGTTATTTTGTTGAGAAACAGATGACCTGTAACAAATATACAATTATTTCTGTATTGTAAACTACACTGAATTACCTACTAACACAAGTTTTGAATTTATATGAACCAATACTGAACCATTTTGTTTTATTTGCATGCCAAACACAAGTTTTACGGCATGAAATATCAAAACAAGCTGCTGATTCCCACACTGTCAGTCTTTTAGTTGTTAGTTGCACTGTACAAGCATCAAACTAAATGCTTCTATGTTTTTGCATCATGAAAGGGTTTATGTGATTATTTATGTATTCAGAAAATCTTGTTCCTTCTAAGTGATTTCTGTTTATGCAAGGGTTTTGGCTACAAGAATATTGCATAAATAAAGAACTTACTGAATGTGTATATCTTAATAAACTAAATATAGGTATTATATTTTACAAAGTACAGACATTTTATATTTGGACAAGGAAGAAAAAACAAAGTTGATGATAAATGAAACAATTGCGAGAAACTGGTTCTGCTTGTTAGATTACATACATTAGCACAATCATAAAATGAATGCATTTTCTCAGTTTAAATCAATTATTATTAATTTTTTCAATTATGTAAAATAAGCAATAAATTATTGTTAAATTATTCTTTTTAATTTATAAACATTATATAATGCTAAAATGCTAATAGCTAAGAGATCTTAAATCTTGTGAGATAAGACTTCACAGAATTTTTTTTTTTTAAATTGTACTTTCATTAAAATGTCAAAGAACGCATAGGTGAAACTTTGCATTATTTTTTGAATATTTGTTAACTGCATTAATTAGGTTGGGTATGCTAAAACTTATTAAATTTCGCATATCTTAATTTTTAATGTGTATCCTGAATGTTTTTACGATAAAAGTTGCTTCAAAAACTGACAAATATAAAATAATATTTATAAATTAAGCACAAATTTTCATATAATTAGGTACTCCAAACATATTTTCTGAATTATTAATATACTTTAAAAGTATATAGACAGATATAACTTTTTCTTCTGATTTCAATGGTATTAAAATCAATTTTGTAACTCAATTAGAATCAAAGTTATGATATTTTCAGTATTAAATTTTTCGAAAAGATTTTATGCTCAAAAATGAAATTGCACAAATAGCTCGCTTTGAAGCTGCTTTCACTGGACACCAATAAAACTTCAGAGTCACAGTAAAAAAATAGCCATTTATTACCCCTACATCATCTCTCAGCCACTCTTTTCATCTACTGCTTACAAAAATATTTGTACCTTACATAATGTTTTCTGTTCAAAGATTCTAGGCCAGTCAACTTTAACTTCAAGGTGCGGTGCCTAACTGAGTGATGCAATATGTTGATAGTCTTTTGTTATTTTATTAAATGCTGGAACTTTCCATACTCTGCCTTCACTGGAAACCGGCATAACTTCAAAGTCCCAGTAAAACACATTGTCTCTTTTCACCTCAGCTACATCTTCTTTCCTTGGCCCAACTGTTTTCTCCACGAATTTGTCTACTGCTGTGTCTTTCCCTTTCACCTCAATGAATAGCCCTATACAGAAGTCAGTATCACAATATACTGCCACCCATTGGCCTTGGTTAGAAAAATGAAAAAGAAAACTACTGAGACACTGCAACTAGATTACAAAAATGTAAAATTTTTTGTAAAATAAATTTTACATCTTTTAATATTACTATGTAGATCATCAACTCATTCTTATATTCATTATAGAGAAATAAGCTTTAAAAAAAAACAAAAAACAGCTAATTAAAATTATAATTCATAAATGTGTCATAAACACACACACCCCATTATGGACCCATCTATTCATTGTTTACAACGTGCCCTGCTAATGCAGTAATGAAAGAAGAAAAATGTGGTCACGTGACCGCAAAATAAAAATTTAAAAAACAAATAACAAACCTGAATAAACCAAATGCTTTATATTGAAAATAAATTTTTCCCCTATTGAATGGTACAATACTTACCTATGGATAAGGCATAAATTCATAAATCTATTTTCTGAATTCAAAGATAACTATACCTACTTTTGACACTGAAAATTCTTATTTATCAGTTATTAAAGTATGTGAAAATTTTTTATTTTTAGGGCTTACTCTTTTTATGGGAACAGATAGGAAACTTGTATTGATCATTATTTTTCAAAGAAATTTATGCTCATCCTTTATTTCATAAAATCATGTCAGGGCCCATATTTCATTTGTTACTAAGCTGTTTACATTTTTCATACAACAACATGCCCGCAACTGGCAACCATATCCAGAAAATCATACTGATTATTGATCACTTAAGATGAGTGCTCTCATGAGTTATGTGCCTGGTGAGAATATTTGTGTGCTTTGATGCTTTGGAAAGGTTGTTTTGGCTTCAGGAAGTACATCAAATATAAACATGCACTATTTGGTATCAAATCATATTAAATCTTTCATAGATGAGACCTCTGATGAGGTGGCACCCTGGATATTTATCCAAAATTCTGCCAAAACACTAAAGTCTTAATAAAATGTATTATTTGGGGGTGTCAGATAAGCACACCCATTCAATTATCACTGAGTGGCAAAACAACCTGCCAGGATGATGCTTAGCTTAAATGTGACCTGACAGGCAAAAGGTTAAACATTACTGCTGGCTACAAGTAATGGCAGCTTGGTCAAAATCGCTGGGTTGGTAACTTCTGATTAACTTCTTATTACTTTTACTTTATTTATTTATTTAAACAAAAAACAGAGGGAACATAAGTGTTGAAAATGTAGAAAAACTGACTAAACAAGGTCACAATCAGCCAATCAGAACATTTTTGTTCATATACAAATTAAACATTATATTAAAAACTTATTACACAGTTTTCCTTTCTGCTAACAATCAAAATATTTGAAGACAATTGGTTGACAATTTTCATACTACCAGTAACCTTAGGCAAATTTTATCCAACAATGTTCAGTTCAAGATATGTATATATATTAGACAGCGATGGTTAATTGTTGTGGTTTAGATAACCAAGTTATGCCTAAACAATCAATTCCTGATCAAAGATCAGACTGGACAATCAGACAATCAAACTGAGTGACATCAGCAAAACCAAAGAAAAGCCCCACAGATTTGTTTTTAAAATATTTATAATCTAGCCTTGCAGGAAATGAAAACTCATGCAAATCAAAAGTGATCAACAAGAGAGCATGCATTCGGTGTGCTCTGAAATAAAAAACATAAGATACAACAGAAAACCAACGTGCTGAATATTTATTATACAACAGATCTTACTGTATATTCAGAACGAGTGACCACAGGCACATCCATGTTATGAGTGGACGGGCAAATATCTTCATACTTCTTGCCAGTGAACACATCAATTCCAACCAGGTGAACCTGAAAAGTAAAAGTAACTCATTAACTGGCAATAATTCCAATCAGGTCAACCTATAAAGTAAAAGTACTTCATTAAATGGCAACAATTCCAATCATGTCAACCTAAAACATGAAAGTACTGCACTAAGTGGCAACAATTCCAATCAGGGGAACCTAAAAAGTAAAAGTACCTCATTAACTGACAACAATTGCAACCAGGTGAACCTAAAGAGTAAAATTACCTTGTTAACAATTCAATCAGTGAGCCAAAAAAGTAAAAGTGCATAATAGCATTTTCAAATAAATATCACGAAAAAAGTCATTAAAAGTTTTTTAAAAACACAACTTTAAAACCAGATTTAACAGGAAATTATAACAAGTTATAATTACTTACCTGATATGTCCCACAAAGACGGTATCCGAAACACATTTTAAAAAACAATTGCTTCTATACTTCCTTTAGCATAGTCTAACACAAAAGCATTATTTAAGGCCATAGATGGCACGAGCCAGTGGAAGAAAAAAATTTTAACACCTGAAAGTATACTTCAATAAGGATATTAATATTTCATTTCCTTTCATTTTGCATTTTATTTCATTGAAATATATGCACGAATACCTAAGATAAGATGTTTTTACTAAAGCTTACAGTAGTAGATTATGATGGCAAGACACCAATTTTAAGAAAACATTAAATTTTAATTTTACAAAACAAAAAATAAACTCACTTTAGCATGACCATGTTTGCCAGTCTTGGAGGTAGACATCTCAACTATCTTGCAGGGGCGACCCTTAATTACAACAAACTCATTTTTTCGCAAGGCTGAGCACTGCTTTGGGTAGGTGGCTGAAGCACCAGATGATGCCGACTCAAAGTGCTCCTCATCTGCCATGTTTGGTAGTGATCTAAACACAAGCATTAGAATTTGCAGCGTTGTAAAGAGAACTATGAGAATGATGAAACTAATTATATGTAATTGGTAGTTATCAAAACTATATTAGACTGATCGTATTACTGAACTGATAATGAGCTATGGATTATAATCAATCCAAAAGTATTGGATTGATTATATGAGAAGTAATGAAATGTTGTTATGGGTGAGCTAGTGATCTAAACATAAATATTAGAATGCTAATTATGAGTGACTTTCTAATAATCTAAACATAAGTATTAGAATAAGTATTGGCACAGTACTACTATGCCAGTAGCAATCAATAAAAGTGCACATTTTCATTCAATGATTTCTCAACAACCAAAGCATTGTTGAATTCAAACAAACATTCAAAGTCAATCTTAATGTTTCTATTTCTTTGATAACAAAACTGGACACTTGATTTTAGTGTTATTGTGCCGCTACCTAATTAGAATGATCAAATGGTGAAGGTGGTCATGATCTAAATATAAGTATCAGATTGGTGATATGGCCGAGTTAAAGTAAAGTGATCTAAACAGAATTAGAATGATGACAAAACATTAAAAAAAAAAAAAATAAGGCTTATGTTTAATTCACAGGAATACAAGAGTCTGTGGCACAACTCTCCCTTGGAAAAAAATTTTTTTTTTAAATTATTTATTTTTTACACGTGAACTATTTACAAGATTATAAAGTATATACTTTAAAAAAGGTGCATCTGTACTGAACATAATTATATCTATCTTTTTAAAGTGCATAAATAAAAAATCAAAATAAAAAATCTCATATATACTTACATAATTTCTGTACTAATTGTTTAGACTTGGTAAAATTTAAAGAAACATCCAGAAGAACGATGGTGAATATTAAGATTTTGTAAAGATTGTAAAATATTAAATGGAACTTTACAGATTACGGAATTGTAACAATTTTGCTTGCATTTCAAATTAAACCAAAGTAAATATAAAAAAATGTTGTCTTCACAAAGGGTTTACAATTACTAATACTATAAATACTAACTTTGCTCAAAACTATAAATAGACAGATGAATCACATAAATTAGATTTTTTCCCGCTCTTAATCTCTCAGATAGAATATGAGATATTACAATTGCAAGTGTTCTGAAATCCATAAATTTCAATTTTTTTTCTTACATGCATCTAAACAGTTTAAACTAATTACATGCAAATAACTACATTAGTTGCGCAACAAATTGCCTGAATACTCATTTAATTCACTTGTTAAAAAAAGTGTTGTTTACTCAATCACATATGCTTGTGGAATAAATGTTACACCTATAATAAAATTTTAAAAAAACAATAAATTTTGGAGTGAAATAAATAAAAGATATACTCAAATAGTGTTGTAATCACCACAATATATAAAAGTACACACTCCAATACATCAGTAATCAGTCAGTAGAATATTGATTTTCCAGTGAGGCCTGCGTTTATATGATAAGTATTATTACTTACAAACTTGAGTATTCTAATATTCTTCATCTCAAATATAAAACAAAAATCTTCAAATGCTTTTAAGGTGAGATAAAACAAAGATCTTTCTCTGTCAAACTGAATGACAATCTGCTCTATCTCTCTTGGTAGCATCAATAATGAATAACATTTTGCACAAATGATGTACATTAACATCAGAATATCAATGTTACTGTCCACCCCCATCATATTACCATACTCTCTATCCAGCCTGTCTTTAAAAATGTTTATAAAACTTTCATTCACTTTTCCCCCATCTCTTAGTCTTGCCGACCGTTGGGGCACCACTGATGGCCTGACAACCAGCTTCCTCCATTCCATTCTGTTCTCTGATAATCTAAATTGTATCGTTCAGCTTCAGTCCTGTCCACTCAGGCAGATGCTATCCTCCCATCTTTTCACGTTTTCCTATCCTTCACCCTCCTTGCATGATTGTCTTGGTAAGCCCTGCTGATCGTGTGGCATGCCCAAACCATTTAATTTTGCATTTTTTCACAATGGCCAATAGCTCTTCATAGGACCCAATGGCCTGCCTAACCTATTTCCTCATTTGTGACAT
The DNA here is from genome assembly GCA_028829895.1 of Sinotaia quadrata. Classification (NCBI taxonomy): domain Eukaryota; kingdom Metazoa; phylum Mollusca; class Gastropoda; order Architaenioglossa; family Viviparidae; genus Sinotaia; species Sinotaia quadrata. The sequence continues at coordinate 82,736,666 of CM054179.1, read as the reverse complement.
AATCTCAATATGAAATGCCAAGCAACCTTCAAAAGCATCTTATTTCAGTAGCTTGTATCCTTTTGAGAACCGCTGTGAAGGTCCATGACTCACATGCTTATAAGAACAGATACAACCAAGGAATGCATCAGTCTGTTCTTTGAGCGAGGTGTGTCTCTTTCCAAACTGTCTTCAGCCTTGCCATTGCTGTTATTGTCAGCGCAATCCTGGACAGTATTTCTGGTTTTGATCCCTTGTCTCCCAAAGGAGGCTATTATTATTGTCTAGTTCTTTCACATGTATATAAGCTCAGAAAAAAGTATAGAGAAAGTGTAAGATCACACAAGCAAAAGAGAATAAAAAACAAATGGTTGCAAACATACAATTATGTCCTATAAATAATAATCTTTTGACATAAAAGCATACAAGTGCATAGTCTAAGCACATGATGTCAAATAGTTAAAAGCGCAATACTCACTAACTGGAATATATTTCATTTTCAATATTCGTAGAATACACTAAACAATCTAGATTTGAATGGAAATCATCAATTCATCAGAATGAAATATTAAAACCTTGCATCAAGAACCAGAGAGCTGCATATCGTAATCCACATCACTTACAATAGTAACACTAACATTATAAATCAGAATTAGATGCTGCTTTAATCTTGGAACACTTCAGGAGATATAACTATACCAGTGGTCAAATTTTAAACCTTTCAACAAAAACAGTTTGATAGATGAATAAGAAAAAGTAAATAATTATCATAAATGTACTTCACAACAATATCAAACACATTTCTACACTGCTTTTAATTTTTTAAAAGGGGAAGGATAAATGTAATAATTGTTGAGATTATGGGTGATATAAAACACGGAATGTTTACTATTTTTTACAAGTTTTGTAAGGATGATAAATTAAATGGACTGAGATTATAGGAAACTCATCAATACTAAATAAAGATTTTGCCAATTTCATTATATATTGGTGCCTTGATATATTACAGACCTACATACAAAGTGGACAGCCTGTGGACCACCCCCCTTTTGATATATTGCATAACAGAGTACAAAGTGGACAGTCTGTGGACAACCCAGCCTCTTCAAATAACATGTAAAGAGTTAAACAGCACTATATCAAATCAACTGGCTCAATTTACATAATCAACTTAACCAAAGAGAAGAAAAGAGAAGGATTGAAACAAATATCTATCACATTGTTTTTCAACAAATGAATGAGTAAACTTTCATGTTCCCATACAAATCTGCATGTTTTATTAATGCTAAAAATCTTCATACACCATTTTTCTAATTTATTCCAACAGTGCCAAGTTCACATATGCTTAAATTACATGGCTTAAAGTACATATGGTGAAGTAAGGGTGAACCATAAGTTGATAAACAGTAGCCGCCATAGGATGTTCTTATGTGACAGAAAAGATCCCTCATTTTAACACAGCCTCACAATCGCAGTCAGATTTTTTTGGATCGTGTTATATCAAGGCACCTGTATATTTTGCATTATGCTCATACATTTTTTAATTGATCTTAAAAGGATGCCTATTGAAATGAAGAACATTAATTCTGAATCCATTTAATTACAGGCAAGTAGTATTTGTTCCAATTTATCAAAAGCTATGAAATGTGCTATCTTGTTGGCCTAAAGCCTTAGTATCCAACTATTCTGATTCATTAAGTATGATTATTAGTTCTATAAAATGCCTAAATCTTATATGAAATATATTCTCAAGGAAGTAGCCTAACTGAAATTTATTTGCTCTTTAGCCTGCTAACTAAACATGAAACAACAGCAAATTATATATGGAAGGTTTTTTTTTTTTTTTTAAGAATACAACTTCAAGTTATATACTCTTTATCCAGCATTTGAAACAATGGTAAATTATAAGGAATATTAAATTTACTTCTGAATGAAACTTTTATTTATTTACTCTTGAAACCTGTTGAGTAAACATTAAAAAAAAAAACTATGGATTTGTAACTTTGTCTATTTTAGCATCTATATTAATTAATGGCTTTGTTCCCTAAACAACATCTCTAGTAGATATAGTAGAAAAGCACCATGCAACTTCATAGTTTTGACTTATTAGGACCAAGTTTTAAATGGAATTTCTGTAAAATTGTGAAAGTATCAATGTTTCTTTCTGACAATGTAAATTCTTTAGTTCTGTAGAAAAAGAAAATATATAACTATAAGCTTGCATTTAGCTAAGAATAAAATATTAAAAGTGTATATACAGTAAAATCTAAAACAAATGCATCCATCAAACTGAAAATGTGCTATTATTGATATGAAAATGAAATGTTTTGCCTTTAAATAATGTTTAAATTAGATTGGTAGGACTAAAACTAAAATCTTGCATTAAGAAATTTTTACCCCATTTATTATTCCTGAAAAAATAAACTAAGTATGCAGAACTGAGGTGTAACGGCTACGTGTACTAGAAAATAAAAGTCATAAATTGACATTTTTTCGCCTACCAAAACAAAAATATGTGAACAGTTCATGTTGCTGAAAAAATAATTATTATTGTATTCAATAATAACGGTAACCTCTATTAAAAACTACAATTTTAAAATTATGTGGACTGAATTGTACGTTTTATAATCTACAAGCAATTCCAAATGCAATTTATGTGTAGGCTATGCAATTAGGCATAGCCTATACTATAGATTTCACCACATGTTTAAAATGCTTAGTCAGAAATCTTGCATAATATTTGTACAAAAAAGTGTAGACTATATGTTAAGCAAATACCTTCTTGTAAAAACTTAAATAAATGCAAACTTTGTGTTGAAATGTCAATGATGGTGAGGTTTCTGGTTTAGGTTACTAAGAATTACCGACTACCACATTCAAAGATGGCGAACAACTAACCATGCGCCGGAGTGCTAACATATAATCACGATATTTATAAATACTCATTACACAAATGTGAAAAAACAAACCTACATATTGCTGCATAGACAAAATGCTATGAATTTAAATAGTAATGTTAGCATATCTACTAAATGCAGTTTGTTATTTTGGTTTTTTAAATGTAACATTTTACTTCGCTTACTCACGTGTTCTGAACGGGACAGAAGAAAAGAAAATGCGCATGCGCCCCACGTACTATAATTGGCGCCACCCAGTGTAAAAAGTCATACAACTCTTGCAGTTAAATCCCTTGTTGCTACGAGATAACAAAACGTTCGCTGTTCATGTACGCCCATTTACAAAATTAATTGAATTAAAGTTTATAAGGATCTGTTATGCATACATAAGTTAAAGCTAATGACATTTTCTGCAACTTTGTATTTATCAATATAAATTCAGTCAAAATACATTCTAATGAGAGAAAAGATACACGTATATAATTTTCTTGTCAATTTGGAATTCAGCAGACTCAGAGGGCTTCGGTCCCTCCCCCGACGGAGGGCGGTTGAGGGTGTGCGCCAAACTAGGTGCGACCTGTTTCACCCCCTTCCGCCAGCCCTCCTGCCCTCCACCTCAGACGCACCACGAGGTTGTGGGGCTCCCCCAGAGGCAGCCCAAGACTTTCATCAAAGACACATATTATCAAATACAGAATAATGAAGACAACTTATAAAACCTTCAAGCATATTTTAATATCAAGAAAAGATCGTGCAAAATTCTACTTACAGTTAGACGTAATTTAAAATACTAAAAACTACTTAATACAATGAATGAATTAACATAAGCAGAATAAATTAGATATAGAGCGAGCTCTGCATTAGCTCAAATAAATTTTTGTCCGGTAGAAAAATTCCATATGTTAATTCAATTTTCAACACCTACATTGTTGACCTCCAAAGTCAACATTAGTTTCGTCAAACCCCACGAATCCATAGAAATTCTAATTTCATCTCGACATGGAAACAAAGATCATATATTACATAACAAAATAAGAAACTGAAAATCAAGGGAATATGACATCATATGTTCTGTTGCTCTTGCAAAAGAAATAGAAAACACCGTCAAATGTACCCCCTTCAGCCTTTCTTTGTGGTTTTGCATCGCAAATATAGTGACTGAGGTATAATTAAGAATAGAACGTAAATAGAATGGTAGACTGCAAATCTAATTCAGACAGAAAATTTAAACACCTTTATCAGTGTTAAAATTTGAAAAATGTTGTAATACTTCATTCAACAAGATATGTATGCTATGACTCGTTTGAAAATTCCGCTAATGTATAATGCAGATCTTATAACCATCGATACCACAGATCTTATAATCACCAACACCAGAGATCATATAACCACTGACACCATAGATCTTATAACCACCGACATCACAGACCTTAGAACTATCCACACCACAGACCTTAAACTACCGACCTGGTCAAAACTCACCCACTGACAGTGCAGTCCATAATGCGTGAGTATCAAGGTCGTTAAAGAAACTGTAACACCTCTAGTCACGCTTCACTCATTATGACTATTATTTATTAATTAATAACATTTAACTAATTACAAGTGATCAAGAATCTTAATTTATAATTATTTATAATTCTAACACAAGACCAGCATGTCTCTCACTTGGCGGATTATAAGGGTGTAGTAAAACTCTAATCTTTACACAATAATAAGATAGACATTTTACTGTCAGATAATGTTTCTGCAGGTGGAAACTTCTTACTAAAGGAGTAATAAAAATTTGTCTTTTATTTATATTTAATGAGCCCCCCTCCACCCACTATTACCCCAACAAAAGGTTTTAATAAATGTGCACGAAGGTTAATAAATTTAACAATAAATTTATTAGATCAAAATCAAATATACAACATATGAATTTGCTGCTTGGGGTGACTCATATTCATGTGATTTAGATCAAATCTATCCAGCCTGCACCCTAAATCCACTTACAAGTGCAGATGCAAACAGTAAGACTTTTTAATTAGAGAACAGAATGGAATGGAAGAAACTAGTTGTCAGGTCATCAGTGGTGCCCCTAAGATCGACAAGACTAAGGGAGATAGTTGGAATTTGATACCGCACTGAAAGAATTTGCTAGGGAGCTTGAGGCCCCACCTCTCTCACCCTTGCCAGAGATGCCACTGAGAACAACAATGGCAACAACAACAGAAGGCCAGGCAACAACAACAACAGAACAACATCAAAATCAAATATACAACATATGAATTTGCTGCTTGAGGTGACTCATATTCATGTGATTTAGATCAAATCTATCCAGCCTGCACCCTAAATCCACTTACAAGTGCAGATGCAAACAGTAAGACTTATTGATTAGAGAACAGAATGGAATGGAAGAAACTAGTTGTCAGGTCATCAGTGGTGCCCCAAAGATCGACAAGACTAAAGGAGAGAGAGAGAGAGAGAGAGAGAGAGAGAGAGAGAGAGTTGGAATCTGATACCGCACTGAAAGAATTTGCTAGGGAGCTTGAGGCCCCACCTCTCTCACCCTTGCCAGAGATGCCACTGAGAACAACAATGGCAACAACAACAACAGAAGGCCAAGCAACAACAACAGAACAGGGTGTGGGGGAAAGATGGTGCCCATCATAACATGTATGAATACAACAACAGTGCTAAAAATAACGGCCCCCACAATGTCAAAGTAATAACTGTAGTGTATTGTTACATGTGAGTGCAGGGGGGAAAAAAAGATGAGAAAATTAAAGTGCTGGTTAATTACTCCCTTGCCTGCTTCTGGAATCTAACCCCATTACTCATTCACATATAGGCACAAATAACAAACAGGCACACAACAAAGATGGTGTATCATGAACAGTCTAGTCCAGGGGTCACCAACCTTTTTGATACTGAGAGTTACTTCATGGGTACTGAGTCATACGAAGGGCTACCAGTTTGATACTTGATTGATTGCATGTAGGGGACGCTTCCGCCGCTTTCGCGCTAAGGGAGGGGGTGGTTTAGCCCACTGGCTATGTCAAACTAGTTTTTATGTATCATTTCCAATTGGTCAGCTGTCTGCAAAGTTGTTTTTAGTGGTTTACTCATTACTTCATGCCTGGCCGGTCAAAGTTGTCTGTCACTCTGAGCTCTTGTTGTTCGGGTTGATACACTCTTCTAGTTTGCTTTTATACATTATTGTGAAGACTTAGACAAGGCCTGCGGGCAACTCATGTGGTCATTGCGGGCGACCTGGTGCCCGCGGGCACCGTGTTGGTGACCCCTGGTCTAGTCTTTAGGATAAACATGTAAAAATTAAGAACTAGCTCTAAGGTCCCAGACCCTCATGGTGAATGCAGTCCCTATAACAGTATAACTAATACATTCATTTCATAATGGGATGATATGCAGAGGGTCAAGATTATAAATTTAAAAGAATTTTAAAGAAAATAAAAGAGAAATATGTTGGAGTAATGTCTAAGGAATCAAAATAAAATGAGTCTTTTAGAAGTGTTCACAATTAGAAGTTTCATGAACAGGTACATCAATGTCAATGTTTGGTATAGCAATGTCTTTGAAGAGTTTTTTGTGCTTCAATTTATCTGGATAAGAGGAGAATCCGTCAATCAGCTTGAAAACAACATGGGTGATTTCCCCTGGATCCTTGAATGAGTACATGGTTTGATGTTTGGTGCAAACATGGACCAACAACAAGTAGATGTGGTTGAGTTGACCCTTTCTTTCAGTTTTAGGGTGATGGATGAGTGAGTAGTTTTTTCTTAGCTGTGGTCAATCAACCTGTACCAGTTTGCCAGGCTCTGCTGGCAATGAATCCTGAATTACAAAATCCAGGGAAAATCTCACAAACAGGCTTACAGACTTTATAATTATTTCGTCTGGAAAATTACTATATGGACAAATCATGCCTATAGGAGATTTTCAGTGTGGGTCTGATGGCAATCTAATTTTGGCTTTCCTTAACATGTCTATTTATGTGTTCTACCAGCTGTTGATTGTAATTTGTTTATTTGGTTGACACGTCATGTATCCAGTCTTGAGTATATGCTGACCAAGGGACACAGGTCCCCTTGCCCAGACACTAAGATTTTATGTAACCTTGCAGTGGCCAGAGTGAGCAACAAGCTGGACTAGGAATTGCATAATCAGCAATTTGGGAATTGTAACACTAAATTTTATTAAAGTGTTAGGGCTTCAAGATGGAAATACTGTTTACACGAATTTGAAGTAAGAAATCTCAAGTATTATTACTATTTTAAATCACTACTATTATGTTTGAAATATATTCATGAGACCAATTAATTCTGACTTTTAATTACTTAATAAAAGTATGATAGGGTGGACGGACACGTTACAAAAAACCAACAAAACAATGGCACTGCATGGAACAGCAGTATCTAATGTGAGGATATTTCAACCACCCCATTGCAGACATAATCCAGTTGCTGCTTGACCACTGTACTGGCTGCCAGCAACCATTTTTGCACATACCTATTGAAACAGGGGGACAGCAGCGACATCAAGAACACCACCACCTGTGAGGACAGGAGATTGAACATCCCAGACACACCTACACATTTGGTGTGTTACTACACTGTAAGACAGTCTCTCCTACCCACCATCCCATTTCAACATTGGGAATAACAGCAATATCTACCATATATGTTATAGTGCCTTTTGCTTGGTGAGGAGGGGTAATTTGTTTGTGGTTATTTTTTTAAGCAATGTTAGGTCTTGGGGTGGGTGGGTTAAAATGTGCCCTAGGGGTAGTTTTCTTAATCGGTTCTTCTGTTTTTATGGAGTTAATTTTGTGTATTTGGTAGTGTTTTGTTAATTGGTATGGTAGGTCTCTCTCTCGTCAGTCGATTTGGTTTGGGTATTTTTCCTAGTTAGTTTCATTATGTCTTTTGTCCCATTTTGTGTTCTGTAGGTGAATGTTTGTTGGTAGGTTATTTTTATGTTGTGTTCTGTTGGACCGGAGTTTTAGTAATTGTTTGTCTCATCTTTCTAATAGGGTTAATTGGCCTTTTTGTTTTGTAAAGTGCAGCATTTGAGTATTGGGTAGGGCATGGGTGCATATATAGAGTGCTTTGTTTTGGAGGATTTGTATTTCTTTAATTTTGGGGTTCTTAGTGGCTGTGTATGTGGTACTGCCATAATCTATTATGGAATATATTAGTAATTTTGTACTGTTAGCAGGGTGTGAATACGACACCCACCCACCCCCACCCCGTTGTCTTTTCATCATTCTAAGTATATTTATTATTGGGTTTTGTATGGACATTAGAGATGTATTGTGAAATGTTATATTTTCATCGAAGATGATACCAAAAAAATGTATGTGTTTTGGAGTATTTTATTTCTGTTTGTTTTATCATTAAGAGTTGGTTAGATTTTTTTGTGTTGGGTGGAGAAGTCTATTACAGTTGTTTTTGTCGGTTGCCCTGTCTAGTCCCAATTTGTCCATCCATATTTCCAGGTTGCGTATGGTTTGTAGTAGGTGTTTGGTTACTTTTGCCTGATCTCGATGTGATTAATATAGTGAGGAGTCATCTACAAATTGGTTTAGCTGTGAGTCATTATCAGTAGTTATTTCATCTATGTTTGGCTATGTTAAACATGGCGGGGATTAGGGTGCTTCTCTGAGGGATGCCATGAGTGGTGTATCTTGTGGTGAAAAGTGTATTATTTGAAGGTGAACTTTGAAGGTGATCTCAGTGAGGATGGGGTTTTTTCTTTTAATGTAGTTGCAGATGTTATCCCTTATGTCAGTGCTGTCCAACCTTTTTCAAGTTATGGGCCACTTAAAAATTGTCATGAGGCCAGGGGCCGCAATCTTGCCAGGTAGATGAACGAGGCACCAGGGCAGAGCCCTAGTGGTTGATGCTTTTTGGACAACCAACATTAAAAGATTTTTTTTTTAAATACAAAAAGTGTGATTAATTATAAACCAAGAGCTGAAAACGACCAGGTATATGTACTTTACCAATAATTATAATTTATTTTCAAATGAAACAAATTTCAATCTTTCAGTGCATTAGTACAATGCTATTCACAAAAATTAAATTGTAGGAAACATTCACAAATTTCTTCTTTAAGTTATTAAAACTTAAAAGTTTAATATGAGTCATTAACATGAAAGAAACAAATTTCGGGGAAAAAGAAATGTTCAAAAATTTAAATATATTGATTTTAAAATAGTAATGTATTTCTCACATAAATATAGCTTTATTCCTTATGAGAACTGTACATTTGTAAGGATAATTTGCTAAAAAGAACAGAAAAAATATACTACTACATTATAAACACAAAATGGGAGAAAAAGTATCTTTAATATAGCGCACTCTCCCCTCCCCCCACCCATTTAGTTGTGTGATCTATCGTCTTTAAAATTAATGTTGTTGCCGTTTTACATATAAACACAACCCCTTTCTTATTATTATAGCCTATATATATCAGTCAAGGAAAATATATATAACATCGACATACAGAAAGTGTGTCTGTGTATCTACATTATGTCCGTATTTCTAGCGGAAGCTGTATATGATAATAAACAAAATAATTGTTTCATTTTAAAAAAACAACAACAAAGATGATGAACTTGTGCAAATCGCCGAAAATATTATGAATTCAAAGTGTGGGGACCAAAACTTTTAAGTGTGCGGGAGGAAAAAAAAATATATATATACACAATGCAACAAGCGGGCAGGGTCTGGGAAGAAATGAAACTTACTGGGGCGGGGGGGGGGTTAAGGGCTTTGTGTGTGTGTGTGTGTGTGAGTGTGTGCGCGCGCGCGGGTGTCTGCGGGGACTACATCTATAATGAATGGTCTCGCATCATCAAACAAAACTGTGCTAAAACAAGTGGCATGCACAAGCTCAGAACTTACACACTCACTAGCATTATTATATAATTTTAATGAGTTTTCCTATTCGAGGTGGTGACAGATACTACTACTAGTACTAGCAACAGTTCTAGAGTCTTGTGATTCAATGCCGACACATACAATGCGGCATACTAGCTACATTTGAATCATGACACTGAAACTTTCGCGGCCTGAGAACCTCCGAATAGAATTTCAATATTTTCTGAAAAGAATAAATCACTTTGATGTGAAGTAAAATGTAAATTTTAAATACGTCACACTGATCACGCATTAGTGGCATATACATTGTCTACTTTCTGTCGAACTAAAAAGAGGCGCATTATTGTCAGATGCAATGAGAGCCGGTGTGGAGTACCAAATCATTTTTTCTTTTAAAAAGTACATAAGTTTACAAATTTAGAGTTAATCTTGCTGAAAAAAAAAGAAAAAGAAATGGTCCATTAATTTCTAACCATGCCTGCCATGAGCCTAAACTTTGATTCGATACATTAAAACCGTAATATTTCGGCACTTTTGAGTCATCCCCAGCCCACCTCGTTTATGGCCGCGAATCACGTCGACACAATTTCTTTATTTCATGCATTGTCATTGTCATTGCAATCCCCCTCTCGAATCTAAATTCCTGGGTACAACAGTGTTAGTGTTCATGTAGTGGCAGAAACGGCGAGCTAAAAGTTATATCCGTTTCTGTGGCAGTTCCGACCGTTAGTTTCTAATCCTGTTGTGATTGGTGATTATAAAATTAAGGCAAACATTTGCATCAATATTAATTTACATCAGCCATAAATATCTTTGCAAAATATGTATGTTTTCAGATATACGGATTTAATATTTATTTTATTATTCTTGTATTTTTGGTGCATACCTAAATGACTTTCCATATGCTGTTAGTATATGCTTTTTAATTTGTGGGCAAGGGCAAAGGCAAGATGGCGGACATCGCGAGGTCGGAGGACGTTCTCGGACAAAAGTGGGATCGTTGCGTCTCAGACACCATGGTTAAGTTTGGTATGTGGTCTTTAATTTGTTTTCTTTTTTTTATAAATATTTTGCTCTTTCTGTTGAGATAGATTTTATTTCATCTATTTGTAAAGTAGTAAAGATGGATTTTACTACAGCAGACGCCGGTTAGCTCTTTTTACAATGTTATGATAATGTTTTACTTTTAGTCGGTAATAATAACTAGAATACAGGAAAATCTTTTAATTTCTTTTTTTTTAACTTCTATACACTGGCTTTTTATAGTATAATTTAATGTTTGATTATGATGATATGCTATTAGTTAATAGTAGTCATCCAGTATAAAATAGAGTCGTTTTGTACTTGTACTTGTAGTGTTGGTGGTAAGAGTAAGACTAGATTCACTTTTACAGTTTTAGCTTTACTGTTTTAGATTAGCAGTATCTGCTCTAGAGTGGATAGTTGCTCCAGCGTGGTCTACATATAATATTATTGTGCATGTGGTTGTTTTCGACTTCTTTAGTACTCTCGGCATGTGTTTCATAAAGGCCTAATAAAAGTTATATTACATAAGATCAGTATTTTTAGTAATTATTTAATAATATATACATTATGTACTATTATATTATGTAGCCTATATTTTATATATCAAAACTGTAAGATTAATTCACTTTAATTACACTACAGCTTAGTTAGTTAAAGTCTTGGCAAATTAGTAGTTTAGTACCAACAAATGATTAAAATCTGGTTCATTAACACAATGTTCAACATTTTCAGAGCATTTGTTAGTGGGATGAATATAAAATTATAAAGTAAAATTTACATTATTTTTAAGAAAAGGTTATTGCAAATAGTTTAATGATTATTATTGTGGCAGAGTAAATTTGCCTATCCATATTTCTAGACTTATTTGTTATATAAATTGTTAAAGTGTCGAAGTGACCTGACCTTGGGCACACATTATGATGGTATTTTTGTAAGTTGAGAATATGCTAGAAATTGCTGATGCAATGCATACCAGTTCTAAATGAAATGAGTAGTTTTTATTATCCAATGATTAAGATTTACGAGACCATCCTGTGGGCTGAGATCAACAGTTTACATGCTATGGAGAATTCTATTATCTAATCACTTGAATTTGGTGTGGCAAGAATTTTGGTCTTGAAATGCAGCCATTAGTTTAATGGTGAGTTAACTGACTGAGAGAGAATGGACTTAGAAATATTTTGTGCATTTTTGCTATTGATATGTTATACTTGCATTTTATGTTTTATGCATTATTTGAGTAGACTATTATTTCTTTTTCTATAAATTGTGAACTATAATGCTTATAAATAGTATGCTAAACTCTTGACATTGTTTCTAGCAAACCCACTCATAAAACTATTATGCTGTATTTATTATGCTGTGTGTGTGTGTGTGTGTGTGTGTGTGTGTGTGTGTGTGTGTGTGTGTGTGTGTGTGTGTGTGTGTGTGTTGGGCTAATACTGTTGCAGGAAACTGTAAGTTGAGACTTGAATGTGAGAAGGTGTGACAAATATTTCCACCCCTCTTTTATTTTTTGTAACTTATATTCTATATTTTTTAATAACCATATTTGTTATGAACTGTTCTTTGTAAAGTGGGGAGTGCATGCTCGTACAAGGTAAAAAGCAGCCTTTCCTTGTATTATCTGAATCTCCTGGTTTATTGACCGCTACGACCATGGTAGATGCATGGAGTCTCTACCACAGTGTATAAGTGTTGCGAATACACTACACTCTGTTGATGTATGGTAGCAAGGTATGCTGACTACATCGAGCAATTTCTGGTACAAGGAAGTTACTGGAAATTGCTACAATTGTTGTTCTGCTTAAGGGAGCTAATACGATGAAGGAGCACCAGGTTAGCCTCAAGAGAATAGCAGTGAATCAGTGTTCTACAATGTGAGGAGTGGAAATGATAAATAATAACTGAACAAATAATTTGTGATTTTGTTATAAAAGCGCGTGAAAGACTACACCTAAATCAGACAACACCTAAATCAAGTTATGTACAACTACAAACCATTATCGCTTATATCTAGTAACTCCATTTTTGTTCTCTGATAAGAAGTATCCTGTGATTTGTATTGACACTAATCTGCTGAATAGTGTGTTAGGATATAAGACTATACATATATTAAAATTATTTGAACGTGGTTTTGTGGAAATATTGATGTCAAATAATCTTTTTCATTGTATTTGTTATATTATATTTGATTGTTGATTAAATGAACTTATTTTAAAATTTATTTACCTTCATAACGCTTATAGATAACTTTATTTTGGAGAAGAAAGCGGGTGGATGGGGGCTCGCTAAGTATAAATTAAAGACGATTTTTCTTCTCATTTAGTAAGATTTCCACCTACAGAAATATTGTGGTAAATGTTTGTATTTAATGTTGTGGGAGAGAGAAAATGTTTACATTGCCCACATAGCTGTCATGTGAGTTAATCTTGCAGAAAGAATATCCGTGTATGAGAGAGATGAGTGGTGTATGCTGGGGAATTATTAATAACATAAATTAAGATTCTCATCACTTGTAATTAGTTATGGACAATTAATTAATACACATCTATTAACAAGGTGGCATTGGCATCACAGTTATAGTGCTGCTCAGCACTGATTGCTTGATAAGGTGTGTTCATATATAAAGTTAAGTGTGTGTGTGTGTGTAGAGCCATCAAGCTTACTGAATTTGTTGCACTTCTGCACACGTACGATGCAGCATGACTCTTCCTAGTCTTCTTTGTACATATTTACAACAGGTTATTATTATTATTAAGGATTATTAATATTACTATGCAAAAAAGTGAATGAGAAAATCAACTCTTATCATCTTCAAGTTCAACTGTAGGTAAAAGCACTTGATAAACTAGAACAAACAGTTCAAATATTGAATATTGATAATGATATCTATATGTGGTTGAATTATTTTTTACTGTATCCCTATAATAAATGCCATGTTAGAACTACAGAACGTGATTAGTGATAATTAATATCTTTATAAAAGTTTATTAAAAGAAGAAAAGAAACAAATTTTCTTCATAAATATCTTTTGTTTAGAAATAATTTAGAAATATGTCTATTTTGTGTATAATGTTTGCTGTTTTTCTTTATCATTTTATTCCATTGGTAAGCTAAATAAGCAAGAATAGTTATTTTATTTATTTAATAAGTCAATTGTTTGTTTTATAATTTAAAAAATTGTATTGTGCTTTTAAAGACTTCTAAGTTTAAATTGTATTTACTGTTTTGTATCTTTTTTCTCAGCAAGTGGTCTTGGATTAGGTATTGTGTTTTCCGTCATCTTCTTTCGACGTAAGTTTACTTTCTTGAATTTACTGCATTGATTTTAAGCTTAAACTAACTTTTTTTAAAGCATAATTTAAGTAATATAGTGCATATAATTTAAGTGCATATATATATGCACTCTATCTTTAAATACTAGTTTACATTCCACAGAATTTTATTGATAAAAGGATATTTTAGTCATAAAGAAATACTGATAAACTCTAAGACTCAATGAAGGTATGATTCTTGAAATTTTGGTTTAATCTTGAACAGGCAAATCTTGGGATTGTTTTTTTTTCTTCTACTTCTAGTCTTCAAGATACATGCTATATAATAAGGATATATTGTCAACAATATAAAAGTTATTTTATTAACCTATTGCTTGATGGGAATTTCACACCTCTCCAAAGCAGTTAATGTAATTCTTATACCCCACCCAGCTTTTGACACCCTCCCTCTGAATAAAATAATAAAAGTAAACATTCCATATTTTAAAAGAAAATGGAAAGATGCCAATTAAGTCCTTGAAAAGTGCAAAATATTTTATACAAAATATATACATTTCTGGAAAATTCTTCAAAAGTATCAAAGAATAATTTTGTATTTGTTTTAAAATAAACCATATAGCTTATGTTCATGCTTATTTACTGTTGCGTTCTCTGTTTATTTATAACTCTCAAATGTTGTAAAGGATAATAATGCAAGTCTCATTTAGTCATTAGCTTTAAGCAAAGATGGAATCAAGCATGAACTCATTTTAATCTAATAGTGGTTAACATTTTAATGATTTAAAATTGTTTTGAGAATGTACTTCCAAAATTTGTCGAGGATCAAATCTTCACCATTGTGTTGTGTCAAATTACTTTATTATAAATATGACTATTTCAACCCATGAGAGACTATGGCCACTAGCTTTTCTAATATCAAGCCTTTTCATGTTGCATGGCTGCCACAGGCCATCATTCATCTCACTCACTATAATTAAAAAGGAGGTAAAAACAGACAGTATTTTGAATTTAACCGGTTCTTAGATTGAAGATAGCTGTATTATTCTATAGAGATTGCACAACTTTGCATAATTTTTTTTAAAGCATGGCCCTGTATCTTTGGCATTTACAATATAGAGATGTATCAAACAACAGCGTATAATTGTATTTACTGAAATGCATGTTTTGCACCATACATCTTTCATGAATAAAAATGTTTTAAATGGATTCTTGGGCACTTCATAAATTAAATAATAGGTTTATTGTACTAAATTTATATGTATACCTGCTAAATTATTTCAAATATTATCACTTATAAATTATTTCTCTTAAGATGAATGTTGGTATTATTTCTTAATATCTTCTGTTGAAGAAATAAGCAAGGTTGGTCTTTGTGCATGTGTGCAGGCAGCTCAAACCTTGCAGATCACTGCAGGTCATTTAGTCATATCTCACACAAAACTAGTACTAGGTGTTCAAGTGATATTTCACATGCTTCATTTGGTTAGGCACATCTGCACAATTCATTCAGTTATGTAAGAATGCCTGCACCCCCCCCCCCCAGTTCTGCAAAATCTAAACTGCTGAAATTCATCAGGCAGGATATGGAGATATTGTCTCTTTGTCAATACTAAAAATAAAAATATAAAACAAATATGAAGTAGAAAGGGCTTTTTTTTTAACACACATGTATTCAAATCGGATCAGACTTGAAAAATAAAATAAAATTAAGCTTTTCAATTGTATTACATAATTTGTTTTAAAGAATAAACATTATTTACATGCACAACAATTACTCAGCTAACGTTGGATATCATTAATTCAGTGAGGATTGTTCCTTATGCAATAAAGTTATTGTGTCGTCAAAATAATGTGAATGTCTATTTTATTACATAACATGTGTAATTTAATGAACCACCCACTTTAATTTATACACTAACTTTCAACCTATCTGGATTTGTGTTGGTTTTTTCCTACTTTTAACTGTAGTTCTATAAATTTGTACACTGAAAATGTTTTTAAATTATGTATATATCAGTGAAATGTGATATTCTAAAAAAGTGTTCTTGTTTCTTGCATTCAGAGTTTGTTTACTTTGTCAGTTATAGTTGACATAATTACCTTGTGCTTGGTGATTTTATTTTTATATTTTCCTAAATTGTAGTCTGGCTGTAAGAGTTAATTTTCCCACTTAAACTGAAGCCTTTCTATAGACAGTTACTTTACTTTTACATTACTTTTAAGAATGAACTTTTTAAATTTTCAGGACGACCATGGCCTGTTGCTTTTGGGGCTGGTGTGGGTCTGGGCATGGGCTATGCCAATTGTCAGCATGATTTCCAGAATCCTTTCTTGCTTCATGGACAGAGGATAAAGGTACATAATCCATCCATGTGCGAAGAAAAATATTTTTTTGTATGAAAAATTGAGTATTTCATACAGCAGTCTCTTGCACAGTCATGAGTTCTAGTAAAAAATGTGCATTGCATATACAATTTGTTAAAAGGATAGTGATATAATAGAGAAAGTACAGGCACTGTTACTATTGTAGATATAATTTGTTCCAGGAGTCTGTTCATAATCACTCTATCCATAAGTCAAAATTCACTTATACAACTTGATAATTTGTTCTAGGAATCTGTTCATAATCAGTCTATTCATAAGTCAAAATTCACTTATACAACTTGCCAAAAACACACTCATTTCTCAGTTGTATATCTAACTACTATGAACATTGATAAACACAACTGGCACTTTGGGGGATGCTGGGGGTAGTGCACTACAGCCTTCTATTGCTGCATCAGTAAAACTATGCACTTCTGCACTGAATAGAATATTGAAAACTGGTTGTGAAATAAAAATTAAATTTTACTTGGTATATCTTTACTTTTTTCCCTTTTAAGGTCATTCATTTGTTTAGGTTTTCAGGTTTTTAAAAATTATTTATTTATTATTAGCAAAATGAATAATGTCCAAAAAATTAATTTATCTTTCAGTTTCTGCAAATGTTTTGTTTGTCAGAATGTTTTTAGACTTCAAATTAAAATTGATGATATAAAGCCTGAAATGGATTAATAATGACAATTATATTACTCCTGCATGCTGGAAGGTTTTGTTTATTTTTTAAAAAGTCATGTGTATTGTTTAATTGTTTTAGTTAAATTACATTCTTTGATCAATATTGTTTCTTGTATTTCAGGTCACACAGGGATCAGACGAAAAAGACATTTTTTAACATCTAAATCTTAATAGAATGTGATAATTAGTGTAGTGGTATATGAGAACTATTTATGCCTGGTTTTAAGATTTTTCTACAGATTCTTCAGCCTACATTCATTAGAAACAAACCAATATATTTTGCTCCTGATTTATTGTTCAGAGTCAGTTCTCATTAGAGATAAAAGCTGATATATTTTCCCCATGTTTGTTTTCACTGAATGTACATTCATTGTTCACAAGAGACAAGCAAATATATTTTGCCTACGATTGTTTCACTGGGTCTACATTCACTTGAGAGAAATTTAATATATTTGCCCATGTTTTGTTTCTCTGGGTCTGCATTCACTAGAGAGAAACATATATTTGCTATATATGTTTTACTGTCTACAGTCTCTAGAGACAAGCTAATATAATTTGCCCATGTTCATTTCACTGAATGAGACAAACTAATACATTTGCCCATGATTGTTTCACTGAACTTACTTTAATTAGCAAATATATTTTATCCATAGATGTTTGCAGTGATTTTCTTTTTGGATTTTTATTTAATTAAGTAAGCTTACAGGTCATAGCTTTGCAAATATGATCAGTAGTGCCAAATTTTTCAATCTGGAAACTTAGGTGATAGGAAAATAAAAATTTTCTTGTAAATTTGTTTGTTTCAGTGAGTGAGTGTTGTGTATATTTTATGTGGTTTAAATATTTTGACATGTCATGTTCATAAAGAGAATAAAATTACTGTTATTTGAAGTTTACTTGAGAATCGATTGCAATGATTTGAAAAAGAATAAATATACTAATATTCATTTCTTTGATTTGTTATTTTGTTTTTTAGATTATTAGTTATTACATTTGGATCCTGCTTAATTGTAAGAAGAAGAATTCAGATTTCTGGTTTATATTAGGCCAAGTAAAGGAAAGTCTCATTTACCCTCTCTTTAAAAAAATAAATATAACATCTAAGACCAAAAGCTACCTTCATTCAAAGCACATAATAGAAATAGATATTAAATCCCAAATAAGATGTAAGCCAGCCAGTAGTAATGTTATATTTAGTAAAAGTAAGTCCACAATTCAACATTACCATGTCTTAAGTAAAAAAAATTACTGTCACGGCAAGGAGATTATGCACAGAAATGCACCTTTAACCCTTCATCAAAGCTACTTGTCAGTCTAGCTTACACTGGCAAGTGTTTGTCAAAGCTGTTAAACAAAGAGTGACTGACTCAAATATGTTTATGCTAATGTCAACATGTGTATGATTGAAGTGGAGCTGGGGGCTTAATAAAACAAGTGTGAGAACTTCAGATTTTGTTCCTGTTCTGTTTAATTAGCTCAGTTTAATAGTCTATGTTCAGCCAACAACAGTATATGTTCAAGTAAATACAAGTACATAAAACAAAAGACAGTTGGTAGGCAAGTATTTATTAGTATGAATTGATTACAATAAATAAACAAAGTTCAAGCTGGCCTAAAGCTCTTTTTTTAAGTAAACAGTGGCTGTCATTTTTATTTGTGAATTTCAAAATAATCTGAAAACAATGACCATTTGCTGTTCTCTCTCTATATATAATAAAAATGGTTGGAGCTAACCACTAATTTTGATCAGATTTATACTGTTGTATACCTTAGTGCCCTAGAATCAAGATAGGCTATATAATCTCAAGCTATCTCATAAGGGAGCTCACCAGTAGCCCTAAAACTATGAAGATAGTAAAGCACAGAACTGTGACTTACATCTGGCACAATGGGCCATTAATGGCTCTTTGTGCTTTGCATTGGATCTCTGGTAGCACATGCGTATAGTGATGGCAGAACCTTCAACTGAGAATAAAAAAACCCATTCATTCTTCACCATTGGATCTTTATGCTAAACAAGCAGTAC
Organism: Sinotaia quadrata; assembly: GCA_028829895.1. Classification (NCBI taxonomy): domain Eukaryota; kingdom Metazoa; phylum Mollusca; class Gastropoda; order Architaenioglossa; family Viviparidae; genus Sinotaia; species Sinotaia quadrata. The sequence goes on along the minus strand of CM054179.1, from coordinate 82,717,516 downwards.
ATGCAGAACTTTTCAAGTGTGAGGGGTAAAGATATTCACACTTCTCCTTATGATGTCACTAGACTGAAAATTTGCCAGTATGTGAAGAGCATTTGATTCTGACATATTTGTAGTTCACTGTCTGTGTTGTGTTATTACTTTAATGTGCACATCAAAATTTGAAATCAAATTTCAGTATAACTTTAAAATTGGTATACTTTAAGATTTTTATAACACTTAGATAAAAAGAAAAAGAAACAGTTTTTTAGCATCTTATATTGTGGTTCTTAGAAAATAAAAACAAAAACAACATACTTTAAAATAATTTTACTTTTAAGCAACATATTTTGAAAACCAACATTTCTGTGAGCAAGCTCGGGGCTTATCTCATGGTATATATATTTGGTCCTGTACAATTTTCATTGGATCTTTGTGCATCTGTGAGAAACCATTAAAATATGAATTGAAGCACTAAAGGTATACATATTATTTATTGTTTCTGATTGGCCAAATAGTATTTTAAATATTGTCTGTTGCATGAGATTCAACTAAGAATGCAACATGATCAGAGTGACTAAAGTTTCAGATATCACCAGCTGGGTATCAACTATGAGCATTAGCCACCATGCAGCAAACTTTGATTGTGACAGTACTTCACTAATTTACTATTTCTTTATCTTTTTTCCCCACCCTGAATATAATGCTCAGCAATGAAGTGGATGTGGGTTTTAGTAGTAGATTAGTCAGACACCCGGTTTGAACATATTAGAAAATATACCTGTATATGCAAACTTGCCTTCATGATTTAAAGTGATTCAATTAATTTGAATTTCCAGTTATTTCATTTGTATCTGATCATAAACTGGAGTGGTTTCTACTGTATTTCTATTTTCTTACTGGTACCCCAAAACAAGACTAAATAGGAGACTTAGAATGTAAGAAAATCTAAATATATTTGCAAAGAAACATTGGAAGATTTTCCTTTCCTGATATTTTTTAGTCTAAATTTACTATTTTTTAATCTATGCATGATGCTTACATCACTATAATTTTATGCTAAATTAAATCTAATCTCAAATCTGTAAGAAATTAACTTTTGTCATCATTACATTTTTGAATGGTTACTACACCTTAATAAGATGTAGGTAAGTAATAGGAAATACTTAAGATCTGCTTCAAATATCACATAAATCTCATGAGCATGAGTGCTTGCCTTGGCATTTTATTCTCTGGGTTTTGCTATGAAAATGTCAACAAAAATGCTCATTAATATATTAAGTGCTGAACTAAACTCATACAGTATACCAGGAGCTAATGAATATAGCAGTAATTTCTTACAGAGATGAAGCTGGACTGCCCATAAATATAGGGTGAACTTTTTGATTGATAATATTGTGAGATATATTTATAGGATTCCTTACTTCAAAACATGACTTCTGCCGATCTCGTCGAATAAAGCTAGTATGTCCTTTTTTGTGGTATTCTAAATACTCTACATTTTAATTCTATCAAATGTTATTTTGTATCGTATTATTTCAATCTGAATGAAAGTACTTTTAATTTTTGTTTCATTTCATATTATATTCACTTTATAATAATAGTAGGTCACTCCGCAGCATTTCGGATAGTCTTCGTGAGATTTATGTTGTTTTTTTTAAATACCAAAATGTACTAGATTTCCTGGCCGCTCCAAAGATTTATATAGTTGTTCCATTTTTTTAAAAACCAGTTGCAGTCCTCTAATTGCCAGTGCTTCAACATATATGCAGTGTATAATTATGGAAATAATTATATAAATATGGAAAGTCATTCTCGTGACATCAATTTTTATAGTGTTGCCGCCATTTTGAATCTATGTCAACAAACCTTAGTATTTGAAAATTGCAAGGGTGTTTTTTTCCCGATGAATTGTCGAAACGAACGGTAATTTAATTAATCTCAAGTAAGTAAATACGTACAGTTATTTCGCATTAAAAAATGTAACGACAAATTTTAAAGATGTTTGGTGCAGTCTAAAATCAAATGACATTTATTCTAAACACAATAACTTTGTATGGCTAGGAAAGTTTCATCATAAGTTTTAAAATAATAAATATTGAAAATGTACATCATTTTATCAAATTAACTATATTTATTAAAATAAACAAGATAGATTGAACAATACATTAATTAAAGAAGCTATATTGATCGGCCTATACCATTAAGCACTGCTGATAGATAGATTCCGTTGATCATTTAACTAGGTAAACATGGTCATTCAAATATAAACAGATACAGTGACAAAGAATTATGAAAATAATATCGTTTTAAGTGAGTAAGAACTCATTTTTTTATTGTTTATTCCTAAACAAAATATGCTTCAACAATGGACAATTAACATTTTTATTTTCATATCCCCCACATTAACAAACAAGATTAACAATACATATCTTTTATAGAAGTAGTACATTTTTGTAACACTTTTAACAGTACCTTGAAAATTTAAGTCGTCTGATTGGTTTTTCTAGTAAAAGTAGTATGTATGCTCATTTCTGTCTGTAATGAATCCCTGCAAATGGTTTGTGTCAGTTTCATTTGAACTGAAACAAAGCTTGCATGAAGTGTGTCGAGAAATAGCACAGAATTATCATTTTTAATTTCAAAATTGTTTTTATCACTTCACAATCTTTTCTTCATTCCATTCAGTAGTGTAAGGTTTAAATTTGTACTACATGAAGATTGACAAATGATGACAAAACAATAACAAAAGACATGGACATTGAGGACACAATGGTTAATGAATTAATAATTTTGCTGACTGATTAATTATAAATAATTGGATAACAATTCACAGTACTATGTGCGAGTATTGTTTTTTTAAATTATTATTATTAGCTTTGATAGTCTTCAACATTTGCTAGACTCAGTTTGGATTTTCTTTTTCCTCACTTTTAATATAATGTACTTTGGACAGTTATGAAGGATAGCAATTAGCAGAATATTTATCTTTCCATATAAAGTGTCCAAATAAATATGGGGACAATCATATAAGGGGAATAATTATATAATATCTATAAAGTGACAGACAATATCAGATGTGCTGTCATGTTCTTGCCTATAAACTTTGTGGCCACCCTGTAACTGTAAGTCATTAACTTGGATTTCATCCTGTATAGATGCTTGACTCTGTATAATGTTAAAATTAAAAGTCTTCATATTAAGTGGGGTTTGACATCACCAATTTTTACCTCAGAGATCTTAGGTCTACATGTTTATAAATGATCATCCTTTGTAAAAACATCTTTTTATATGAAACCAAGAAAACTGTTTTCTTGTAGAGCATGTCACATTTAGAAAGAACTTGGTATGTATGAGTGTAGGGGTAATGTGACATATAGCCACCAGCTCAATTTGCACCCTCCCCTCAAAAATAATTAACCAATTAATTTGTAAAATGTACTCATTGAAAGTTAGTGAATAATTTTGCTTTAAAAAATGAAATAAAAATTACACCACAGTTCAGGAGAAATGACAGGACAAACATTTAGTCTAGATTTAGTGTGAAATAATTTATCAAATAAAGTTATAAGCTTTCCATAATAATGTTAAAGCAGTAAGTAGATTGATTATTCATATCACTTGTGAGCTATTAATTTCTTGCATTATTTATGTCTAACTTTATCTAGTGGATTGAAATATTGGTGGGAAAGAACATATTTAAGAAAATATTTAAGATTTATATAATTTATGTCTCATAATTTCTGAGTTACATATGCACATGATAAATACTTCTAGTTTATATGAATCTGCCTTTTGATATTAAAATATATTTAATTAAATACATGTATTGTATATTGGTTACACATATAAAGAAATTTCTTTATCATTTAATAAAAAGTTATTAACGTGTATTTTTTTATCTTCTTTCTTTTGTTTTTTAAAACAGCAAATAATAGGTGTTGTACTTATTCTGGTATTTTTAAACATCACTTGATCATGAAGGAAAGCAGATTGCAATGTTCAGAAGTTAATCATTCTAGTCCATAGATTTTTATTTTTTATTTTCCCTTTTTTTAGTAACATTTGCCTGTGTGAGTGTGTGTGCATGCATATGCACATGCAAAACTTATAGAAAGTGGTGATTGTTTTTGTAAATAAACTTATAGAAAGTGGTGATTGTTTTTGTGTGTATGGTTTTTTGTCAACTTTAGAAATTTTTATTAGTGCTTCATATTACTTCATACTCTTTACTGTCAGAGTTTATCTTAGCAACCCCAAGTCAGATAATGGATTAATTATGTTAACATACAACTAACATAATCAGTATGATGGAGCTTGAAGCACGATCACTCCCTTATGGCTATCCAATTTCATAGAAGTCAGTGAAAGGGATTATAAAAGAGGCATCTTTATAGTGTTCATTGTCACTTTTATAATCTGCCAAAATTTTCTCTAAGTGCAGTATAAATTCCAGTTGACATGTTTTATATAAATTGAGCTTTTAAATGAGTCTTTCTGTTTTCCCACAACATTTTAAAGCTTTCTACAAAGATGTTAAATCAAACAAATAAAAACTAAATTTTTTTTCTCAGTAAGCGGTTTCTTGCACATTGAATAACTATTGTTTGTTTTTGTTTTAAATTTCAGAGCTACTCCTTTGTGTGTCAGTTATTTATGTTCACACATGGAAACTTACATGACTGGTTTACAACACCGTGGTGGCAGTACTTAATGACATTTTAGTGATGCATTAGTTCTTAACAATTTATCAGTTGTCTTATTAATCCAATTTATATGTTACCTAGTTAGTTGACCAAAGTTATGAATTTGCATTGGCCAGTATTTTGCTAAATTAGTAAATTAACATTAGCCGCTCATTTGCTAAAATAGTAAATTATTAACATTAGCCAGTAGTTTGCTAAACTAGTAATTAAAAATAGCCAGTAGTTTGTCAAATTAGTAAATTTACATTAGCCACTAGTTTGCTAAATTCGTAAATTAACATTAACCACTAGTTTGTCAAGTTAGTAAACGAACCTTTGTTACTAGTTTATCACATGCTGACAACTCACTGGATGTTAGCTGTTCTATATGTAAACGTTAACACTACAGGTAAATAAAGCAAAAAGGTTTTTGCACAATTTTAGACATGTGAAGTTTGACAATAATATATATAACTGTCAAGTGTTGTTTGTAATTCCAGTGAAATAATCCTGTGAAGATGTGGCAGTATTTGTGGGGACATGTCATCTACCATCTTTTTCAATGGTTTCCTCGCACCAACAGAGTAAAAATGCAAGTTAATAAGCCTGTATCTGCATGGTCTGTCTTCTGTGTGTGTGTGTGTGTGCGCGCGCATGTGTGCGTGTGTGTGTGTATGTGTAAATGTGCAAACATGCATCATGTGCTTGTGTGTTTGTTCATGACTTGTTGGCTATGCCAATGAAACTCTGAATGTAAATATTTCTCTTTTGTTGTTAAAACTTCAATGGATCCATACTGATAGTACTGCCTACAATCTTATATTTATTTTGCATTTCATTAACATTAATCTATCACTGTATTATATAAATAGTATTTTTCCTCTCTCTGACTTATAAAGTTCATGGCATTTTCCAATTCTATTTATAAATGAACTATAACATAAACATCAACAAATGATACAATATACGTTATAAAATGTATAATTGCACACAATGCAGTAGCACAAATACAAAAATAAATATGTAACAATAAAGTACATATTCTAATGGCTGATTGTTACAGATGATGGGACCATGGTATGAGAAAGAATGTTAACCACATGTTTGGTTTTAATGTTGAGTACATTTATGAGTGTCAAGAAAAGCACAGGTGTCAAGATGGAATATATAGATAGGTAAAGTCGGACTTGCACTCTGAACAGGAGTCAGTGAGTGAAACATAGACAAGTGAGTAGACTGTGCTTGATTCTCTAGTGAACAGGCAGTCAATATAGTATCCATGCAGACAGTTTAGTAAACAGGGAGGCAGTATAGTAAATAGGCAGCCAATTTAGTAAACTGGCAGTCAGTATAGTAAACAGGCAGGTAGTATAGTGAACAGGCAGGCAGTTTAGTAAACAGGCAGGTAGTATAGTGAACAGGCAGTTTAGTAAACAGGCAGCAAATGTAGTAAACAGGCAGGCAGTGTATTAAAAAGGCAGGCAATGTATTAAACAGGCAGGTAGTATAGTGAACAGGCAGGCAGTATAGTAAACATGCAGCCAGGGTAGTAAACAGGCAATCAGTATAGTAAACAGGCAGCCAATAAAGTAAACCAGCAGTATACTAAAAAGGCAGTCAGTGTAATAAGCAGGCAGCCAAAGTAGTTAACAGGCAGATAGTGTAGTAAACATGCAGCCAGTAAAGTACATAATCAGTGCAGAGTCAGTGTAGTAAAAACAGGCAGTCAATATAGTAAACAGGCAGCCAATGTAGTAAACGGGCAGTCAGTATAGTAAACAGACAGGCAGTATAGTAAACAGGCAACCAATGTAATAAATAGGCAAGCAGTAGAGTAAATTGTCAGTCAGTATAGTAAACAGGCAGCCAATGTGCAGTCAATAAACAGGCAGGCAGTATAGTAAACAGGTAGGCAGTATAGTAAACAAGCAGGCAGAATAAGGAATGGAAACGGGGCTATTGAGTTCTGTAAGCATCTTGCATCATTGGAGCAGTAGTATTTTGAACTTTTTACAGCAGACAGTGTATCTACAGGTCTCTTGAGAGACACCAGTGTTAACTCTTTGACCCTGACTTTTCTAATTACTTAATTATGCTTGTACTTTCCTGTGTTGATCATTGCACTATGATAAATTCTGTGAGTGGTCACTGCACTGTGATAAATCCTGTGAGTGATCATTGCAATAGAATAAATCGTATGAGTGATCACTGCATTATGATAAATCCTGAGAGGGGTCACTGCACCATTGCACTATTATAAATCCTATGAGTGACCACTGCATTAAGATAAATCCTGTGAGTAATCAGTGTTGTGATGAATTCTGAAAATTGAAGAGTTTGCCATTTTATTGTAAATACTTTCTTGTCTGGCACTATTAGGGGGGAGAAAAATTGAAAAGTTTGCCATTTTATTGTAAATGCCTTCTTCTCTGGCATTCAATTCTTTTATATAATTTATTAAACAATGTTAAGGTTGTAAATACCCTCTTCTGTAGCATTATTAGTACTATTAATGATTTATTTGTACAAAATAACCTTGCAGTACGGTGGTTGCACTGTTGCTGACGTTATGTCTGCTGGTGCCACAATTTTGGGTTCTTCTACAGGAACATAGCACAAGATGGTGCAGCCAGCCTCTTTTTGCACTGCTCATTACATCCATCATCTTTACTTTCTTCATCATCGGTGAGACTATGTGTATTAAGAATTTTTTTCACTTAAAATTATTAATGACTAAAGTGAAGTTTGACTTAAGTGATATTATAATTCTTCCATGGCTGAAATATAATAACAATACTCTTTGGTTATTTTCTTGTTGAATAAATCTGTACTATAATTAGATAAATCCACTTTTCTGACTTGTCATATAACCAATTTAATCAAATAGGTATACCTATTTGTAGGTGGGTGTACCAGTTGAGATTTTGCAATTGCTTTATAAGAGTTCTATAGAAATGTATTTTCAACAATTAAAAAAAATCCAGGAATGAACTGAATATGGGCGGTTTCATTCTAGTCAATTGACCAGAAAGGGAAAGAACTTATTCAAATTAAATATTATTTATTAATTCATTGATGATTTCTTTGGTACAAATAAAAATATTCATAAGAAAATACAAATAACTTATTTTAATGATATCAGTGAAACTAAAATAGTAAGAAGAATTGTGATGTAATTACTTGAATTGTTTCTGAGAATGAGCAAACAAGAAAGAAACTAAACTAAATGAAGATAATATTTAGGTAAATGCACTATGAGAAAAAAACTTGTGTTCATCACTGAAATTGTTTTCCAGGTTTTACCTTTCTGTTCTTGACAATGGTTTCTGTACCAAGAGAGTTGAAATTTGCATTTCACTTTTTTGGTCTCATCAACTTTATCGCTGGACTGGTTCAGGTCATTCTAACCTCTAAAGCTGGAGAGTGTGTAAGCAGTCACTTTACTTTTTCACTTTATTCTCAACTTGTCTACCTTGTCATCTAAGCTTTTTTTTGACAAATGACTCATTAAGCAACCCAATTACACACACCTTTATTTTTATACACATTTCTCCACTAGACTTTAAAAATTAAAGTTTTAAAGAGATGCTGTTTTGATATTACATTTATGGGTTATGATTCTTTGAATTGAGAACAGCAACTTCTACAGATATATTTTTTTAAAAGCAAATCTGAATTCTGCATTTTTTTTTAAAATGCCATTTTGTTTGTTCTGTAATTGGGAGGATATCAGTACTCTGCCTTTGCTGCTTATTGTAAAAAGGGACCCATTTTTCTGATTCAGAATTCTAGCATAAAATCTTAGGCTTTCTTTATAACTGTCAGAATAGTAAATGTTTACATTTTTGTTTACCTTTTCTTTTTGTTATTAAAAGTATTTGGATAACTTGCTTTTTAATATATTGTTTATACCTAGTAATAAATATGAAATAATTTTAAACTATATTTTAATTTTTAAATGTTAAATATTTCATTAAAGCCACAATATTCACCTTTTTAAATTTCCTGATGATTTTCACACTAAATTCAGCTAAAGATATTTGAAGACTTCATAGAAGTTGTAGATTATTTTTTGTCCTAAGTGGGAAAGCAAAAAAAGAGGATCTGCATTCCATAGATAGATCATCAGAAAATATCCACTACTTGAACACTTTGAAGACAATAGAATCCTTACTGTCAGAAACCAGATAAGTTCAGTGATAAGAGTATACAGATAAACAAACTTGTGTACAGTAAGGTCATATTATTTATATATTCTGTATCAATACAGATCTGTAATGCAGTTTTTCAGATCCTGGCACCAAAGCACCTAGTACTTATATAACAAAAGTTTTAAACAAATAAATAAAAAATTGTATTTTAAAACTTCAGATATCATTGTTACATGAGTAACCTTTCTTTATCTAGTTATCATCTTAACTGTCTATAAGTCTGTCAACTCTAGTGCTCATTACTTGAATAACTTGTCATTGCACACTTTGATTACATATAAATCCCTTGATAGGCCAGTTTAGACGTGAAAATTGTATTTTGCAGCTTTCATTTGGAAATTAACATTTTTATTAGAGCAATACATGATGCAGATAAAATCTGGCTCTCCAAACAAAATTAATAATTGAGAAACTGTCTCAAGTGGGAAGACTAACGAGCACAAGTTCATACTTATTATGATGCATGCTATTGAAAAAGATTGTAATCTTTATGCTGCTTATTTTGTATTTGGTAGGTCAGTGGGTCATAAAATAAAACAGACGAGAAGAGTCATATATAGTTGAACTTATACATTCAATTTTGGTGTAATTTAAACAAAAATAGTTTAGAAGAATTATCACAGACATTTTATTTTTGCTTTCATTAAATTTTCAGGATACCAGTACAGAAGAACTGTATAAGATGTCTCTGGCCCTTGCAGTGCTCAGTGGAATAGCAATTGGTACGTTGATAGCAGGTTCCAAAGATCTATTAAAAAGGGTTTTCTCATTTATAGTTAACAGTAGAATGTATGTGCTACCTATTCCATCACTCAAAGATGTGTGTATAGAAACATAATTTGTTTCCATTACCTCGTTCTTCAGTACATGCACAGTAATTAGGCAAAAAGCACCTTTCTGACATTGATATCAGAATTTGTAGTGACTCTCAGCTAGCTTTTAGCATAATTTACACTGAGCATCTTGATGCCAGATTAAAATTATGCTACGAGGAGAAACATAACATTGGAACTCAGTGGCATTAAAATAACTCTTACCTGATCCATGTGGAATATTGGCTTTAGAGTGGGATGGAGATGGTGTTAACAAGTTGTTTCGTTTTGTTTTTTTAAAGTCAATGTACTATTTTTTATGGCAATTAATTTTAACACAACTATCTCAAAATATTTTTATTTATATTACTGTTTTTTATACAGGGTTATTATTCCATCACTATACAGTACACTATTAAAAATTAATGCACTGAATAAAATATATTTTTTATGTTCCAATACTAACAATAGTATTTAACAGTGATGCAAAGAGGTTTATTTTGTTATCTCTTGTAGGATTGAAGTTACAAACAATAATCTCTTTTAAGTTTCAATTTACTATAGTTTTCTTGTTATTATCCAATTTAGTAATACATTTATCAGTAATGATTTAGAAGTATTACAGTATTCACGACTGGTTGAGCATAACTCTTTAACTGCTTTTTGAGTTTACAGTTTAAAATGAAAATCTGCCTTCAGTAAGTAGGTCAGTTAACTGGCACAAGTTAGTTTTTCAAGCAAGAATCGGCATACATATATACATTTTTTTTTTTTTAAAGTACCACAATACTACAGAATTACTACATAGTAACACTGTTACTTAATTTCATCTTACCTGATAGAATGTACTTATCAGAAGGCATCTACAATTTTCTTTGGATATCTCTTTTCTCCTATTACTGTCAGTATTCAAAAGAATATTTGAACATTTTGCACAATTAGGTGCACAACAGCTTGTTGCTTTATTTAAAATGTATTGTTGAGCTGATTCTAAGTGATAAAGCTTTCACTGTTGTTTGATTACCTTTTTTTTGTCTACCACAGCAGCATACAATATATGGTCTGACAAGAAAGTTGTGCCAATATAGAGCACAAGCTCATGTCTAGTACTATTGCAAATGCATTGCCCCGTTTGTACCCTGCATTTGTTTACCACTGAGTGTTAGTCATACAGTCTACTTGACAGCACACGATATAAACATATGCCACAATAACGAAGAAAAGATTATGTTTACTTTGTATTCCTTTCGCCATTCTGTCTAGTATCCACATTGTTGATTTAGATGTTATATGCATGCAATAGTCTTGGGATATAGTGTGAGGTATATGTGGTTTAAGTAAACCTATCACACAGGACACACACATGCCAGCAAAATGAAGACAGAAAGAGAAACAAATATAAGTTTAAAAAGTTTTAAACTAATTCCACTCTTGTACTGGGAATGGAGACAAGCAAAACAGGCACTTACTTCTATGTCTAGCACATTTACTTCAGACAGTTTTAATTTTAGAGTCACATAGCAGCTATTAATTTATGCAATAATTAAATTACATCACTACCCCACATGGTACAGAAACCAATGTTTAGAATATTCTAAACCAGGGGGTACACAAACTTTTTAGACCATAGGGCCAAATTTCCACTTGATAGTGCATGGAGGGCTCAGTAGGAAAAACAAAACAAATAATGTGCTTTACATTCATAATAACGATAACACAAAAGTCCTCCGGGGGCCACATAGAGCCCCGTCTCAGGCAGCGGTTTGTGCACCCCTATTCTAGACCAACAAAAATTAAGAAATAAAGTCCCATTTCAAGTTGTACTAGAGAATACTCAGTTCTAATACTTTAAAGCTATCATTTCAGTTTTATCTCATCGTGCCATTTTCCTTATTTGGGTTTTTTGTCTCCTATGAAAAGCATGTAGAATTGGGGACAATTAAAAAATAGCAGATCTCACTTTCATGTCAATATATTTGGTGATTTCCATCTTTTAAAAAAAGTTAGCTTAGTGACTGCTATCATTGATTAGAAAGCAGTGCTGTATGAGATTCCTGAAACATTCTACAATAGATCTATTAGAGGTGTTCTGGGTGAGCATTTGCATTATTCACACCTAATCATCACACTTACCGTTCATCAGTCTTACTTTGGTCAGAACTGTAAGGCTTTTTCTCTCTTGGCCGGGCCAATAGTTCCTCCCCTGTGCTTGTAAACTTTTTTGTCATTTTTTCTTCACATAATCTGCTGCTAAAGACCTATACTATACATAAACTCTAGTTTAATAGTTACTTTAGCAGTAGGTAGGTTTTAAAAGGCAAACTAAAAAACCAGTTCCATGTCCTGAGAACATAAAAAAAAACCCTGCTAACATCTCCATGCAATTTATGTCAAGCTATTGACAGATCCCCACCCAAAAAGCTTGCTTCTCATCTGTGCACATCAAGACTGGGGGTGAGGAATAGGGCAGGTCTCTAACCATTGTCTGCCTAGGCTTAGAAAACTTGTCCGATTTTAGAGATCTTGCCCAAGAATGTTTAGCCTAGGGTTTCTCAACCCCGATTCCCCCCTAGAGGTTGCTAGGGATTCCCCACAAGATCGTGATTGGAAAATAAATAAATAACAATTTTTACGCGCAGGGATTCCCTGAGACCTGAAATTTAAAGGGTTCTTCCAGTTTGAGAAAGACTGTTCTATCTAGTTATAAATGACTACTCTTGGAGTGCCAGAAAGGCCAAACAAAATATTTTCAGGATTTCCCATCTGTCAAAGCATTAAAATAACTGTCATGACATGAACGTATGTCATGACATGAAAACAACTATCTTTGAGATCCAGACTTACTGACAGACTGATAATGCCAGTAAACAGTGTCTTAAAGTGAGAGGAAGGAGTAAACTTGTTTAATAAGCTCAAATTTATCACACATCTCCATTAACTGAAAAGATTTAATAGTAATAAATATGACTTAACCAACTCGGGTACTGTAGCACACAATGGAAAGCCAAGTTTACTCACATTACAATTGGACAAAACAGTCACAGAGGAGCACTATTGCTGATGTGAAAGAAGTGTTTAGAGCCATCTTTAATAGGACCATAATCTGACCAGCTCAAAAAGCAGCATATTCCACAAGAGAATGTCAATCGTATGAACTGTAGGTGTCAGAATGCAAGTTCCAATATTTAGGACTGAACCAGAATTAAATCATAACAAGAGGAAATTTTGCATTGCACTCTGCAGTTACAGTTAAATCAATGGAGACTTGGCATTCTAATAGTCTTAGTTGCATTGTTTCAAAACTTTTGAAGATTCTTCTTCAGACACAGAGAAGTGAGCTATAACAATAAAGCTAAGTGCCAGTTGAAAAAAGCAGGGTTAATTACCCTGTTCAGAATCATCTTCAGTGTTTTAAATTTAATATTTTCGTATTCATAAAGTGTTAGAATTTATAAATAAAGTTGCCATATTATTTTAATGAGTGATCATGAAGGATATTTAGCATATGACTGGGTTGGGTCTGGAAGATTAAGTCCCTAAATTTCTCAGCTTCCAAAAAAGCAGTACTTCTTTAGCTTTAGCAATACTGCCATTGAATTTTGGCTTCATGAAAGATTAATTCCACATTTCTTAGTATCGTTATTCTAAAAGTTGAGATTTAAGTGTTTTTAAAAATAATATATGAAGAGATACACAAAATTCTATATATTAAAAACTTGTTACCGAAATTATATATAGATAAATTTTATAATGAAAATCCTGTTTTAAATTTATCAACATATTCCAAAGTTTGTTAACATTCTACATAAATTTTATCCTCAATTTGTTTTTCTGAGTAAAATATATTGTTCACATAGTGTTTCAAACTTTTGAATTAATTGTTATGCACAAACTTTGTATTTTGCAGTGTACTTGATTCTTCTTTTGCCCTTCTGGCTGGCTAACTCCATTAAACAAGGTTGCATTTTGGATTATGATGCTCGACAAGGTATCTGCTATGAACCAGTCCGTTGTTGTTCTTGTCTTTGGCACATCTGACATGGTTTGGAACCAGAGTTGAAAACACTTTTTAAAAAACTGTGATATTAAAGACAGTTTAAGATTTGCCTATACACTGCATAATGAACTTCAGCAGTGCATATTTTTCTAAACTGAATATCCTGCCAAAAGAATGTCAAGCTGTGCAGCATTTAAGACACCCAAACCTGGTTTTGAGTATAATTTGCACTGCCTACAATTTTTTTCTTCACAGGAATACTTTTGTCCCAATGTGAAATGTTTACATATATGTCCATTTTGTCTTCTGTAAGTTTAGTTTCTTTGATTATTTTATTGACAAACCAAGGTTAACTAAATACATAATGAACATTTGAATATTTTCACTTTTAAAATAAAATTAAGTTACCTATACTTTCCTTAAGACAAAAGAAATTTATTGTAAATGTTACATATATGTTGCTGCTATTTGTATATGTAAAAGTCCTTTTTTAATAATAAACGGGCAACTTATCTCTTTCTGTTGCCATGTTCTGATATATAATGTTACACACACAAGTTCATTATTTTAACTTTTAAAGAAAAGTTAAAAAATCAGTATCTTGTGAATAACTAAAATTTACAGTGTATAAAGACAGGTTATGTGACAATTACGGTCAGTTAAAATGCTACAAATCTTCAAAATTAAAAAAAAAAGACACTTGTTGCAACCGTATATGCATGCAGCAAATGGGAACCAATGTTTACAAAAAATCATGTTTGATTAGAAATATGTTATAAAGAGAAATAATGATTATTTACAGCTATATGCATCTAGAAATATCATTTACAAAGCTAAATCAGTTTAGATTTGACATTTTGCACTTTGAAAATCTGATTTTTTATAGCTGTAATTATATCAATCCTGAACAAAGTAGACCTACTTTGTAAGTTTATTTTTTTCTTACAAGCTGATAAAGTATTAAATAAAATTATATATATCATTTGCACAAGATTTATTACATACATCATTGGAATAGGTTCTATTGTATTTAATTTTATTTTATTTTACAATAGATCTTATTTGCAATTTGTACAGTCAAAATTTTGTTATTCAGATGAATAATTATCTGTTTGACTTACCGCATTATTTGATTAAACTCATGAAAAACTTGCTTATTTTAACATTATAAAATATACCAATTTTTTTTATATCTAACATTTCACAAAATTTGATGGAAATTCACGACAGTTATATAGTAAGGTATTTCCGACATGCTTCCATTTTTAATTATAGAAATATTTAACATCAGAATTTTAACAATTACTGAAATTTTTCAAATTAATATTTAATAAAAGGCATCCATGTTTTCATGTGTGGACAAGCTTTCTTTGTGTTGCCAAGTTGAGAACAATATTCATAACACAAAACTGATGAGGACTTATCAGAAGTGATAGAGTAACCATACTCCACAATATCCTACAAAACTATCAGCCATTTTTACTTGCCTGAAAGGTAAATGATTAGAGTAGCACAAGTATTTTTGATTGTTGAACCAATGAAACCAAAATGGAAATTTAAAAAATGTGACAGCACATTTGTATGTAAACTACAGTGGAGTCTCATCTTACATTCTAACAGTGTATAAAGTGAAAATAGTGCATAGTCCAAATTACAATAATTCGTACAGGGCACTAGTAAGATGAACAGTTAGTTCCATATAGCCAAATTTTCCATTAGTGTTAAGATTGTTTCATTTGTTGAACAACAAATTAAGTGCACATATGTGGCAATTAAATGTGAAAAATATGTACCTTTAAATATCTGAACCTTGCCCAGCATCAAGGTGGGTACATGGAAACTGAGGAACAGCAGATTCACAACTCTATCTCACTGCTAACTCCACATAAATGGCAGGATCGCCCATTCATCTTTTTTAATTCATGCAAGATGAGACTCCACCATATGACATTTGAAATTTACTTCCATAGTCTCTGCTGATGGATATGAAATCAGTAATGATGTCAAACTGTTTAAAAGCTAATCACAAGCAAAAACTGTATTTAAATATATTTAAAATGTAAAAGTTGATGAAACTGATCAAAATAGTCAAACAATGCAACATACTGGGAAAAGATATGAACAAACAAGATATTACTCACATCTGCATTTATTTTCAACCATTTTGTTGTGAATTTGATTTTGCATTTCATTCCTAGCTAACAAAAAGATGGCAACATCATAAAAAATCCAAACCAGGTAGCTGCTACTCCGTGGACACAGCGGTCAAAGTGTAAGAGATGAAACACCGGTCAATCATCTTAAACATGAATAACTAACAGTCCATGGTCAAATAAAGAATGTGTCCGAAAACAAATGCATGCTTTGACTGCATTTTACTGAAAAAGTATGAAAAACAAATTTTTTTTTAAATATATACTTTTTTAAAAAGAAAAGAAAATTTTTGATGGCAGTTATGTTTGAAAAAAAATTGCATAGTTTTTTTCCCATAAAGACTGGCAGGTGTTTCATCGCTCCTTAGAAGAATGTTTGACATGCCGAGTACTGCTCACTGACGTCCTGCAGCAAGTTACAATTTGCCTCTATTAATTGAATAAGAAAAGGAAAAATGTATTGAGGTTCTGTTAGGCTGTTGCAAAGATAACTGTTTCCTGATGTGAAACGTCATAAAGGTCTGCACGAGTCTGTTGGGTGTCAAGCAATCAGGCTGCTGCTCTAGTCTGATTTGTCTGTAGTGCCAGAGGCAGGCTCAGCCTTTGGAGCATCACCACTGCCTTTTCCCTCATCCTGTCTGGTGGTGTCCTCTGCACCAGAGTCTTTGTTCTCTGTCTCGTTCTGAGAAAAACAACTCAAACTATTGGAGCAAAATAAGGAAACAAAAATAAAATTTATTACTTATCACTGAAATGTGTTGATATAGTATAACTGGCAAAACTGCAAATAAAATGTTCACTATCAGCTTAACTTTATAATAACAATTGTTATTTTCTCAGTCAAACCTGTAGAGACAGTGAATCCAAAAGTGAATCTTATATGAAAATGTTATTAAAAACCTATTTACAAGAATCTTGGTTAAGTTTATTTCTTTTAAAATACACTTTGGTGAAACATTTACTAAACTTAACAACCCTCACTCAAAAAAAAAAAGAAACCACAAACCCACTACTACTGGTGCAAGTTAAAGCAATTAAATTTATAAAAGTTTACCTCTACCAACTCTGATAGAGAAGACATTGATACAATCACAAACACTTCTAGGCACAATTCTTACAAAATACACAAGTTTGAAACCAAAAACAAATAGAAAATATCAGATATTACAAACCTGGTTGTTCTTTCTTCTATATCCTCCACGGCCACTGGGACCTCCCCGTCGGCGTCTAGGCGGGCCTCGTGGAGGACCACCCCCTCGCTGGTATGGGGGATAACCATATCCAGGGCCTTCATAATAACGACGTGGTGGTTGGTAATAGCTGCGGTAAAAGGGACGTCTTCGACGGTAAGAAGGAGGGCCCTGTAATTCATATGGCTAGAGTAGAAAATGGAGTATAAGAAGCAGAAAGTAAGTAGGACACCTGCAAACATTATCCACATGATGAAAATTGTTTTTAAAAAATCATTCTTCCTCAAAAAAGGGTTGCACAAGTGTCGAACAATCATCTTTCAAAACAAATGATTCAGCGAAGCCAGAAAAAAAGCAATATCGTAGAGAGAAGACGACGTTTAAGAAGTTGAAATACACTGAAGAAGACAGAACCTATGGTTCTGGATTACCAGGGAAATTGAACGATTGTTAGGAGATCAACATGGTAGTGGTAGGATTGATAAGCAAGCAACACTGATTTGATTGATTATTACGATTTTTATTTCCCTTTTTAAAAACATATTTTGAGTAATTACTTTAATACTTATTAAAATTAATTAAATAAGATATTCAAAAAGTAATAGCTAGCATTGCTTTTTTATTTCATAACTAATTTATATTTCAAATTTGAAGAATGTATATTGATAAATAAGTTTATCCTTCTTAGAGGGTAATATTTTGATTTTATAGAAGCCAATGCCAGTACAGAGAGGATGCAGAAAAAAATGAGCAACACTGAACAATTATTTAAAGGTTTTGCTGTCTTTAACTTTAAATGTGCTTTTCTTCAATGATCATGCCAGGTCACCTTTCGATTAGTATGCAAGGTACATTCAAGACGGTGTACCATTTTTAGCACTAATTATCTCTGTAAATTATTAATGACTAAAAGAAAAGATGAATGAAATAAACAAAATATAATCTGCATAATTTGTCAAAACTGCTTAATCTGGAGAGAAATTAAGGCAATGAATCAATGCAAGGAAAAACACATGGGACAGTGACATGTGAAAACAGAGCATTACCCACACACAGTTTACAATCATTAAAATGCTGTCTCTTAAAGCCATTTCTTATGAAACAATGACTTTACCTAGCAGCCAATTAAAGCAGATTATATGCAAATCATTTAAAAGGCTCAATACTGATCACAACCATCACTTTCTAACACTTAAATATACAAGTCCTTTTCAAACACTTTCAGAATTTGTATACAACAAAATGCAATTTTACTAATTAATTAAATATTTTCTCTAGATATTTATTATAGTTATTGTCTAATCTTGATGCAGTTAAGAAAATTAGCCGTGCTCAGATGACAAATTAAACTCAAAATGACATTCAGCTGGATGATGTGTACACTCATTAAACTGCATCAGTTTGTCAATTACAAGATATTTATTCTAACAAATCACATTCTGCCTATATCTGTCCAAATACAGAAATATTCTTCTAACATTAAAGGCTGGAATGCATTTCTTTGATGAGTTGTATAATAACAAAGATCAGCCTGTAAACAAAACAGATTGTTTGAAACTATGCAAAGCAACTCACATTTTTTTTAGGAACAATCACATTCCAATGCAAGATTATTAAAAAAAAAAAAAAAAATCAAAAACTGTTCGCTTTTTAGTTTTAAAACAAAAATTATTTGTGGATAAGGGAATGATCCTGCAAAAGGTTATGAATGACATTTATAGCAGTATTAAAATATACATTAAGTTTACATTCTACACATAATTTGAATATAACCTTCAAATTTTGCAGTCTTTATTTTACCTAAATGCAATTCTGTGTAACTTGTGCTCTAAAAAAAAAAAAAAAGAGGAAAACACTACAAACGTAATCTGAAGTAGATCGCATTTTTATACATTATAAAACAATCTAAGAGAGAAGGATAATGTAAATGTGCATAATATCACAGTAGGGGATTTTCTTTTTTTGTTGTTGAATGATTTCAATGAAATATATAATTTAATGAACAAATCAGGAAATTCATTACCTGACCCACCTGCCCTTGCATGTAATAATCAGGTTGTACACCATTTTCGGGCAAGTATCGTCGAGGTGGACCATTGTAGTAACGACGACGTGGCCAAAATGGACGGCGGCGACCTCTCTCTTGTCCTTGGCCTTCCTTTTTGTCACCTCCTTCTTCCTCCTCCTCCTCTCCTTGCTCTTCCCCTTCCTGGCTTTGCTGCTAACAAATCAATTGTCTATACGTCAAACGAAAAGATACAAATTATCATGTAATATTTAGAAGTATTCTTGGCTTTGCTGCTAACAAATCAACTGTCTATATGTCAAACGAAAAGATACAAATTTTCAGGTATCTAAAAGTATTCAATCAAATTCGAATACAAGAAAATAAAGTACATAATCATAATATACCCTATTTCAAGCACATACAACATTTCAAAAGTGCATGAAATGCAATTAATAGCACAATCAAAAAACAGACAGAGATCATGATAAATTTTCCACTTTAATCCATAACTTAAACGAACAAATAAAACATAGTCAGGGATACAAAATCACCAGTATTTTATGACCACCCCTTGATATAAGACAATACATATATACTTTGCAGTATATGCAGCACATACATGGTTTTGTGTGTATATGGATTAAAAATGAGTAAAATTGCAAAAACACCACTGCAATATTTATCTCCGGTTTCCAGACCTGCCCACCCCACTATTCAGCAGAAGATATGGTCAAAGATCCAAAACCAGATTTTTATGAAAACCAGAAGATTCTAAACGGAAGCTACATTTAAAGAGAAATACTTTGTTCATCATTTGCAAATGCTTTGATGCCACAAATGTTTCAGTTTTGATGCATTTTAAAGCAAGTTTATGAAACAAAAGCATGTTTCCTTTGCAATTAATAATAAACTGAATTTCAATTCTACATGCTTTTATACCTAGTATGCATTTTTAGAGATTTAATATAAAGATAAAATAAATAAATGTTATACATGAGTTATCTATTTTCTTAGATAAATGGATAGTTTAAAAGGGTTCTACCTAGAGACCATTATGTCCGTAATGCTAGTACTTAAAATAAAAAGGGTTGAAGTAGTCAAATTCAAATGCATGTGAAAAAGGTCTAAAGACCCACTCTCTTACTTTTAAGGCAATTTCTGAAAAAGGTGATTATTCCTAATGCAAAAAGACACAGCAATTTTGGTGTGAGGAAACAAAAACGGGAGCAGGAAATTAAGTTTTCTATGAATTTAAAATTTTCAAAACTTTCCAGTCTGGGAATGCCAAAACAAAATTTCAGACCTGTGCAGGAAACCTAAAAAAAGTAAATTATATTTCTAGAAGGGGGGAAAAATTACCCTGCGGTTATAACCACGCCTGTAACCACGGGGATACCAGCCACCCCGTCGGTAGCGTCGGCGGTCAGCTGCATATTTGCTACCTTGAACGTTGGTGCCGTCTGGTCCAGTGACGTTGGCGGCTTCATTGCCCTGAAACAAAATTCTCAAGTCTAGAGACCATTGGGACTATTATACCAGGAATTAATAAGTTGTATCAATGAATCATATTATATTGTAATTTACTCAATTGCGGCCATGAGCAAAATATATTGTATTTAAAATCCTGGAAAGCAAGATTTCTATTATTAATCTTCGGCATGTGAATTCTTTCTGCAGTGCAAAAAGAGCAACGAATATAAGTGAAATGAAATAAACTTTTTAATTATATTCAAATTTAACCGACCCTTCCTAACAATGTAGTTAAAACCAAAATAAATTTTTTTCTATAAAAACAACAAATTGGCTAAAATTTATGAGAAGGCTCCATTCCAAAATTGGAATGTAATGCTTTAAAAATGTTATATTCATACTATGTGCTAAAAAGTTAAAAGAACTATACAGGACTATTCATAACCCTAAACCAAGTAGAGTTAACAATGCTCCAGTAATAGGTCAAAAATAAGAGATCCCAACTCTTTACCGGGCGGGCGTTTCCTTTTTTTTATCTCTGTGCAGGCAAGAATTTTCAGGATTTCAGTGAGATTTAGGGTTACCTTATTAAAAACATCATATCTTAGTGCATATATTTCAGTGAAATAAAATGCAAAATGAAAGGAAATGAAAGCAGTTTTATTAATTGAAGTATACTTTCAGGTGTTAAATTTGAATCCATGCGTGAAAAAATATATTTACACAAAAAAAATATTGTCCAGTTATTGTCCGCTATAAACACTATGTACACACACTTTGTTGATGCCAGAAACACTAATCTGTCGTTAGACAACCAATACATCTCTTTTTTCGGCAGGTTGTGAATTCCTATCAAATCATAAGGCTCAAATAAGCCTTAACCCGTTCGCCGGCCCGCTACCGAGTTAGGTTAGCGCATGCGCACACTTTTTTAAATCGATAGCCACTTAAAAAAAATAACAATCAAGTCAAGCAGACGATATGTTTGGGTTCAGCAGCCAATCTGCTCTAATTTTATCATTGGTTAACTATTTTTAGAAAGGTTTTTTCCATTACAAAGTTCGGAAATCCCCAGATACCTCACGTTTATCGAAGCTGAGCCGCCATTTTGAACCTAAGTTTGTACTACACATGGCTCGTTTCAAGGACCATTTTCAGTTGTTTGCTTGATCCTACCTAACGAACTTAATTGTGTAAATAAATTTAAGATATTGTAGATGAAATTCGACAGGCCTACTGAATTTTTGGATGTGACCATTTGATAATAAAAAATAAAAACCGATCGCTCTCAAACCGAACCCTCGTGGACGTCGTTATGATACTATTTTTATCGATAGCCACTTTTAAAAAAATACCAATCAAGGTCAAGGAGAAAGATATGTTTGTGTTCAGCAGCCAATCTGCTCTAATTTTATCATTGGCTAACTAATTTTAGAAGGGTATTTTCCATTACAAAGTTCAGAAATCCCGAGTCACCCCTCGCTTGAAAAGAAGCTGAGCCGCCATTTTGAACCGGTTTGGAATTATACATTGCACGTTTCAAACACGATTTTTAGTTGATTGCCTGATCCTACCTAAAGAACTTTATTGTGTAAATTAATTTAATATATTGTAGATGAAATTCGACAGGCCTACTGAATTTTTGGATGTGACCATTTGATAATAAAAAAAAAAAAACCGATCAGTCTCAAACCGAACCCTCGTGGTTTTCATATGACTCTTTCGTTTTGTTCAAAATCAACCAATTTCCCCAGAATAATATTTATTTACACAAGATAAATTATTATTTATACCATATATTCAAATGGCAATCAACAAAAATCGTTTTCTTTCGGATTTTATTCAAGGAAACATCTAACAAATTGACGAAGGTCAACACAAGAAAAAGGTAAGAAAACTTTTTATTTATTTATTTATTTTTGAATTTAAAATAATAATAAGCAAACGTTAAAAAATTAAATAAATATTTTTAAAATGTCCCCCATAATATTTATTTTGAAAATCATTTTAGAATTGTACGAATTATGCTTGCTTTTAATTATTTAGTAGACTAGTAAAAAAAAAAAAAACGGTGAAAATGTTCCCAAGTTCAACAAAAAGATCAGAAATCTTTGTATTATTTCTTTGTTTTTGAATTCGAAAAAAATTTAAAAAATACTTTTAAGATTCCTTAGTATGTCTATAATAGGTAGTAATTTAAATTTTTAAAATCCATTGATAATTACAGTCGCTTTAAATTTTTTAGCACACTGACCCATTCAGTTATCGTTAAGCGTCAAAACATGGCCGCCGGCGAACGGGTTAATTTCAGTGGCATTAGTTTTCTTCCAACTTGCATCGAAATTTCGTTTTTAGCAAATTTCGGACGTGCGTACTCGTTCGTTTATTTTGCTATCTTGTCAAATGTTTATCTTTGAAAAACTGGTAGAAGAAAGCCAGATGAGTACTATCATTAGTTACAGTCACTTTAGGCCCCATTTCTGTTATAAATTCTGACATATTCAGTGCTAAAGTATTACTATTCCAACCATGTGCATCTCTAGTTACCCCGTCTCCCTACTCCTCTTCGATATCCTCAGAATCTGATGCACTCTCCTCCAAAATTTGAAAGATGCTACATGTGCACGCTACTGACACTAATGTCACTTCTAATCCTATCGTCCGATTCAAAATCAACTTTTCTCACCCCATTATCCGATAAATTGAATCCAGAAAACTCCTCACAATCGCTCGATGATTCTAAGAAATCCATTTGAAACATCAAACGCGAAAAACAAAGAAAACTTTATGAAAAAATGAACGAAGCAAGGAGAAAACGTTTCAAAATGGCGCGGAAATCGTACAAATGTCATACTTCCAGTAGACACCGGAACTCTCACGATTTCTCGAACGATATGAGAAGAAAAGAGCACTGGTTGCTACGGTCGCATTTTGCCCGATCAATGTTATGGCACTTTTGGTCGTACGCCCGGTAAAGAGTTAAAGAAGAAATAAATAATAATTATTATAATTTAACATTGTAGCATTAATAAAATGAACACAATATTAATGAAATTAAAAAAAAGAAAAAATGTTATCAATTTAAATTCAAGCAATGAATCTCTGGTGAATAGTTAAATGAAGTATACATCATTCATTAGGCCTAGTAATAATAATTATAAACTGTCCTTATCAGGTTTAAGAGTTTACTCATGTTTCCATTGTTTATCATTATAACAATAAATCCATCACTTATATATGAATAGACTGATCATGCTGAAATGATAAGAAATTGCTATGTCCATAGCAAGGAATATAAATTGCATATAAAGGTTATGTTCTGTTTCACTGAAGTTTGGTACACCTCAGAGAACAGCCAGCACACAGGAATTTTTGAGGTGACTATTTTCTTTAAATACTTGCTTGCTAAAGTAGGTTCGCTTTCCGCTTCCGCGCTCTTTAAATACAGTAGCTTTGGGACCTTTAATAACTGTATTTTGCAGCAGAAATGGATATGTTTTATAAATGTAATTGTAAACTTTTAAAGGAAACGTGACCCGCCACCACAAAATGAGTCAGAAGTTACTTTTTGAACATTCTGAGGTATCTCCAGCCACAAGATAATTTCCTAAGCAACCATATTATTCAGAAATAATATATTTGACAAAAACAAAGATTCCTAAACTTACTGCAGTATTTCAAGCCATAGCATGGTTTTGAAGATTTAAAATAAAAGAAATACATTTTGAAAAAAAAAGTAGCACACCTATTAGAGACAGAAGCACAATTACAAATCTGCAGCATAAAACCAATTACCAATTACAAGAAAAGGAGGAATAATCTATAGACTAGATATCAGCAGAATTTTCAAGTTTTTCCCGATATAAATCAATCAAGGGCAAAAATGTGCCCATTACACTTCCATCTTCATCTTGGGCTATTATCTTTCAAAAACAGACATGATAAATATCACATGACTGATAAACACCGAGTTTACCAAGCTTTTACTGAACAAATATTTTAAGGTCATTCAATTGTATGCTAGCAACTCTAAACATTATAGAACTAAAATTTTCCACTTATGCATAATTATAAAAGTGCCCATTCAGAGCAAAGGGGAAAGGGTTTGAAAAGATTTTCAGACTACCGTCATTAGAAAAAAATTTGGTTGTTTCAAAATGCTTTATATAAATATTTAGAGGTTGAACAAAGTGAAAACATTACAAATTTTTCAATAGGAGTTTAACTGTTCAAATCAATTTAAATCTCAAAATCGACCTGGTTACCCCCTCTGGCCTATTTTAGCTGCTAGCGGGAATTGAGGTCAGATGCAAAAGTGACTCATTTCAAGGTGGCAGGTCACATATATTCTCTGCAAAAGACATTCAAGTATGCAAAGATTAGAGAAAAGGTTCTTGTGCTCTATAGTACTTTAATGCCACAATTTATTTTTTTAAATTACAAATGACAATATCCTAGCTGCAACTTTTTTAAAAGGCATGTCTGCTTATTTTCAAAAACATTTTTCCATTTAATTTTTAACCTTTTCTAATTATGGTTCAAGGAAAAAAAAGAAAAGTTTTTAAAATCTCTTAAGTGAATTTAGTTATTTTTTTTAAAAGCTAACCATAATTTCACACCTGCTTTTATTTTTTATGACTAGGTATTTGCCAAATCTAAAGCCTGGCTTAAAAAATAAACACGTTCTTTGCTTATAGCAGTCTGGATTTGAAAGAAGGAGAAAACAAGCATTTCCAAGACATGCATAATCGATTCTATAAATAATAAAACTAAAATTGGCTTACTTTTTCGCCTTCTACAACGTCAAATTCGACCTTCTCGCCATCACCGACGCTTCTGAGATACTTCCTCGGGTTGTTTTTTAAGATCGCGGTCTGAAAAAATTAGTTTATACATGTATAACAGACATTACAAACAAAAATGTATACTTTTTTTTTTTTTTTACATAAATTACTAATGAAATTTAAAAAAAAAAACTGTAATACAATAAAAATTTGCAATGAATACAAATTTTGAAAACTTATTTTTATAAGCAATAATATGAAAAAATAATAAAATACTCAGTAAGAATTATATATTAACAAAACTCACAACATTAATAAACTGAATACAAAATTTATTTCAATTTTAAAATGGACCTAATATCTGTTAATTGTTATAAAAACTGAATCAATGCATTAAAAAGATAACAAAAGCATACTCTAAAATTAAATATCTCACAATGTACACAGATCTTTGACAAAGATTTATGGATAGCCTTCCTCCCACGAGTATATATACATACTCACTACCTTAAGTTCATTTGGGATAATGCTAAAGGGGTTAAACATTTAAAAATACAATCATAAATCAGCAGGCAGCTTCTAAATTTTAGTAGTTGTTCATGTAAATACTTATACAAAACTGATTAAAAATAAGTAAAAGTACAAATGTAGACTATTGCTATTAAGTTTCATCAAGATACAAAACTGTCTCTTTCAATATATTTTACTTAAATATCTTTAGGAAAAATGCATAATAAGCTAAACGTGCACAATATTTCCATATTCAAAACAGTACATTTACCTGATGGATAAATACATCTTCCTTTGTGTCATCCCTGAAAATAAAATTAAAAAACAAATCAGCTGTAGAAATAAAAATATTTACAACATCCACCATATAAAAATGGCACTTTTTTGCAACATGCATATATATATATAGAGCCATTTTCATCGTTATAAATAATCAAACAAACTTAACATATCAAGGTTTTTATGAAGTGATAATACATTAAAGCAACATTCAATATTCCTTTTATCTGCAAACTGTCAATTTTGTGAATATTATTTTCAAAGGGGAAATTTTTTGGTCATGCTTAGTTACTACATAAACCAAATCCAAAACTTGTATTCTTTTACTGAACATAGACATGTCATACATAAATGCCATGTGCTGTTTAATTTGTGTACTCAAAGTATTCATAGGCTAATGTCTTTCAAATTTACTTGTTATATTCAGCTTTTGGAAAACTAATTTGACTGTTTCCTTTATACAATAATGAAGATTATAACACAAACTACTTCTTACATTTTCAAAGGCATCATATTCTAGAAAGATAACTCTCATGTCATTTTGCTTTGGAGCGCTGAGTTTAAATACCAAATAAGAAAAAATATTGTTTACATTAAGATCATATGGATAACAGAAATGGTGGGGAAAATTATGGTAATCAACTTTTCAAAAAGGCTAAGATTTCTGATAATCTTGATATATTTTGATTAAATGGATTAACATCATAAATAGCTTATATATTTATGTACATATACCCATGCAGTTTCATTAGTATTTAAAGTTTCACACATCTATGTGTAGGAAAAAAACTAAATTATAAACAAGAATTTAAACATTGCAATTCAGCTATTATATTAAAAACAATATTTAAATACATACTTTGTTTATTATTTAATATTATCTTTGCAGCATAATAACTCAGTCAGTAGAAGATGAATAAGGTTTCCACATATATTAGTTTTATATCCCAATTGAAATAAAATGTACACAGATTACATTAATAAATTAGGTTAATAAAGAAAATATATTTGTTGTAATGAGATAATTATACTGCTTTTTTTTTTAAAAGCAGAAATATGAAGGCAAGATTTATTCAGTTTCAATTTTTTTTGTTTAGAACTGTCAAATACGCATATATAAATTGACAGATACATATTTAACTGCTTAGAATTTTTAAAAGGAAGTATTTCAATGCCTATCTTTACTTTTTTTTTAAATCCAACATTTTGACATCAGGTAACAAATATTTACTGGCTTGCGGAAGATAATTTTGTTCATCTTAAGTAAAACAATTCTAACTTACATACTACACAATAAAAATAATTTAAACAGTGAAACTTCTAAGTTGTACCCTCATGAGTAAATACTCATTCATACAACTGTGCTTTGAAATGTGACTTACCAAAGTTCTACAAGCTTGCTGAAATAATTGAAGAGAGGGAGGACAGTCACCTCATGATGGCCACAATTTGGTCAGAAATTAACCAAGATGTATTTTAATGAAATCATAATAATAGGCTATATGTTTCTGGAATGAGGAAAGGGCTTAAAGATATATAGGCCTAACTTAAACATGTACAGTTGTGGCATTACGGAAAATAGCCTTTATTCTAGAACTAAACCTAAGTATCTGAGACAGCTACAATACTTTTCACATATAGGACTAGGCTATAGTATGAAGCACTCTCTCACTGTACTGTTTCTGGCTTGTCTGATACCAAACTGAAAAATGTGCACAAATGTCAAAAACACAGCGCCATGCAGAAAATGAATGCTTTCTACCTGAAAGCATTTCTCTAGGTAGTCCCACTCATTTTTTTCTAATTGATATTTTACAAATGTTTTATGCTCAAAATGTGCGTTCTGATGAAATAAGGTTGTACAGAAAAAATTATGATGATAGCTATAATACTTTTTGAGATATTGTCAATTTAGTGTCGTAATTTGTGATCAACATTTTTTAGACGTAATGAATGTGCAGTTTGTCAAGTTCAGTACAAGTAAAATATAAACCACACTGATCAACAGTCCAACATTTTAAATTAACATAATCACAGACAACAAGAAAAAACAAACATAATGCAGAATCGAAATTTAAATTTCTTATAAATTATGACGGAAAACGTGCTTTTGTTTCATAAAATTGCTTACAAAATGCAACAAACTGGAATATTCATGGCATCATAGCATAATCAACTGATGAACAAAGTATATCCAGAATGCATATTATTAAATCATTTGCTATGTAGTTAATGCCTATTTTTTTCCAAAAGCATAGCAATAACAGTGAAGAAATTATTTGATGCTGAAAATGGCCATTTCAACTAATTTTAACCAAAAAAGAGCAGTAACCAAGTGTTATAGGGAAAACGTAAAAAAGCAAATTGTCATATCTCTAAAACTATACAACATACAGAGCTGGTTCACATATCAAAATGATCAGTAAGTTGTGCTCTATCTAAATATATAAAGTTTAGTTATGTTTAATCATTTATTTAATTTACATTTTTAGTTTTTTTTATAAAATTCCTATTTACGAAGAAAATGAAAATGGATAAATTGTCATATCTCTGAAACTATACATAACACAGTTATGGTTCACCTATTAAAATGACCAGCAAGATGTTATACATGCAACTAAACAAAAGATTTGTTCAGCATTTTATTTGTTTTAATATTTTATAATACAAAATTTAATATTTAAAATCTTAAAAACCGTATTAAAACTGCTTGATTGGTATAAAAGCACTCTATATCTCTATATGTATCAAAGATACATAAAGATGTTGAACCCATGCCATTGCTAATTATATCACTACACACACACACACTAAAAAATCCAAATCATATCGTTTTATTCTGAAGGTTTGACAAGGTCTTAAATCACTGAAACTTGTGAAAGTGTGCATGAAAAATTTATTCTTAAATTAAAACAGTGCTCTGCACACATGTACATTATTTAAAGAAATATTAACATATTTATATAATTATAATGTAGGTTATGAATAAAAGATCATTTCATTTTTGTTTTATTTATTTCAAATAATGAATATGCACAATAACACACAGTGACACACATACATCCATTATCATAACAAACAGCAACATCTTAGTTTGTAAATCCACCATCTTCTTTCAGTCTCTTTGGTGGTTGGCTACTTGGAAAGTTATCTACATTAGTTGTTCTTGCCACTTCAGTTTCATCTAAGCTACTACCTGCATTTACAACAGCTCAGCATGTGCACAATCAGATACTGGAGTGCCTTCTAGCAAATATTTGCATAAATTATTTTATCAACAAGGGTGTTGATGTCTTTACCTTTTATTTTTATATTCAGACTTTTAGCACCCAAATCAACCTTGTACCCATGATTACTATGGAGTACTACTAGTGCTAGCTTTATTTAAAGTCTGAAGCTCTTTGCAAACACTTTCATTCATAGACAAAACAAGAATAATTTGACTATCTGGTTTTAAATGAAAAGTTTAAAGAACAGTGCACTGCATTTTTTTTTTTAGTGATTCTGTATTTTATGTTTTTGCATTTTTGAGAGATGGGCAAAACTGAACAAGCCACTCATTCAGACAGCAATCTTTCAAACTTAATTTCTTGGCAAAACTTTGAAGTAGTAAAATCAGATTATCAGAAACTTCATTAACAGCTGTTAATGAATAACATACTTCAACAGCATCTCCTGACTAATACCATACTTTTCACAAAAAGTCCCATCACTAAGTTGTAATGCTTTGGAAAGAACAGTTTCCCAGTTGTTACAAGGGGTGTTCTTAAGTTCAGTCATAACCCTGAAGATAAGTTAGTGTACTGCTCATCAGCTAAAAAAAATATTCCACAAATGTTCAATCCTTAAAATTTTCTTTATGCAAACAAGTATGCTGTAAGTAGGATAACTATTACTGTATTAGCTGCATACTTTTAATAACTTGCTTTTGATGTAAAGAAAAAAGTATACATTGCTTACCAGCTAACAGAGTGAAAGGACCAAACAATATTTAAATATTACTCTTTAAAATAAAATAAAGTAAAACATGAAGAAATATTAAGTTAGCTATAGTAATTAGTATAAGATTAAGAACAAATGTACAGCAGCCTGCTGTCTTAAAATAAAGTAAAACAAGAAGAAATATTAAGTTAGCTATAAGATTAAGAACAAATGTACAGCAGCCTGCTGTCTTTATTATTAAAAAACGAAACAACAACCTTTTAAGTTAGCTATTTCATGTAGAAGTGTAAAGAAATTACAAGTCAGGGGAGGGGGGGGGACCCCCCCCAAAAAAGAGATTTTTTACACTTTAAAACGATGTTCAAATAAGAAACAAAATGGGAAAAGAATTTGTTTAAATATAATCAAAAACGAAATAATAAACTAAATATTAAGTTTGTGTTACAGTACACAGAACGCTTGAAAGAACTGAAATATTTCAGAGCGATGTTTTTCTACAATTTTAACATCTAGAGTTATCTTTTCTTGTTGAAATTAACGATGATTTAAAACTATTTTTTCTACATAATAAAATTGTCACCCATAACTAAAATTAAATGAGCAAATAAAGCAATATTCACAAATATGATCTGCGTCTTTAAAACGAAATATTTCAAGAAAATAGTATATTTTCACATAATTATTTGCAAGTCACTCCGAGATCGGCCTATATTTGAACGAGTTAATTCGGAAACTGTCAATAATTCTACTTCAGTACTTGAAAAATAATAATAATATGCTTACAAAAAAATTCAAGAAAATGAAAATAAACTTTAATAAACACTCACAAATAGATCTGACCGATAAATGGTTTCAACTGATCGTATAAGGCGGAATAATCAGCGTTAGCGTCGGTACACCGTGTCTCAGAAATGAAAGCCATGACTGTGGCGTGAATTGAGAAAGATGCTACGGGGTTTTCGATTTCGCAAGAACCGGCTGGACTAATAATCGCGTATTGTGTCATGTTTTTAGAAAGAGGTTGAAATGCTGAATAAAATGATATGTTTTCCTAGTTTTTCTGAAAAATATTTGATCCCAAAAATTGGTCTCAAATTTTTAACTTAAATTTTTTTTGGTGTTATTCTTAACGTACAATATGGAAAAAAATACGAGTGTATAGAGTTATCTCTCTTCTTTTTAATGGACCAATCAGAATTTCGACAACCTATCTGGCTGTTTCTTGCCGAAAAGTTAAAGTATAGTACCGAAAAACGCGAATTTTACTTTTTCGGCCGTGAGGCGCCCGATTAGAAATTTTCGACGTAACCCTAGGGTACTTTCGTCAAAGTTTATGGATACAATAATAAAGTTCAGATGAAAAGCAAGAATATGCTTTAAAAGATGAAAGATAGCTCTTTATTTTTTATATAAACATCGTTAGTCCAGGTTTAGTGTGAAGAAAACTGTTGTGAGTCAAAGTTCAGTGAATTTGCGTGCAAAAGAGCGTTTGACCCCAATAAAACAGCGGCGGTGGGACTACCTAATTTCTCTTCACACACACACCCCCCCCCCCAGCTTGGAAGTCATTTAAAATTGAGAAGACCCACTAAACTGACACGATCTAGAATGAACAGACAGAAGCAGACTGATCGCGTGTTCTTACTTGACCTAGATTGGGGATAAAAAAACCAGGGGACACTGACCGACTTTGATCGCATTCCTAGACAAATTATCGAACTGGTTGTTTCTTTCATTTTCAGACCTAAATTAAAAAGAAAATCTAAATACAATTCTGTTTTTAATTCATACTTGCTAACCAACTATTTTTCCTGACGCCTTAATCTTGCTAATTTTCTGATTTAATCCTAAATAAAACATGCAAGTAAATCATTAATATCAATCTACCCATACTCCTTGAAAATTGAAACTGATCTTTCGATTCTAAAGTTTATATTTTTATAGGCCTATCTAATGAAAATATTGAGAGCTTGAGCAAGCTTAGTCACAAAAGGGCAAAAGTGGGTTTTGCATGCACGTGGGGTGGGTTTGGCAAACATGACTAAACAGGAACCCGGCTAATTCAGGCAAACGTGTTTGTTACACTCACCGGTTGATGAATCCATAGCCGCTCTTCACGTTGAACCATTTCACGGTACCGGTTACTTTCTTCGCTGCAAATACAAATTCACGCCTTGCATTAGTTGCAAATGAATCAAGATAATGGTACTTTTCACTAACATCGATTCACCAGTAGCAATTCGCTCTTGCCGTCAACTGCTACCACGCGGTCGGACTGGGAAAGTCAGTGGGAAAAAATGTTAACTTACCGATCACTTTTTTTTCGACTTGAGCTTCATCGACCGGCTTTTCCTCCGGTTGTTTCTCGGAGTCCGACATGGCAAGATGTTACAATGCCGGTTTGATGGTGAAGATGGTGTTGGTCACTGGACTTCTGCTCTTATCCTTTGTTCCCTCTCTTCTAAGATGGCCTCGGCATGCTGTGAGCAGATATATGAAGACTAAAAATATTTCTGATTGGTTTATACAAGGGTCTGTTCGACAGAAACTGTTTCTTGATTGGTCTGTTCGTGAGCTGTACCAAAATTTTTCCCAGGTGGTAAACCGAAACGAAGTAGCAGACACCCATCGACAATGAACATGAATATTAATTGTTGAAAACAGCATTACTTTTTTTAAAAATTATAAGCAAAAATAAAAATGTCTAAACCACATATATCATCAATTACATAATTTAAGTTTTCGAAGCAAATTCTAAAACCTGTAAACTAGAAACTTAAATAAAGTGTTCTACTCTACATCACCATATAAGTGAAGTTATGCTTACGTGCGGACTGGTTATTTTGTTTTGTTTAAAATTTGGTTTGAATTATAATAAGATATAAATAAATACCGAAGGTATCGTATGAACGATGTTAAGACAATTAAATGGGTAGCTAATAATAAAAAAATGTCCCATTCTTAGTGGCACACATATAATCATAGGATATAGTAGGGCCTACTACAGTTCATGAGGCAGATCCTGCTAGTTTTTCGCCTGCCTATCTCGTAATTATTCGGTCACAGATTCACAGACGAAATTAACACACACACATACGCAAAATATATTGCACACACAAGTATTCTAATGGAAGGAGTATAAACATTGCGGCGAATAACATCATTAAACTGGTTGCTACTGTAATCTTGCTTTGAGTTTCACGTCCGCTTCTAACTTTTGCTGATTTCACAGTCGGGTGCATGATCCAATGACAAAATGTATATTCTGGAAGGTTATAAATGACATATCGACCGAGAGGGGGTGTGTGTCTAGTTGAACTTTTGCCTGAGTGGTGGCAATAAAGGCTTATCTGAATTGCCAAGGGATCTGTAGTGTGACCGGAATCAGAACAAGGGACCTGACTTAGTATTCGTCTTATCCGATGGACCAGACAGGATCTAGAGATTAAGAATTATTACCCATAAGTTTTTCACCCCCGAGCTGTGATCGAATCAAAAGCGCGAGTCCTAAAAATAGTATGCTCCTACAAAATGTGAAAATAAAAGAAAGTATTAAGACAGAAAATGTTTGTATTACTTGAAATTACAGTTGATTTAATCGACTATTATTGTTATGCGTTATCATATAGTTTACAAATGTTGTATTTAATGTAATTAATATGTGTATTAGCTTAGAATTAATAACAGATATTAAATAACTTTTACAACTTTACTGATGGTTAGTTTCATGTTACTTTTACGAGGATAATCTTACTCGGCACTATTGTCCCTTTGGATTAGACAATGAACAGCTTACAAAGTTTGACGAATACTAGTGTTGCCATAATTCCAAGGACAACTACTCATGCAGCAGTTTTACGATCTGATCTGTCATCAGACCGATTACATGCAGATCGAAATGGTCATATTAATTCACTAGTTTTATCATCAACACAGCTAATCTAAATTTTCTCTGGTGCCCTAAGCACGTGCTACGCATTACTTCATGGGTAATCCGGCCCTGCGTAGTGCAATCCAGACTGACGCGATAAACAAGTAAGCAGACTAGCTCGACCCAGCCAAGGTAGTGCTGATGTTAGGCCTGTAGCTAGGCTGATATTTGCGCAAGGGCTCTGACTCGGTCGCAAGCCTGCAGACAACAAAGAGTAATTAGATCGGCTTCTCGGGTCCACGTGACGTCATACGGTAAGACTACCAAGAAGCACGACGGTGCAGACTAGCGGCTACTGACTGACCTACAATCAAGAAGAAAAAATGTCTCACCGTATCTTGACCGTCTCACAGTTCAGGAGCAAGGCTGGGAACAGCACGCAGTTGACTTGAGCGGACATAGTTTAGTTTCAAGCAGAATAACTGATTCACAATATGCCAAACATGAGGTGGTCTATCCACCAACACTAGTCTGTCTATTTCAAGCAGATGCTGATGACAGTTTATGGGGAGTTATCGGAAAGGGATGGCTTTGACCCACAAACCGGTTTGCTGTCAGGCAGTGCATCATTACAAGCCTGGCTGTTGTATACGGCGGCATATAGCTCCTGGGTGATTTATATGTAGCGACAGATCCAACCATTGATAATAAATATGAGGTCGGTCGTGTAGTCAGTTGTAACAATCCTAGTCAGTCTATTAGCCACTTGTAACCACCATAGCCAGTCTACTAGTCAGTCGTATTGAAGTAGTAACCACCCTAGCCAGTCTTCCAATCAGTCGTAATCACCATAGCCAGTCTACTGCTCAGTTGTATTGGAGAACTCCCCTAGCCAGTCTACTAGTCAGTCATACTGAAGAAGTAACCGCCCTAGTCAGTTGTAACCATCCTAGCCAGTCTATTATCCACTAGTAATCACCCTAGCCAGTCTCCTAGTCGGGTGTAATCAATCACTCTAGCTAGTCCTCTAATCAGTTGTAACCACCATAGCCACTCTACTAGTTAGAAGTATTGAAGAAGTAACCACCCTAGCCAGTCTTCAAGTCAGTTGTAATCACCCTAACCAGTCTACTAGTCACTTGTAATCACCCTAGCCAATGTACTACTCAATCGTTTTAAAGAAATAACCACCCTAGCCAATCTACTAGCCAGTTGTAACCACCACAGCCAGTCTACTAGCCATTTGTAATCACCCTAGCCAGTCTATCAGTCAGTTTTAATCACCCGAGTCAGTTTTCAAGTCAGCTGTAATCACTCTACCCAGTCTACCGGTCAGTTGTATTAAAAATGTAACCATAATACTACACTGGTAAGTCGTACTGAAGAAGTAATCAATCTACCAGTCTGACGTATTGAAAAAAAATAATTAGCTAATCATTCGTACTGAAGAAGCAGTCTAATTCAAATTGAAAGTGAGGCCACTGTAGTGTTAGTAAGTTTAAAGGGCGGTAGGTCTTTACTCATGAAGTCAGTCGAGAAGTGCACCTATGAAGTCAGTCAAGAGGTGTGATCAGTCTGCACCCAAGAAGTCAGTCCAGAAGTGTGATCAGTCTTAATGAAGTCAGTCCGGAAGTGTGATCAGTCTTCACTCAATAAAGTCAGTCCAGAATTGCACTCATGAAGTCAGTCCAGAAGTGTGATCAGTCTTAACTCATGAAGTCAGTCCAGAAGTGTGATCAGTCTTCTGTGGAAATTAGAGAACAGTTATAATGTGAAAGTCCAATAATCTTGCATGAATACTGGGCTAGCAATTCGTTTCTGTCTCAAACTAGTTCGAATTCTGAAATAGTCATTCTCGCCTCATTTAGAATTTCAGTGCCAAGTATAAGTTCAATGTAGTAGGCGGAAAACAGTTTATAGAATTGTGAATGTTTATAATCACGAGTGAATAGTCGGATAATAGTTCATTTTATCTGAAACCAGTGATACTTCGAATTCAAACTGATATGAAATTCTCGCTTCATTTCTAAGTTTAAAACTCCAACTTCAGGTGTACAGTACAACTAGAAGTAAGTTAGCATCAGAAAAAAGATTTAAATATCATCTATATATACTATTTGGTGAAAAGAAATAACAAAAACGGTTGTATTTTAAAAAAAATAATTCATTTTATTCTTACTCCTGACAAAAAATAATTTTTAAATGTAACATTTTAAGTGGATTTTCTTTCATTCCCCCCCCCCCCTTTTTTTTTCTTTTTGGGGTGGGTGGGTGGCAGATATGGCATGCTTCTTTTTCACACACGAGTACTAATTCCTTAAAACTGACAAAGAGCAAAGAACAATAAAAAACAATTAATTTAAATACTCTTTAGCAAAATAAATTTAAAAGTAAAAAACATGTATAAACTTAGAGCAAAGTGAGTGTTGAAAAATAAAAATAAATACACCAAATAATGCTAACATTATCTTTAAACAAAATACTAAGATTTCCTTTAAACAAGAATGTAACATTACCTTGGACGAAAATGCTAACAATACATGTGTGTGTTTGTTTGTATGTGTTTGTTTCTGTGTGTGTGGGGTTGTTTGTGTGTGTGTGTGTGGGGTTTGTTTGTGTGTGTGTGTGTGAGTGTGAGGGGTGTCACAACGAATTGTGGGTTAAGATAGACCGATATTTCGTTGTTCCTGTTATTTTCAAAAACTCAATCTTTATTGATGTTTCATGTACATATACTTTAGTGGAACGCAAACCACGAGATGTTTAAATAAACCGTACATTTTGTGGAACATGTATATCCAGTAACCGATTTGATATCTAAGTAGTACGCGCATACCTAAAGATAACACAGATTTCGAATAAAACAGACATGATTGCGAACAACAACAATCAAGAAAGATGGAGGGTGGGGTGGTTTGTGTAAGGGAGGTAGGTAGTTGGGGAAGATTGTAGAATTAATTCTAACTAGTGGGTGAGTATAATATATTTTTAAAAAACCCACAGACTGTACTAAACAAACTTGCAAGAGAATAATTGTGTCATCATAGAGTTCTAGCTTGACCTTAAAAAAAAACCCCAACTAAATGAATTCAAATTAGTTGAAGAGGGGATGTAAAAAACAGAGACTTTTACTAGAGGTAAATTTATATAAAAGTTTACAATTCATCATTCTTACCATTTCACTCAAAAACTTCTTATTTTGAAAACAAAAATACAAAAACAAAGCATAAAAACCAACAAAAGTATGCCCCCCCCCCCCCAAAAAAAAAAATGCAAATGGATGGTGAGAATTTATAAAGAACAGAGACTTTTACTAGACAATTTGTAAAAGAATAATTCATCGTATAAAGCCTGTAAATTCTTTACAGCTCTTGTTTGATTTAGTCAGAATGCATTCCCTAACACTTATTCCCCATCCCTCAACAAAAACAAAAAAACAAAAAAACACGACTAACAGTCAGAAGGAAACAAAATTACAAAAAGGCAAATTCCAACTGACAACTGCCAGCAATATTTTTTTGTTCAATGCAAAAATAAAATAAAACAATATACTCAAGATGCAATATTACAAACAAAAGCAGCAATAAATAAGCAGAACAAATAAAATACATTTGTTGTTTGTGTTTCGAAATTTTCAGCTGTTTAAATCATTTTATTTCTATACCTCACCTCAAATGTCCTCCGATGTCTTTTGCTTCTGCTGAAAAAATCAAACGTCTACAAATCCCAGAGATGTGACGTCATGCCCCAGACCAATGACATCACAAAAGCGTCACTAATGACGCCATTCCAAGAGATAAAGATAGCTTCACTTCAGACGAAACAGTTGCCATGACGTAGGATTAGGTTTGGAAGGAAGGTGCGTGATGCAATTGATTGCGTGTTACATGTACTTGGAGTTCTGTACAGGCCATGGAATAGTAAAATCGCGTGACTATACGCTAATCTTATAATTTGACAAGTCTAGCTTCCATTTCTGAACTTCACTGAATACTATGTGTATGTCACACTGTAGGAAAAATGTGTGTATGTGTGCTTGTTATTTTTGTAATTGTCGTCGAGTGGTACAATCCTCAGTCTGGTTAACGACGATCGAAGTGGGACTACTCTCCCTTTAGTGCAGTCTTAACACACAGGCATGCTGGGCAGTTGCCCGGGGGACCCATGCTAATTATGTTATGTTGTGACTTGCTGTCAATTTTTATTCCTGCGAGTGGTTGTGTGGCCCCAATACACTGCTTTGCCCTTGGGCTTATAAATGCTGCTAAGACGGCCATGCTCCCCCCTGATTATTGCTTACAAATTCGAGTTTCTTTTTTTGTTATTACTTTTATGCGATCTTTTACGTCTACTTTTCATTACATATCTGTCGTCATTTCGATGCTGATTAAGGTGTCGTCAGATTCGAAATCTACAAATAGTTTTACATTAAATTTATAAATGAAACACATTAGCCACATTTATCCCATCCCAAACGTACATAATTTTAAAGATATATATTTTGCTTCACCATTCCTGTTAATCCACATTTGGTGAATTGTCTTCTGTACTTGAACACAAAAACACTATTTTTTTGACAGCCTAGTAATCGTCATTGTTACGCGTTTTGCCCTCTATAGATTATCAGCGTTATGTTTACCCGATGTAAATAAACGTTAATATAATAATCTCCTCTGGAGGAAAGTCATTATGAAACCGGTCTTGTATACAAATTGTCATGTGTAATGAAAAATGTACAATTTGTGCAAGTATTAAAATGACCACCGATACGTCATCAGATTGAGACATCAGCCAACATATGAACAAGACACTGACATACTCCACACAATTTTTAACACATCTGATACAGTCAACACATTTTTCACACAAAAGACATCAGCAGACTTTTAACAAGCATGACAAACAGCAATGAATGTTTCTAAAAAGTTTATTTTAATCAATGAATATGGCTGGATGCATACAGTTTGGCTTACAACATACATCCACCCCCAACCTCCCCACATTTCATACCATCAGTAGCCATTATGATGTGAAGATTTAAACCTGAAACAATCTCGTAATTGACCGGCCAGGAACTACCATTAAAAAAAAAAAAAAAGAAAAAGAAAAAAAGAGCAATAAAGGATTTAAATTTTGTCTTTTTGAACACACCCTATGAACACATCATGGAGAGAATTTGTTAAAGATTCTTATTGTCTACAATAAGGCAGTGGCTAGCAAGATGCAATTGACAGACCCCATGCAAAAAAGAAAAGTACAAGTTTTGTCAGAACAAATCAATAAATTCCAAATATATTAAAAATTAATAAATAAAGCAATCAAAATCGATACAACTATTGGCATACAATAGCTACAAAAAAAAACAAAACGGGAGGTAAAAACTACGATATTTTAGTTAAGACTGCAAACACTTGAAGTTAAAGGGAAAAACGTGTCAAATTATTAATGCATTACTGAATGGTGAAGTATGTTTCACCCTCAAAACTGTTACCAATAAAATTCAGCAGAACAAAGCCAATGTTAAACTTGGTAGCAAATCTCAGTCGTTTGTGTTAATTCCTTCACTAGGTCCAGACTGGCATTGGGTTTAGGGGTTGATTATATATAAATAACAAACTAAATACACCACAAAACGAATATTTAATATATAAATACATGCACTCGCACATATATGCACCTGTTATTAAATTGCTATCTTTATTACTTGAAAATATTTTAACATTTGATAAAAGAATTGAACATTCCTGGCCTAATAATGAATGTTGGGTGACAATCTTAATTTTTCTAATTTTAAAAATGAAGCAGGTTAGCTGTTTCCAGTTTCAGCAGGACAAAGATGACAAAGCTTAGCTCCTTAAGCAGTGGAAAGGAAAGTAGTTACTGTGCAATTAAGCGTGCAATTACTATGACAATATTTTGTACACCTTTATCTGCTGTTTGGGAAATTATTTTCACATTAAAAACCTAAGTATTGTGAATGCTTAGTATATGCCTAAAAGCTGCAAATTGCTTCAGTGTATGTTTGGGAAATTTAAGAGACATATGAAAAGACAAAGTTTTGCTGTACTGATAACAAAACTATTAAAAATTCTTTTCTAGAAGAGATCTGGAGCATAACACACGTCTCCCCACCCCCAAACAACAACAACAACAATAAAATAACAAACACCCTACCAACCCCAAACAACTCTGTGGAGCAGACAAAATGGTTGGACACACCTGTCCACTCTAGTGACAAAATTCTTAAGCTAGTGGGTATAATTATTTGAAAATTATATTCAAATGCTTTAGTTCTACAAATGTTAATAACCTGGAAGACAGCTAATTCATTTTAATAAGCTGTTATTAATATATTTCACGAGTAACACAATTATGTATATAAATTCTTATGAAACAATTAAATATTCCAGTTCATTAAAGACTACAATATTATAGATCAAGACAAAGTATGCAGATACAATGGTGAAAATATCCTCCACCATAAATAAAGCAAACATTTCACTCACATAGAAATTCACAAAATCACTTCAAACAATTATAAACATGGATCAAAAGCATATTTAAACCTAGATGTTTAAAATATATAAAAATTACTGACATAATCGAATAAACGGTACTGTTATGAAATATGAACATGTGCATTTACATTCTCAAAAGTGTGTTACATAATCTGTCTGTGTATGTCTGATTGGGGTGCAGAAATATACACTTGCTATGAACAAGTTGTTTCCTGAACAATGTTCATTAATGAACAATTTACAACTAGACATTGCTACATATGGCAAACAGTGAAAAAGGAGAAAAGTTAGGTATCTTGTGGTCCTATTGCTTATCCCTGCCATAATGCATCAATCACTGAATTATTAACTACAGTTACTTTATCAAATGTGAGACTACCATATTAAGGTAGGGAAAAAACACCCCCAAATCCAGGATGCAAGAAGTATGATCCTGTCAAAACTGCTATGACTTATTAGATAATAAAAACCATGATAAATTTTCAGTTATTCTGGCAGTATCTATATCTGAAACCATTTTATTTTATTATGCAGTTATTTAGTTGCTCTTGCTATTGTCTCTGAAGAATGTAAACAATTTAAACACCATTTAGTTATTCATACTGCATGGTTCTTGGCACATTCCAAAGATGATCAATTATTTTTGTATAGCAGTGATTACAGAAAATCTCAGTGAATTAAATACCAAAGAGAAATGAATATATTAGATCAGATACTTTCTATAAATTATTTGGAGAAGTAAAAATGTATATTTTATTTTGTGAAGAAAATTGCTAGCTAGAACTGAAAAGCTACAACATCGAGCATACAAGTGTATAACTTTCTTTTTTAAGATTTAAGAAAGCACATTATTATAGTTAAATAATAAAATAAAACAAACATGTTTACTCTAGTTTGTATTTTCAATGTTATTTCTGAAAGTGATGCAAACAAAAAAAAATGTTAAAAGTTAAAACATACAAATAATCAAAATGACATGGAAAAAACTAAGTGAACCGGATTGTACACTAAAAAGCATATGATTAACATGTTAAAAATATTTGCATCCTGGATTAATAGATTCATATTCAATTTAAACAAAAGGAAAAGTTATTTATTAATAAAATGATACACCGATTCGTTCAGCAGTATTTTCTGTTATTGCTCACTTGATAGTCCATACATTGCACACATAAAACCTCAAATGATGTAATATTCTCTACCAACTAAAATTAATATAATGATTAAAAAGAAATAAAATAAATAAACAATTATAAGGCACTGATTAAAAAAAAAAAAAAAGAAAGAAAGAAATAATATTAATAGGAAAAAGGAAACGAATTATACCAAAAAATGTACACATATTTATAAAATTATCTGTTAATAAATGTTATATAATTATATGGAAAGCTGTTCCTCAAGAGACACCATAAAGTGAACAGATGAGAACAAATGGTCAAAGGGGTAGGTCAGCAGTAGAAAAACTGAAGAACAAACTTTTAACGGTTAGCATAGGCACATTAAAAGACTTAGGAACAAAAGTTCAAAAGAGTAAAAAGTTACCAGGTAGAAAGATTAGACAAGAATGATTTAAATGACTATGCGGCAGGTAGAAATAATGAGAAACAAAGACACACAAGTCATCTTAATTGGGCAGGAAGAAAGGCTGGAGACAAAAGAGCAGTATCTCTGAAGATTTATGGCTCACAAGGCTTACTGGATTTGAAATGGTAAACCCTCTAGTTAAAAAAATGCCAAGGAGAACATGTAGAAACCTTCGAATGAAATATGCTGAAGAACAAATATAAAAAGGAAGGAGAGAATACTTAAAAACAAAAGTCCAATCCTTTGACACATTCAACTGTACTGAACACAAGCCTATGAGATAAAGCAGAGTAAAACAAAACAGAATGTCATCACCAATCTTACTATTTTTCTTTTTATAACAAAGGTACAAAAGCAAAACTCTGAACACACTTTACATATTTCAAGGCATAAATTAATCTTATAAAAAATACAGATGAAAATAGGAGAGAAAAAAATTATTATAAACTTTGCTTTTACAAAAATATGAACCAAATTTTATCTACAGCACTTTGTAACGAAAAAATATACACAAGTTCAGCAATTACTTATTTCATGCAAATATATATATATATGAAGCAATGTAAAATACTTCAAACATACATTATTCAGGAAACATAAGTGGTACTGTGGCCACACAACATAGTATATAAGTACATTGGTTAGGGTAATAAGAGTGGAAAAAATTTTATGATGCAGAAAGGAACAACAAAAGTATGGTCATAAAAAAAATTCAACAAAAGGTAAGGCGATGACCGGATCTTCAACTTTAAAAAAGGAAACTAATAATGAACCATGAGTAAATCTGTAAGAAATTTCTTATTGTCATATTAAAAAAAAAAAAATGAAGCAAAACCAGCCCCTCTTAAACAGCCTTCTGTTAAAAATTTAGAATTTGAATATTTTTTCAAACTTAAAAAATAGTAACCTTAAGTTAAACAAGAAAAACGTTTATTTATTCACAAAAAGTGTCCTAAAAAAAAATGTATAAATATATTAATAGCCATTGTTTATCACAGTTTTTTTTTAGAAAGGTTTTAAGTGAAGTAGATACTTATTCAAGACATCTACTTCACTTAAAACCTTTCTAAAAAAAACTGTGATAAACAATGGCTATTAATATATTTATACATATTTTTTTTGAGGACACTTTTTGTGAATAAATAAACAACTTAAGTTTGCTACACGTTCTGGATTTTAAATGTTTTAGAGGCCCCTTCTTGAATAGAATTTTTTTCGTTTTTAGTTTTTCCCTAAAAGGCTAACCCTCTTTGTCCAAAGAGCTTGATGATTCTGTTTTCAAGTGGTGAACAATTGGAAATCAGTGCAAATTGGTTGGAAGAGATGGGAAGAAATAGACATAAATGTTGGGTTAAGCTGATGAAAATTAATAATATGAACACTAAAATTTAATCATCTGAACAGACTAAAACAAATCTAATATTTCTGCTTACTAAAACATTTTGATTTTCTTTTAAAATCTTATTATTCAGATTTACAATATATTCAATTAAATAAATGATTAAAGTCTCCAAGAAATTATGAACCTTCTGGTTTCCAATGATTGACTTCAAATCTAATCACTTGATCATGGAGATTTGGGGCAGTTAAGTGCTCACGGCAGTATTCTTGTGCACAGTAAATGCATGTAATAATCTTTCAAACAGAAAACAACTTGCAAAATATATATGCACTTGGTGGTGGACGGGGCAAGGAAACAAAGCAAGATGGGTGCAGCTCATCAGAAAATAAAGGTAACAAGCTGATGAGCAATTAGGACGGCAATAGGTATTTGGTGACTGCTTTTGACTGCAAAAAAGGAACATGAGAAAGTTTTGGTCCAGATGATTGTTATAAGTGTTCATAAAATCCATAAACAGTGACGAACAAGGCAGCTAAAATAAAGGATGACTATACAAGACTACAGATTGACACATCTCAAAAAAGGATTTTCTTTCTTAACAGCAACATATAACTAGGATACATTAATACAGGTTCAAACCAATGCAAAACATCTGCACTGAAACAACAGCTTTGCAACAATACAATAAAACCATCTACCCCTCTCAAAAAAAAAAAAAAAATAAAAAAAAAAATTAGTGGATATTAAAAATTATATAATTCTAATAATGATAATGTGAAAGTTTTAGAGTAAAAATATAAGAACACTATTTACGATCAACAAATTAACTCAAAATGCTTTGTGGTATTCAAAACTTAAAATAATAACGACAAATAATGAAATAATTCTGACACCAGCAAAGAGTAACTTTTAAAAAATGCTTTGTGACATTCATAATAATATTCAAATCATGATGTCAAAGTCTGAAATTATTCTATCATCAAAGAATGATAGAAACATAAATGTGTTGTAGTATTCCTAATAAAGAGATTTAATGAATTTACAATGTAAATCAGAGGATAATGACAAAGTATAAGTAATTTTGATAATTCAGAACTAATATTACCCTAAATGACATTTTCATTTTTTTTTAAAAAGTACATTTTGTAAGACAGTAAATCCCACTTCTGCAAAAAAAAAAAAAAAAAAAAAAAATTATTA
The DNA here is from genome assembly GCA_028829895.1 of Sinotaia quadrata. Lineage (NCBI taxonomy): Eukaryota > Metazoa > Mollusca > Gastropoda > Architaenioglossa > Viviparidae > Sinotaia > Sinotaia quadrata. The sequence goes on along the minus strand of CM054179.1, from coordinate 82,672,984 downwards.
TATGACAATAGCTTGGCAAATACATTATTCAGCTTCAACAAAAAATGGCAGAAAAGAACAGATGCATGCTAGCAGTGGCAGAAGATTGTTAGGACAATTATGAAATTTTTTTGAAAAATATTAAAAAACCCTCACTGAAATGATGTGATTATACAAATAGTATAAAAAAGACCAAAGACAAATGTAGGTATAAAAACATCCTGAACACAAATGCAATGGATTGCACAATCCATGCAGATACACTGTGCCAAAATGCTGGCATAACAAATATTATATCTTCTCAAGAAATTCACTCCATAAATGTTTTGTTGGGGTAATCGGTATGCACCTTGGACGGACTGCTCAATAAGGAGTTATGAGAACCTGAATTAGTTCCAACACATAGGGGAGGAAAACCAATAACAACAAACTATCAATTGCTGTTTGGGACGCAAAGTGTTTGGGATAGAGAACACAAACACCTGTAAGACAAATTTAAATCCATATCATTCCAAAAAATGTTGAATTCAATTAAACTAGATTATATTTTCTAAACAATAACAATAATAATATATATTTATAAATAAAAATATAACAAATGAAAACAAACTATACCTAAAGAATAAAAAAAAAAGAGAGAAAAGAAATATAGGATTCAACTAAAAAAAATTCAAATATATATATTCAAAAAAACAGAAATTGTTATGACTAAGAAATACAGAATGTGACAAATTTTGATTTTGTATAATTATATTTTTATAATATTTAGGCATGTTTCAACTCCCTTTGAAGTGATACAAAGTATCTTAATAATAATAATAAGTGCACAATTACTGTTGAAAAGATGTTCAACTGCTATGTAGTATTTTGGTGATAATGCAAGTCTTAAGAGAAAAAAAGCACTTATTTGGTTTTCACAATGCAGTGCAACATGCTATTACAAACTGCTGCAGCTCCAGCATATACTGACAAATGACAGAATAACTGTTCTGAACAGATAAATGTTTTTCTTGGCGCTAACAATCTATTTTCAGAAAAATGGAAAGGGAGAACTAATGAACTAAAAACAATCCTTATCAACGTGTGCATACTCACACACAAGTGTGTGTTTGTATGGTGTGTCTGTGTAAGTGAGCGAAGAGTTAAAAAAATAATACTGTGCAAAACCACTTTAACACACACACCCATTTCTCAAAATTTATAACATATTTTTTATTTTTTTAAATAAAACAGTAAAGATACCCCCCCACCCAACAATAAAAAAAGAAGCAGACATGTTTACTACAAGTCATTTTGCATATGACTGAATGTGGTAAAAAATAATATATAAATGTATTTGCATTCAAAGACAACAACTTCCCTCTTTTTACTTCTGAGTGAGGAATGACAAGGCCTGATGCAATAAAAAAATTAGCAAAAATTTAAAATATGGTGAAATACCAAGCCCATTCCATGACAGTCACAGAATTTCCCATTTTGTGATCTCAAAATCAAATGTTTTACTGAAAAAATACTAACTATTCAACATCTGCTATATCCAAAGTATATTCGTAATGGTTAATTACGGTGTGCTTGAGATAAACACACTATTAAACAAATTCCATGATTTCAAACAATAAAATAAAAAATTCTAATGTATAGAACACACATTTGATCTATGTACAGTAGCGAACTGATCATTTTCAAACTGCATCATCAAAATAAAATATCAGAATTGCATTCATAATGACCATATTTAGGACAAAATTTTCTGATTGGGCAAAAAGTACTGACTGTGATTGCAAACTTTAGAGAAAAAAAGAGCAACCAGAAAAACATTAATGGCAATTATTTTAAGTAACTGATGCTCCATTGTACACATACATAAAATACAAACTTTACTTAAAAAAGCACAATTATCTTGTTTCAAATATATACAACTACTTCAAAACATTATTGTACTATAATAATTGTTTTTATCCCCCAAAGGGAATAGTTTTTTAAAAAAGGGAGTGGGGGAGAAGAGAAAAAATTAACACAAAATAGTTTCTTTATATTAAACCCATTAGGGTGATAAATAATTTGCGAGAGACAGAAACTAGTGTTTATCTAGAAACAAGGTTTAAAAAACACATTTACCTATTGTCTGTTAGTCTCAACAGCACATTATTATTTTCCTTTGCAGTTTATTTTTTAAACACAACAGTATTTTGAAATAAATACTAATGAAATCAACACTGAAATGTATCAATAACAGCAAAAAGTAAATGCAAATAATAAATATTTATATTTTGTTCATTACTTTCATTAAAGTCAGAATTATAATCTAGACAACAGTTCAAGTTTCCAGCCAAAATCAGAATCTCAAACTGATCATAAACAGGAGGAAGCATTGTCATAATTACTGAGGGAAAAAACTTAAAATTACACAGAGTGAAACAAGCCAACAGCAACAATGTGGAATGGTGCAGGACACACCAGTATGAAGTGTGTAGCAGAAATATCTAATGCCTGCTTGAGCAGCACCAACATTGTATGTGGTGTTGGCATATATACAGTACAAATAATACAAATGGTGCATACATACATGTATACAGTCCTTATGATATGTAACTTTGTTCAGAGAAGAATGAATAAATACTGGTAAATAACAAAATGGATGACATCGTCATACTAAGCTACTTACACGTGGTCCGAGAAAACTACAATAATCAATTTATCCAAATACACTACTTCACACATTTCTCTTCCAACAATGATTAATGGGGAAAAAAAGCATTAAGCAGTTTGCTCTCTCCCTTTGCTATACAGACATACTTTATGGTGTCTTAATAAAATGAAGTAAAGCTGTCCAAATAGCAAGAATTGGAAACCAAACAATGAAATCATGGCTGTTTGTTTCTGAATGGTTACTCATTTTATAGTTTGATGTCTAGTTAGTAAGGAATTATTGTCATGAAGTTTGCCTATTCATCCCAAACACTTGATTTCTTTCTAAGGCTAGGTCTCTCATCATCATGTGTGAGAGAGATGGTCTGCTTAAAGGTATAGCGTGTCACTTCGTAAAAGCCTGGGCAGTAAGAACTTTGCTGTGAAAGACTGCTCTGTGATGATAGAAGGGAATCCGAGGAGGGCAAACTGATGGACTGCTGAAGGGTCTGAGAAAGATCATTGTTGGCAGCTGTTGCTTGTTGTCGCCATTCTAAGAGAGCACTCCAAATTTTGTTTCTGTGGCTTGTACCAATCTTCATTTTATTGAGATCCTGAAAATGAAGTGATTATTTATTTAATCATTTTATTTTATGCTAATAAATGACAGAATTAAAACTAAGCTGAAAAAAATAAACAGTTATACCATTTCATTATTTTATGCTGAATGATGAGAACATATAGTTATTTAATTACAATTTATTTTATGCTAACAAGTGGTGGAAATAAAAAAAAATGTATTTTAAAACTGTATGAGGCTCAATGTTGGAATTAAACATGTATGCTAAAATTAATACATTTCACAATATTTTATTAAGAGAGAAATTTTAAATGCACTAACTCTTTATGAGGTACATATTTTTTTTTAAACAAAGAGAAATGAAGATTTTTATAACAAAATAAACATTTTATTTCAAGTTCTAAAACTTTGGGTTGTCTTTTAAAACCAGTCTCAATACAAGCAACAAGTGTTTCTCCCAAACAAAAGTCTCAATAAAACCCAACGAAATCTCACTTATATCCCCCCAATCCCCTCAAAAACAAACAAACAAACATCCGACAGCCTAAAAATCTCATCCATTCTAATAAATAAACTAAAAGTAACAATAATTAGAAAATAAAACACCCCATCCCTGCTTTACCCAAAAGAATTGAAAAAGAAAATGTTTCTTTCTTTAAATAAACTTTAAAAAAAAGAGAGAGAGAGAAGAGAAAAAAGGATACCCCATATCAAAATTGAAATCTGAAAACCCCAATAATAAAAACAAAAACATTTTTAAGATTTAAAAGTTAAGTTGTGAGTCTTGAAAGATCAACTGCAAAGTGTAATTTGTCAAGTGCACGGCATGAATTATTTGCTAACAAGTTCTGGCTCTTACTTCTAACTTGAAATGTTCCAGATGGTACAAGTTGCTTAGTCCTTCCTTCAGAAACATGTCGATATAGGCAGATAAGCCCAATCTTGTCAGCCAACTAGAACAGAAATAAATCCAGCATAAGGATTAAGAAGAATTTCTAATTAAATTTTTATGGAAAAACAACTGATCATGACAACCATGCACCCAAAACACCTTTCTTTTCTTTTTGCTAAAAACAAATTCTTTTTGTGTACAAATGTTTTTTTGATATGTACATCTGTAACATCGGGTTATGGAGGCACATCACCCACCCACCCTCCAAAAACGGTTGTAAATGGATCTGAAAAACCTATGTGCTGAGGGAAATGTCTGCATAACAATGTCAAAGATCAACTGAAGTTTCCATTTATGAAAGAGGGTAAAGTGAAACAGAAGAATTCTCAATCCAAACTTTTAATGCTTCCAACAAAAATTAGATGATTGTAAAAATGGGTCAACTAAACAATCTTTTGGTTAATTTATCATGCATAATATGAATGGAATATCCTGTAAAATGACACTGAAGTGTAGCAAATGTGGCAACAAGAAACATACTGACATTCTTTGAATGACTGAGCAAGAAAGAAACACTAATAAGTCTGAGATAAACAGTCTTGCTGTTCTTTACAAGCATCACAAAGAAGGGATAAATGTGACCGAAAGCCTCGGGAAACCACCCTGATGCATTTGGAATGCCAAGCTTGAGTGAGCCAACTTTTTATGTTTTAACAAACAAATGGTATCTATCATCATTAGTATAGGTGCAGATACTTGAGAATCAACTGCAGACATTGTGAATGCAGTCTAACTCTCTACCAGGCGGAGCGCCCAAAACTGCCATAACGTTGTATCGGGCAAAACACCCGAAAGCGTCCATATCAACCAGTGCTCTTTTCTTCTCACATCGTTCAAGAAATCGTGAGAGTTCCGGTATCTACAGGATGTCTGATGCTTGTACAACGATTTCCGCGCCATTTTGAAACGTTTTCTCTTTTAGTAATATTTTATGGCGGGAACAAAATTTTGGTGGGTTCAGATTATGAAACAGCACTATGGGTGTACCAACTTTTAGTAATATTTTATGGGCAGGAACAAAATTTTTGTGGGTTCAGATTATAAAACCACTGAATTGGGTGCACCAACTTTTAGTAAACATTTTTTGAGTGGTAAGTCAGTGAACCACCATATTAAGAAGTCAATTGGATAGTGAACTGGTTCACAATGGTGTTAAATAAGAATAAAAATATGAGCTTACCATGAAGTGTAATATAACCCACCAACATACAATATTTACTACAGGCTAAAATGTAATACACAGTATGAAAAAGTCAATCTCATTAAGTCCATGGAAGCAAGTGCCCGCAGTGCATGGAGGTCAAGTGATTTAGGGCTATTTATAGTCTGCTGAGCAGCTCAGTGGCCCACAATCATACATTTGACTATTTACATAGTTTTAGGATCACTGACGAGCTCCCTTATAGGATAGCATACTGGTATACTGCTTGACTTGATTCTATGGCACTAAGTTATACAACAATTAAAATCCCATAAAAATCATCTAGTAGTTTTAGAGTTAACACTGCCCAAATCCACAATGTAACAATTTTATTATAAATATAGAAACTAGTCTTGTTTACCCTTTTAAATTTTGAAAAAGGTTTCATTATACAAACTTGCAAAGAGAGCTATGCCACTGTCATAAAAAACAGGAAATGCTATCACACTATTGATACAGAACACGGGGCAACAAACATTTTAGGCCAGAGGACCAATTTCCAATTGATAGTGCGTGGAGGGCCGCTACATGGATGGCTCAGTAAAAAACGTAAAACATATAATGAAATAATGTGCTTTACATTCATAATAATGGTAACATCCAAAAGTCCTCCGAGGGCCGAATAGAGCCCTGTCTCGGGCCACATGTGGCCCGCGATTTGTGCACCCCTGATATAGAAACTAGAATTGCTGCCTTAATACAAGTCTCAAATGCCAACAATTTATTTTACAAAAATATTATGGCAACAATTAAGAGTGACAAACCTGGCAATTGTGTTGTCTTGGACTTGCTCCTGCAGACCAACACTTTCATTTTTAACAACTGTAACATCTCCATTGTTGGCAGTGGCAACCAAATCCAATGTCAACTGCGAGCTGGTGACAGCATCAAAACTGTCAGAGTCAAAAGGCAATGTGGCTTGGTGGGTAGCATGTGTTTCTCGAGATGGAATAGAGACTAGTTGAGGTGCTGAATCAGCCCTTTGAATAACAGAAGAAATTTTAAAAAAGATTAGATTATAATAGTATACTGTTATAGACAATGGAATGGAAATTTGACATGAGAAAAATCAGAGAATAAAATAGAGAATGGATTAACAATAAACATATGTTACACAGACAAAAAAGGAATTAAATAAGCATTTTTTCTTTTCAGTATTTAACAAACTTACCTTAAGATTCTGGCACAAGATTAACAAGATTTCCAAGATTAAGGTGGTGTTGTGAGATTGTGACCACTGGCAATTTTAAAGCAGGTTTTTAATTATTATTTAAATAATTACTTTGTGACCTATCTTTATTTCACAAGAAAATCACAAGAAAGACTATGCACTACACATTTTAGTCTGCTATATTTATGTGAGGAATGTCACTTGTATTCAGCTAGTTTCTAAAATTTGAATGAAAGAAAAGTTAACTTTTGACACAACTGCTTAAAATTTACAGTATTGTCCATTCTGCCTCAAGAAAAGACAAATAATTTTTAATTTAATATTCAATTTTAATTGTATGATTTGGGTACAAACACAAAAATCTGCTTTACACATTAATGCATGAATTGTGCAGGAAATTGCAGTATCCTTCTTGTTGTAGTTGTTATTGTTTAAAGATAACTTGTTGAAGTGAAATGCTACCAGTGTGCACAGACTGGTTTATGCTGACATGAGATGTAAAATCATCATACTTGCGAAAATAATTTTAATTCTTCCAGATACCACGTTTATAATGCAGATGGTTATTATACTGCACTTAGAGTTGGGGGGGGGGGGGAGGAAACTTTGCTAGGAAAAAATCTCAATCAATGACAGATAGTGATCATGTCACATCCTGTCATGATTTTATGCAAGATTAACTAATACCTTGCTTATATTAAATTTTAAAATACAGCTTTGTTATTAAAAAAGCCTGTGTAAAGAAATATTTATTTATGGAATCACTACTGAACATTCTTGAAAAACTGTAATGAACAATGGTAGACACTGTAAAACTGGGTACAGGAAGTAATTCTATAAAATGGTTTGCAGAACACTATGTTGGAATCACAATTTATGGAGATGCCATAGTTTGTTGTCTGGTGAGGATTCTGTATGTATCCACAGCATCCTTAGTAAGAATCCTAAATTTTTTTAAACATTAATATACTCTATCCGATTAACCTCTTTTGTGTATATAGTGTACAAGCATGTTTCATAACAGAGAAGTAGGCAATACTGTACTGACAAAGATTTATACCCATCACTGTGCAATGATTCCATATATGATTGCTGTGATAAGAGTGAGTGTTTTGACAGGCATGATTGTGTCATGGGCTGCTATGAGACTTTTGACAGGTGTGATTATGGATGTGAGCTTTAATAGCATGATTATGTCATGAGCTGAATGAATGCGAGTGTTTAAGACAGGTGTGAATTTGGCATGGGCTAGATGCAGGTTATGGAAAGTCTAACAGTACTATTTTGGGTGCAAATATTTTGAGAGGTGTGACTTTGACATAGGATTTTTATGAGAGCATTTTAATAGGAGAGATTGGATTATGGATTAGATGTGAAAGAGAGTTTTGAGTGGTGTGCCTTTTTAGGGTCTTAATGAGAGACTGTTATGCAAGAGGTGTGATTGTGTTTGGGATATGCCATTAGTGTTTTGCGAGAGTGTGACTGTCTTATTGGCATGCAATTAGAGTCTATGACATGGGATTTTTATGAGAGCATTTTAATAGGAGAGATTGGATTATGGATTAGATGTGAAAGAGAGTTTTGAGTGGTGTGCCTTTTTAGGGTCTTAATGCGAGACTGTTATGCAAGAGGTGTGATTGTCTTATAGGCATGCAATTAGAGCGTATGATTATGTTGTAGACTAGATATGAGTGTTCTGAAATTAGTGTTAAGAGTGGTGAATGAATTATGGGTTAGACATGATGGAGTATTCTGAGAGGGATAATTATTATTTTATATCTATGATATTAACAACAGCAATATATTCGTGGAAACAATATGCAAGTTCTCATAAATTAATGTGATCTATTTATTTAATTTCTTTTACAAAAGATTTATCAATGCAAAAAATATTAATGACAGACCAACAAAGCCTTCTCAAAAAATACAAATTTTAATTACACAAATGTAAACAAATGGAAGTCCATTTATCTCACTATAGGCCAATAGAGAAGAAGAACATCAAACAGTCAATCAGTTCATTTTATCATCACAACTTTCAAGGTAACAGCCACAATTTACAATTTCACTTTCAGATCTTTCAGCAAATAGGTGCAAGTAACATTTTTACTTTTAAATGTAAAAAAACAAAACAACTTTCAGAATAAAGTTACAAGTAATGCATCCACTTCTAGATATTTCTGTACATGAATACAAATAACATTTTCATTTAGTTTATTTACTTTCAACAAACATTCCCTTTCAGATATTTCATAACACTGATTTAATTCTCTTTCAGATCTGTTACAAGTAACAATGTTACTTATTAAGTTTTAAGTGAAAGAGTTATCAAAAGCCATACATATAGAAAGTTGTATGAATCGGCTTGCTTGAAAAAACTGTATATGACTATTTGTGCAAAAATATTTCAAGCTTAAAAAAAAAAAAAAAAATGATAAGATCCCATGTACTGGAATCACGAGATATTCTACAGTAGTATACAGCATATCATTCTTACTAATCCAAACACATTTTTAAACATTTAAAATGTTTACTTCATTAAATTAAAGAAAATAAAATAACATCCCCACCCCCACCCCCCACGAATAACTACTGCTCACAAGGAGTGTACCTCTGTAAGGAGACAAGAATGAAATTGTCCAAATGAATTTTGCAGACAAGAAATAGATGAATTATGCTCAAGTAAACCAAGCGCAGTTAATTATTAGTGTAGTAAGGTCAAGTTAAATTATTCCTAAAACTTTACTATTTAAAAAGATTCCCAACAAACAAATGTTACTGACGAGGGTTTAATACAATTATAAACAATGTGTTATCAGCAATGAAATAAATAAAAGACATCAGAATGTTTAAGAAATACCCTTTAAATAAAAGTACTTAAAAATTTATCAATATATAACTTTTTGACAAATTTGCTAGCAAGGTGATAACATCCATGTGGGATAAAAATATATCAAATTTGCATCTAAACATGACAATAATTATGTCAGGCAGGCTAAAATATGAGTGGCACATACAGAATGCAAATAAAAAGTCAGTGACAATATGACTAAAACTATGAAAGTGACACTGAGACAGACTGAAAATGTGACAGTGACAGGAATAGAGAAAACACAAACGAAAGGAATCGAGAAAATGACAATGACTGTTAGTGACTGGCTGAAAACATTGCAATGATAAAGCTCTTAAGAATCATGACTACATCCAAATGTTACCATTTAAAATCCATAAAATATACCTGATTATGAAATAAACCATGTCAATTATTCAAATATTTCATGTTTTGAATGTACTAAATGACTAAATAGAAAAGAATTCTCTCAGAATCTTAACTTTAAAGAAAAACTGCTTAATTTTGAAAAAAAATAATTGTGTACAACTCCAAGAGACAGAGAAATCTGGAAATATTACTTAACTGATCAAGGAATCTAAGCATGCTAAATTATTGTGCTTCAATATTTATAGCATTATGTGTGGTTTTTAAATACAGATGTTCCCATAAAATGTCATAAAAAAATATAAGTTTGTGTAATTTGAAAAAGGGCCCTTATTTCTCTTCAACTAGTGAAGGTTTCACATTACACAATCTATTAAGCATTGTAATCTTTTTTACTAATGTGAATACTTTTCTCAAAATATTTAGAAGCAAAAATCCCTCATCACCACCACATATACACATTTATTTTAATATAACATTTAATGAAAATGTTTTATAATGTAAGAGAATGAGAAAAAAGATAAGATCCCTATTGAATGTATGAGAATTTTAAAAAAATTAAAATATTGATGCCTCTAATGAAGGAATGGGGGAAAAAAGCCATTATGTTCATACAGTTTTACATGCATTCCTGTCACCCTAAAATTGTAACATTTATACCTACCCTATGACATGCAATTTTCTTATCAGCAAACATTAAGGTATGAAAATTAAAAAAAAAAAACAATAAAACAAAACTATATTAAATAAAAACACACCTGCAAATATCTATTTCTAGTGTAGAAAATTCTGCTTCTTTTCATGTTAACAATAGAGCTATTAAATTTCAAGAGTATTCATGTAAGCAAACTCAACGAACAACATTCACAGACAAATAACTTTCAACAGCAAGCAGGAATTAGATTAATAAATAAATAAAAATATAATAAAAGATTGGGACGGAATGTACAGTGGAAAATCATTCCATAGAGAAATGAACAAGTAAGATAAAATTAAAGGACAACAGATCACAATTTCCTAAGCAACAAATAATATCTTTGTCACTAAAACAACTGCAATGTTCAGTAATTTCTGAAAAATTTAGAGCAATTCTCTTTGTTAATATCACAATGCATAAAAGCCATTGTTTTCACCTATTGCTCATAGTCAAAATTTATATTTAAAAAACCACCAAACAATACAAACTACAATAAAATCTGGCAGTGAATATTTAATGCTTATGAAGGAATAGTAAATAAATCAAGCTTCCATTAAATTGGCAAATTCATTTTCTAGGGATCTTTTCCAATTGGTAACAGAAACAAATTGTTGCATTTTTAAATGGAGGGAAAACAATGAATGTTGTTAGAAGCCAATTGAAAAGTATATAAATTTTTACCCTAATACTCCTAGCATAAAATAATGTCAAAAACTGTTCCATCACAAATGACTGTTAAACAAGGCCCCAACCCCAAACTGTGGCCATGCTTACACTTTCATACACTTCTCTATACATCAGTTAGAATTATTATGTAAATTTAATAACAGATAATTCTCTTTCTTTACTAATTTTCCTTTGAAAGTTTGCAAATATTTCTAGATTAATGGTAAATAAGTTGATTCAGTCCTTTCTTGCTCAGGCATCAAACTGAAGACAGTCTGTTTTTGTATTAATGAACTTTTAGCATGCCAGATTATTTCCCTATAGCGCTGAGTAAGTAATTCCTATCAAATTTGAAATGGATATATATAATTTAAAAAAAATTAAATAAGTCAGCCCTATTGGTCATTTGCTCACTAAAGAGAAACTGTAATTAATCATGCATACTTTATGTAGGAGGTTAAAGATCTTTACATTATTTTTTTTGGCTTGAAAAAGATTCCTTTTCAATAAGGAAAATTCTATTCTAAATGGTTTGCCTTTGCTATTTCTCAAGGAAATGATCAATTATCAATCAAATTTTAATCCAACAATTTATTTTTCTCTTGATTACTGTTCAGTATAGATGTGTAATAATTTATAACTCTGGTCATAGAGTAATATTAGCCACTTTTTAAATGGCCACTAATAAAGTAAGATTTTTCTTAAAAAATAAATATATTTTTCTCTCACAAGACATTCTTTTATCAGCATATTTCATTCCTGTCATTTTAGCAATACATGATTAGGTTGTTGGTACTAATTCTGACGCCAATGCTTGCAGTGTAAATGGTTTTGTTCAGTTGGTGCAATCATAAATACATGGTATGGTCAATAATTAAAGACTATCTTCATTCACTGCTGTATTAAATCAACATACTGATTTTAAAATGGAAAATAAAAACAATTTACTTCAAAACCTGATGTTTCGCTTAGGTAAATGTCAGTTTTCAGAATGTCACTTATTGCCAGTTAAGACCATTAATACAGGGTGCCAAAAATGGTTGTGTGTGTGTTTGTGCTTTTTTTATTTTTAATTATTTAAGAGCCATGAAAATCTAAAGTGTTATTATCCTAATTTTTATTTTAAAGCTAGAATGAAATTAGGTTTAGAATTTGATGTGTGCATTAAAATAATAGCAGAATACTGACTGTTGGAAGCAAACACTTCACATAATGCATAATGGCAAAGTTTTCAACTCTAGCAAAGAATGAATTCACCCCTCCCCCCTCCCCAATTCTGTCTGCATATCTGGCATGTGCTGCTGCTGCAAATTGTGAATGTCTGCAATAAACAGAGGCAAGAGTGAGGTATAACCTACCATGATGAGCCATGTATAAGCCACAGCTCTGTGTGCAATAATATGGGGATAGTGTGATGTTACATGGCCTACCTTGATTCTAGGGCACTAAGATATATAACAGTAAAAGTCCAATCAAAATCAGTCCTGCAGTTTTAGAGTTAGCCCCAGTCAAACAGATGTAACAATATTATTATATGTATAGATACATATTTATATGGTCAGAAGCTGTTTAGGTTTCCATTTTCATGTATCAACTCTTCCATGAAAGATGATGATTTTGTAATGTCTTGAAACCAACAGCATAAATCAAACTAAAAGAATTTATTATGCATAAAATATTACAGGCTAGGAAATAATTAAAACACTTTTTTTGTAATAAATGCTGATAAAGTGTGCATTTAATATTTTGAAAATGTTAATAGTAAGATACTGCCATTAAGTGTTCTATAGTGAATATTTTCTACCACATACAATTTTAAAAAAAAATCAATTTTAACAACCAGCTATCTTCTTAAGGGCTTTAAAAACAGAAATTAAAAAAAAATATATCATAAATCTGATGTTAAACATGCATCATATATAACCCTTAATACCAGCGAAATTAGCCTTTGTCTATCTGGTCATCACCTACCAATGTACATTGTAATTATTACAATAAAAAATAATTAATAAGAATTAATCCTTTTCAATACAAGTGTTGAAGACAAATGGTAAAATAAAAATAGTAAAGGTCTCCCCCCCAAAAAAAATCATTTGTGAATGTACCATATTCTAGAGAAGCTCTGATTCTCATATTTAACTTGCAATTCAGGTGAAAAATATTTCTATAATAATCATGCTTCCCTGGCATTAATGAGGATTAGAGGTTAATGAATTCAATTTGGGTAAGTTAAATATGATTTTTAATTCTCCAAGATAAATAATCTTTGAAGAGAACTCTAATTCTAAAAAATCAATCAAAATGCAATTCAGAGTCAAAATCCTCATATCTCAATGACCTATTGCTCTCAATTCCTATAGAGCAGGGGTCGGGAACCTATGGCTCGCGAGCCAGATGTGGCTCTGTTGATGGCTGCATCTGGCTCGCAGACAAATGTTCGATTATAAAAAAAAATGTTTCTTTAGACTTCTTTACTCTACATATTAATTGCATATCAATATTTCATTCTACAAATGAGCTAAAGTCTACTAAAGTCTCAACGCCTGCATGAAGCTTAACCTCACCACGTATCAACCAGACTACAAAGCCATCAGCAAAGCCACCCAGCTCCAGAAGTCGCATTAATGGTAAGAAATACTCATTATTGATTAGCAACAGCATAACAATGTTATTAAAAAGAATTCAGAGACATAATTATTGTACTTTTAGTGTTGAAATTATGCAAAATGTACACATTTACTTGAATTTTTAGTTTTAAACATAATGTATGGCTCTCACAGAATTACTTTTCAAAATATGTGGTGTCCATGGCTCTCTCAGACAAAAAGGTTCCCGACCCCTGCTATAGAGTGAAACAAGTTCTGACATCCTTTTATGAGAGAAGAAAACTGCAGTGTTGTAGCTAGGATTCCAATGCGAAGCAGTTAGCTATCCAATTTAACAGTCAATTTTACAAAGGTTTAACAAAGTATCATTGGTAAATATTTTTATTTTTCATCCAAATCTGGTCTATGGTCGCTTGATCACTCTGTTACTTGGTTTGGGGGGCAACTTCTTTTTCTTCGGCAGTACTTTCCCTTTGTTTTCTTCCCCCAGCATGATAGCAAGCCACCTGCAAGCAGCCAGAAGATTCTACGTTTAGATGCCATGCAGGCTTTTGTTGAAACAATATTTTATGAAATTTTATGCAGGTTTGAACATCTGCAGTACAATTTAATTTAGATGTTTCTTTTAAAATCCTGAAAATTGCACTACACAAAATTGCTATATATTTAACAAACGAGAAATGGCTTTTGCAGGTGGCTGCTTCAAGTGCTAATCGAGGGATTAAAAAATAGTGATATCAAACTCGAAATGAATAAAAATAAGAGTATGCAGCTAAATTTTATTTTTATTGTAGGGCAGAAGAAGAAAAGTTTCCAACAAGTTCATACTTTCTAACCTGGGTAAAACCCCAGAAAACTTGCATTTATTTACCTCAACTGGAAACCCCCCTCCACCAGGAATACGCTTCATGTGTAACTACCATCTGGCTTGTTATTTCATTTCAATCTTGTCCCTCGGATAAACAATAAGGCAACCACCTACCTGAAGTTTGAACTTGCACAACCCCTTTGCCAAAATCTCAACAGTTAATAGAGAAATAGAGAGATTCAGACATAAAACTAGGGGTTATAAAAAATAAAGGCACATAATATACTCAGCTTTTAATACAGAAATAGGGAGATTCAGACATAAATTAGAGGTTATATAAAAAAAAAAACGGCACAAAATATACTCAACAGTTAATACAGAAATAGATTCAGAGAGATAAAATTAGGGACTATACAGAAAATGGCACACAATATACTCAGCAGTTGATACAGGAATAGGGAGATTCAGATGTAAAATTAGGGGTTATAGAAAATAGGACGCAATTTTGTTCTACAAATGTCTTTCACAAATGCACCATTATGTGTTTATAACAGGCTCAGTGCAGTACACCAGTAAAATTGGATATGGAGCAATTAAAATAAAAAGACTGTTCAGATAATAACTGAATATTTTGAAAAGTTTTCATTTCTGTTTCTGTCACTCAGTGTCTTAACGAAAAGCTATACCTAAAGAAATTAAAAGAAATGACTCAAATATTACAAGAATAAGAAGCAGAAAATTTAGAAATGAAAAAATACAGTAATAACAAGAACAAAGCTATTCTGGCCAAGCGAGATGCTACTAAAATTACTATCAAAAAGGAATGAAGAAACAATAATTGTAAGCAGTAATGTTCAAGTTGGACTAAATGGATGAAAAGGTCAAGACAGAAAATGTTTATTGAATATGTGAGAAGGGGTGGGTAGGTATAAACTCATGAATTCAAGGAAAAAGAATCTAGACAATGGGATTGGACCATCATAAAAAATCAAGCTAAAGAACTAAAGATGAGAAATGCAATTAAATGATATGCTGATAGAGAAATTTTGTTACAAAACTAGAGAAGAAAGGAAGAAAATTAGACAAAGGAACACAACATGGAGAAATGCATGCTGGGGATAAATATAGGTATAGAAATTAGGTACAAGAACTTAAAAATTAATCCACCCCCCCCCATGTTTAAATATGGAGAATGCATATTAAACATTAACAGGAAAAAAATAGTATTTAGTACAAGAACTAGAGAGGAAGGAAAATATTAAGGCTAAAGATGAAGCAATGCATGCAAAACAACCAAGGGTCAAGACAGAGAAATCTGGCAAAAGAACTAGATATGAAATCGGCAAAAGAGCCGAAGATAAAGATAGAAAATTCAGGCAAAAGAACAAAGAAAATTTAAAAGAGATTGAAAATAAACTTAAGGGGGAAAAAAACCAAGTAAAATACATTAGCTACATACATGGAAATAGTCATATACAAAACAATTACAAATGATACAAAACAGATATGACAAATGGAGATCAGGGATAGGGTTGAGTTTGAGAGACAGAGAATAAAAATTAGATACATGGAGAAAAAAATCAGAAATAAATTAAAATCATGAGAGATGGAAACATCAAGCAATTTTCAGATGAGATTTTCAGACAGTTGCTGGTCTAAACATACCGCTGATGTGTTTCCAATTGGCGCTGTTTGTAGCTTTCGACTGTTTGTGGGGGCACAAGTGAGGCCAGCTCAAGTGCATCCCTAACCTTGCATAGGATTTCGTAATTTTCTCTTCCACGAACCTAGAACAAAATGCTACAGCAGTAAGAAAAAACCTAAAGACCCTCAACTTACAAAGGATATCATAATTTTTTCTTTCAAATACCTAAAACAAAATGCCATATCAACAAGTCATATAAATAGTTATATCAGTAAGAAAAATATAATGACAATTGTTAATCCACTGTCGTCCACTTATGAACAAAACGCTAAGCTGTGAAGATCTCTGTAAATATCTAGTCATTAAGTGACACTGCAAGTGAGAGTCTTTGTAATACTAACGAAAAAAGCATGTGTCTAGAATATATAACCATAAACAAATATGTTTTCTGATGTCCAACTTATGCAAAATAATGCATATTAATATGTACAAATATTGTTTGCAATGCCTATTCTTAACTGATATGTGGATGCCATATGCACTTTCCTTTTGGTAGTGTACTTATGTTACTGATATTGGTGAATGGCACAGTAACACGAGCATAACTACTGTAACTAATGTACCCATCTTTCATCGAGAAGATAATCACTAAATCCACGCATGACGATGGCAAATGTTAGGACGCGACAGCGTAGAGTTAGTTAGCTAGTCTCGTATGAATACAATCTAGGCATCTGAGCAATATTACTGAGTTCTGCTACAATAATCTGACAAGTCTTATAAATATAATCTAGGTCTCTGAGCATCATTACTCTAGTTTTGCCACGATATAACAATGCTGAATTTCAAACAAGAATAAACCCTTTCTCTTTTAAATTAAAATTCCCACCAGTTCAACCAAGGCATAACATGACCTGTCACCGTTTGTTGTGGGATGGATTATCTATTGTTCAGCCATCAAAACTTTATTCAACTCATTGCGTAGTCAATAATTTAGGTATTAATTCATTTATTTTAAAAGAGAAAACCAAATCCAGAGACTTTTCTATTAGGACATCTTGTCAGTTCAAAATGGTGTGTAATTTTCTGACAAAGCCTTAATAAGCAAGCACTGATTATTTAAAAATCATATCTAATTTTTACACAACATCTCTATTTTAATCTCAGACTATATTGTATGGTAAGATGTGCACGTCTGGACTTCAATGAGTAGCAGTCTGGATGTGTTTTGTAGAGAAACTTATTCATTAGTCAATTATATTTATTTATCATTGTTTTCTGTATATAAAAATACATGTATAGTTATTCTCTATTAAATGTATGTGTATTTTTGTTAATATTTTTGGATGCGTGGAACGGATTAATTGGATTTACATTATTTCTTGTGGGAAATATTGCTTCGGTTTTTGTCAGACTTTTCTGAACAGAGTAATCATGAAAACCGAGGTTCCACTGTATAAGAAAATATGCACTATTTCAGCATTCGACAAAAATCCATAAAATATTTGTTACACAAACAAAAATTTTTTAATGTAGTACTAGACAAGCATCCCCCCCTTCTCCCCTCCCCCCCCCACCAAAGTGAAGTGTGCCTGTTAAAATTTAAGAATTTAAGTTTAAAAAAAGTATGTTTTTTGTTTTTATTGTACACGTAAATTTTTTTTTATATATATTTGAGTACAGAGAATTTTAAAAATTTATTAAAAAATCCCCCAAGCATATAGGCTTTCATGCATATTTAATTTTGTAACTGTATATAGGAGGAACCAGCCTGCCAAATTTCAAGTTCAAGGAGTAATTATAACTATTCAAAAGGGGCCTTGGCATGTTCATCATTGGAAGAAAAACATCATTTTGAGAAAAACACATTTAATGGGATAGAGTACTATGATATGGGAGAGGAACCAATTAAACTGGATAGTGGCACTGGCATTGTGAATAAAGCTAGAAATAGATCTGCAACAAAAAAATGGGTTAAGTTTGTAATCATAACTTCTAGAATAAAATAACACCTAATCCTTAGGCTTTTACGATCAAATAATTTAAGAAAAAAACTAACCCTTATATTTACATATCTACTAAAGAACAATTTAGACAAAGTAATAACATTCATATTACATCCAAGACAATAAAAAACTATTTAGAAATGGACTTAACACCTGAGGAAAGATAAAAATCACACTCACAGTAAGGTTGAAAACCCCTTCATCTTCTGTAAATTTTCTTTTTTTCCCGGGTCCAATGGCAGTTATTTCAGTACCTAAGGTAAGCTTTGTAACGGCACCTGGAAGCCCTATAAAAAAAAAATAATGTACTAAAAATAATGTTACAAAAGGCAATGGTAACCAAACCATATATATCAATTTAAATGTAAACAATTTTTTATTCAACAGAAACAATACTGAAGACCGTTTTAAAAAAAAAAGCTTTTATCTATTTGGTTGTATGTTTGTAGTCAACAATAAATTGTTTATTTTTGTTATCAAAGAAAAATACCACTTCTAAATTATTACATTTTAAGACAATAAATAAATAAATATAATTATATAGTTTTTCTTCAGCATTAATGACTAAACATTGATTAATATGTGTACAATTTACCTATTTTCCCCAAAAAGTAGCGGACTGCTTCTATAACACTCTAAAATGCTTTATTTAGTAAAGAAGCTAATTCTAAGCTGATGAAATTTAAGTGAAGTTATTTCTGAGCTGGGACAATACACTATGAACAGTCTTTTCTTTGCTGGTATGTAGCAATAATAATCTTTGCCAAGCAAGCATTGCAACTCTAACTTATTCTAATAGCAGTACATAACCCAATAGTCTCCTGTGAAAGAATCTGTCACAGAAATGTGTAAAACTTTGTCAAATTAATTTTTTTAAATGTACATTTACTTTATACTGAGCACATTTCACTTACCTTGCTTTTTTAACATAGTTTTCGGGGCTGGCTGAGCTGCCCTTTCATCAGCTTTGCGGTCTCTTCCAGGACAAGCACAGATGCGGACTTCCACAGCTCTGCGTCCCAGAACTTGATTTTCATATTCTAATGTGAAGACAATCTGAATAGGTCTTCGATTTGGTCCTCCAACACAGGATCCTAAGCACATAAACTGAAGAAAGAAGACCAAAAAATTATAAAAAGAGCAAGAAAATTTAGGGAGTGCAAATAAAATAAAACACCTGGTGGCTAAGAACATAAAATATAAAGACTAGGGGTTGATAAAAAGGAAAAAACATCTTTTTCCTTTCAGCAACAAATATTAAATACCACATATATTCATTTGTAAGCTGAAATGTTTATCGGATTTATTTTTTGTCCTTAGTGGAACATCAGCTAAGACAATAAGACCTCTTGTTAGCAAGCAGTCAAGCAAAGATAAGCCAATTCCAATTACTTCAATCTTTTAGCTTTTATTTATTATGTTGATTTTAAATTGCCAGAAATGTGTATTAGTCATGTATTATTTTTAAGAAGCAACAAAATATAGCACTAATGGTATTACCAGGAACAACATTTACACAATGAGTAACTTGAGCCATGGATACCAAGAAATACTATCATCATGTACAATATTCAAGTATTCTTTGATATTTTTGGCCACATTACTACAAACAAAGAACAAAAAATGTTTTTCTCTCGTGCTATAGCCTTGAAATTTGGTTCATGTATTGTCTTTGATTTAGATAAGAATAATTTTTTGTTAGATTTGGAATATCATGCATAGTTTTTTAAAGTAGCGAAAATAAGATTTTTTAAATTGAATAGTTCAAACAAATGTCTGAAAATTTTAAAAATAACATTTTTATTAGCCTTGATAAAAAGATTAAAAAAATGAAATATGCGTTTAAATAATTTTAAATAGGAAAAAAGTTACATTTTTTTTTTTAATTGACATACCCGCCAAATATCTTAAATTGAATGTAAAATGTCAAAGTAAAAGAAATTGTTAAAAAAAAAAAAAAAATTAATGCATGCATATTTCATTTTGTGCACATGAATAGGGAACAAATATGCAAAGTTTCATCTATATGTGTTTACTAGATTTGGTGATTCAGGTATACAAGCAAGCGGCACAGACAGTAAAACATTAATTTTGTGTCAATATTTACTTTTTTTAAAAACTAACTTATCCACAGCACAATGAGTTCCTAACAATCATTTAGTTCCCCCTAATAATCCTGAGCCATACTGAAAATGATCAATTTTGATATGATAAAATCAATTCTTAATCTAGTGAACCTAAGAAAGAGACCAATGTTTATTAAAATGTCTCTTAGAACATTTAAAAAGAAATCTGATATGAGTTTTATCTATCTGAATCAATTCAGAGTTCATAATTTTTCTTTGGTGTGTGTTACTGCCAAGAAATGTTTGTTTTTAAAAAATTATAAATCAAAAGAGATTTTTTTTCTGTAAAGGGAGACATGGCTTCCTAAATGCTGAAACAATGAACACATTTCAAGTTTCATCTATAAATATTTCAGGAAGTGTTCTGAAAAAGATTAGTGACCCATTTTGAGTTCACCTATAAATATTTAGGGAACCTACCTGGAAAAGATTAGTAACTATTCTGAATTCAAAATATTTAAGGAACCCACCTGGAAAGATCAGTGACTCATTTTGAGTTCATGTTGAAATATTTAAAGAAATTACCTGGAAAAGATTAGTGACCCATTCAGATCCAGCCTGAGGTGTTTCATATGGAATAATTACTGATTGCCGTTGGGTATAGGAATCTTCAACATATTTTCCAATCTTGTGCTCACACCTCACAAGATGGGAAGGTGCAGGATGTGATTCGTTGTGCTCTCGTGATGTAGCGTGATTGGGACATCTTTTCACAACCTGCAAATAAAACAATGAAAGCCAGTGAAATATTTACCCCCACAAAACTTGTTGCACAAACTATCACTAATAATTTTTAAATAACAGCAAGAAACAGTCAATATCTTTTTTGGTTTTAAATTCTGGCTTGATTAGTGGCTTTGAAGTATTCCAATTTTGAAGATAAATACTCCTTAGTGTAAAAATGAAAAAAATATATGTGCATATGCAGTTTTTAGATGAAATTCCAGTAACTCAATGCTTCTAAGCATTATACTGCAAACACAAAGTCTTTATCTTTAACAGACTGCAAACAAACATTTGCCCCATGTGAGTATTTGGAAAACTCAAAGTAACACATTAAAAATTCTGGAAATAACTAATGTAAAGCATCATATCCAACACTTAAAATGAGTGGCACTGTTTCTAATGTTTTCCATTTTGTATTATACTGTCCAAAACTCCAATCAGTTCACTAAGAATTTTGAATATGATTATAACTAACATAAAACACTATATCCCACATCCAAATTGAGGTTCACCGTTTCTCTATATTGAATAGCAAAGTCTAGATCAGAAATAACTTTTTTGAGAGTTAACTCCATTTAAAAAAAAAGAAAAGAAATCAAAGCATGCAAGAGAAAAGGTTGCCAATCAACTAATATAGAAATTATAAGCACATTCTATTTAAAAGAAAACAATATATGATAAGTTATACAAGAACACAATCTGACACATAAACAGCCATGTGTCTGTAATGGTTGTGGAAATATACCTCTTTTGAATTTATCAGAAAATATAAGATAGTGTGTAATCTCCAAAGATAAAAAAATGACAGCTGTGGATCTTAAAATTATGGATCACAAAGGGCTGCAAATTTGATTGATATTTAATTATTTCCAATAAAATGAATAATTGTTTGAAGTACTTGTGAATCTAAATATGCTGAATGTTAATAAATGATTTTAAAGTGGGAAATCTTGCATGTGAATCCAAATGTGCTGATATAATAAATGGAGTGAAAAATCTGAGTAAGCATTTTTAGTTAAAATTCATTATTGTACTGACTCATGAATATCATAATATGATAAAATCTAATACAAAAAATTTCTCACTCGCATCACATAAAGACAATATCAAAATTTGTCCTAATAAATTTTCATCATTTTATTATTAGAGTATTTTTGCAGACATTAACCCTCATCTAATTCACAGTTTGTGATATATAAAAAGAAAGGGTTCTTGAAATTTATGAAAGATTAGCAAAAAAATTGTCATTTTGACTATTTATGAATGTAATAACCTAAATTGGATTATTTTCAAAAATTAAAAATTACATTCTGTTCGTTTAAGTACACTTACAATATCTACAGTTATAAAACACAAAATTCTTATGTTTGAATTGTTAAGAAATTTAAGACATATATAGTTACATTATTAGAATAAAATGCGATCTTCTGTTTACTTAGATTTGAAAGTCTCATAGACAAAGGAAAAATGTTTCAACAGTAGCAACAAAAACCAACAATATTTATTGATAACTATTTTAAAATACAAAGATTTTCAAAAGCTCCAACAACAAGAACAAAAATAAAAATAAAAGAGTGGGAGAAAAAGAACAAGCAAGCTCATAAATTATTTCTCACTTCTTGGACGTGCTCTGGCTTCATAAAGATGGGCATGGCCCGGATGATTGAATGAGAAGGTGCTTGTCTTTGAGTCCGAAATCTGACTGGACATGTTGTGGCCATACGTACATACAACTTTTTCAACAACTCAGAGTACTGAAAGAAAAAAATAACAGTGGACAAAATATTAGAACTAGTGTACACTAAAAATATAGTTACAATTAATTATCTTTCTTATAAACAATGATTTTAACATAACACATATTGCAGAGAATCTTTTGTGTGCAAATTACTTCCTTATTCAGTAGCTATTTACTAGTTCTTTCTAGATAAGAACTCAAGCACATACTGAAACAACCTAAACAATCACTATATACCATATTTTCTGATGTGTAAGTCACATTTTTGAGACCAAAAATTGCAGCCATAAATACTAAGTTGACTTATACACCAGTTATAAACTGACGATCATTTGAACTGTAGTAATTTCAGAAGATTACAAGATCCTGTGGTATCTCTTACATGTTCAATGTTGTTTACAAGTCAGCCATCATGGATAGCTGGGTTCTCTTGCCCAACGTGAGGTGATAATTTCATAAATCTATTAGTGTTATGCCATATCATTCTGTACAATAAGGCATTTCGTAGTTACCAGTGCGCATGCCCAGAACCCTTGTGTGTGAGGTCAAGAGAGATACTAAATAGACTAAATTCACTAGAGTACGAAATGCGCAAAAAAGCACACTTCAAAGTCAAGTGAATTTTTACAATTGCTCATTCAGGACATAGCTAACTAACAAGATTTTTTTTAGCTTGAGTTTGGGTCTTCCATTGTTCTGCATATTAGCAATCTTGAGCTGTTGAAAGGACCAGGATTCATGTGCTGGAATTCGCTACATGAATTTCAATTTATCGTAGCTACTGGTGCAGTAATAGTGGGAATTTATTTCTGACAAGTGGTAGGGCATGAAGGAAAGGGATTGACTTATATGGCGATCATAGGCTTAAACACGAGAATTTTTAGTAAAAAAATGACATCGACTTATACTTCACATTGACCTGTATGCCAGAAAATATTTCAAGCATTTCAAGCAAGTAGGCGAGCTAAGTCACTAAAGACCCTGAGAAATCATGTAAATCCTTAATTTACTTTTTATATTGTGTTATCTCAATACTCATTAAACAAAATTTATGGTGCAGTCTCAACATATTCAAGGGACTGACATAAATTATCCCTTTAAGGTGCACACGTTTCTCCTTTTTCTAACTCCGAAGGGGCAAAACGTGAGACTTCCTGTAGACACCAGAAGTCTCACGATTTATCGAACGATATGAGAAGAGCACTGGTTGATATGGACACTTTTGGACATTTTGCCCTTTCGATAGTAAAGACGTTTTCGGCTGCTCTGCCCCTTAAAGGGTAATATTTTGAGGTGCAAAAAGCCCAACTTCATAATTTTCAAGCTATTCAAACTTTAAAAATCGATGTAGGAATTAGGAGCAGGTTCAACAGGAATATGTGTTATAATGTAATGTGTTTTCTTTTTAGTGAATGTAGTTGAGTGCAAATACACATTAAAATTTATAAAAGACAAGGGCAAAGACTAATTAATTAGCATAATTTTGTTTCTGTGCTTGCTTTGACATCATAACCAGCATACAACATATATTAAGACAATTATGTTTTTAAAAAGAACACTTAACCCTTTACCGGGCGGATCGCACAACTCCGTCCGTACATCGTGTAGGGCAGATCGCACAACAGCGTCCATCGCAACGATTTCACTTAGAGTGATTTTTCCTTTCCATATTTACATCATATCCGGTCTCTACAGGAAGCATGACGTTTGTACAACGATTTCCGCGCCATTTTGAAACATTTTCATGTGGCAGCATTCATTTTTTCATAAAACTTTCTTTGTTTTTCGCGTTCGGTGTTTCAAATGGATTTCTTAGTGTCGTCGATCATTAATGAGAAGTTTAATGGATTCAATTTATCAGATAATGATGTAAGAGAAGTTTATTTTTTTAATTAGATGATAGGATTAGAAGTGACATTAGTGTCAGTAGCGTGCACATGTAGTATCTTTCAAATTTTGGACGAGAGTGCGTCAGATTCTGAGGATATCGAAGGGGAGTAGGGGGAAGGGGTATCTGGAGACGCACATGGTTGGAATAATAGTACTTTAGCACTGAAAATATCGGAATTCATAACGGAAATGGGGCCGAATGTGACTGTAACTAATGATAGTACTCAGTTGGCTTTCTTCTATCAGTTTTTCAAAGAAGAAACATTTGACAAGATAGCAGAACAAATGAACAAGTACGCACGTCCGAAAATTGCGAAAAAACAAAATGGCGATCCAGGTTGGAAGGAAACTAATGCCACTGAAATTAAGGCTTATTTTGGACTTATGATTTTGATAGGAATTCACAACCTGCCGAAAAAAGAGATGTATAGATCGTCTGAACAGATTAGTGTTCCTGGCATCAACAAAAAGTGTGTGTACATAGTGTTTGTAGCGGACAATAAATGGACAATATTTTTTTGTGTAAATATATATTTTCACGCATGGATTCAAATTTAACACCCGAAAGTATACTTCAATTAAGGATATTAATAAAGCTGCTTTCATTTTGCATTTTATTTCATTGAAATATATGCACTAATACCTAAGATATGTTTTTACCGACGTACCCCTAATTCTCACTGACATCCTGAAAAATCTTGCCCGTTTAGAGCTAAAAAAAAGGAAAAACGTCTGCCGAGTAAAGAGTTAATAGATTCAGGACAAAAAAGGCTTGTATCAGAATTTATTTGTACAATAAGAAAAGTATACTTTAAAATGATGATACTCACAGTCCATGTTGTTGACTTTGTTTCTTTAGATGGAGGGGCAAATGAGATTTCAAAACCATATTCTCCAGCATAGTCAGTGCTGAAAAAGGTTATATAATTAATAATCAGTGACAGCAGAGCAAGCATTAACCCATTAGACAAATTCTCTAGCATAATCAGTGCTGAAAAGTTTAAATCAATAAATGTGTAATGCCTAACTGATGTTAGACATCAAATTGATGTACATTTGCTTTCAATGGCACACAATTTCTGTCCCCACAAATAAAACTGTGAAAATCTTTACTAGTATTTATCTTCCAGAATAAATTGATACCAGATACAAAAAAATTACCACAAACTATTTAAATATAATAAACAATTTTTTTAATTGTTTATTATATTTAAATAGTTTGTGGTAATTTTTTTGTATCTGGTATCAATTTATTCTGGAAGATAAATACTAGTAAAGATTTTCACACCTGTAATAAATATTTTGAATAGCAACAGTTTATTATTAATTAATATTTTGAATTGCACCAGCCTTATTAATACTGTAATATGACTTACTTGGAAGGGACGGACGGCATTGGTGACTGCCCATTGGTCTGAGGTGAGTAAGGCGGGGGTGAAGTAATAGTCTGAAACAAATATAAACGTCAATCTGAAAATGTAAAAAATGTTATAAAATTAAAGCACTACAAAATAAATATGAACAATTTCTTGATGAAGTGTTATATTACTTAAGTTTTAATTATACAACACTGTAATTATATTAACTCCTTTGTAAATATATAATCCTTGGCTTTGAAATTTAAAATCTAATAAAGAATGTTTTTGATTAAATTCATAAATATTTTTATATTTATTAAAATTGAAAATATGCCAAACAGAAACATAAGCCATCCTTTTTTGATTACATTCATCAATTTCATGGGGTCAACCTCCAGATCACAATGTGTGTACTATGTATTTCACTATTCAAAACAAATGAATTTTACTAACAAAAGAGGTGCTTGTGCAAAATTATAATCTTCAATCCCTTCATATCTGGGACAGT
Organism: Sinotaia quadrata; assembly: GCA_028829895.1. NCBI lineage: Eukaryota > Metazoa > Mollusca > Gastropoda > Architaenioglossa > Viviparidae > Sinotaia > Sinotaia quadrata. The sequence goes on along the minus strand of CM054179.1, from coordinate 82,646,482 downwards.
ATCTTAGATAAAATTAAGATGATTTTGCTGGGTTTTTCAAGTCAAATATATTTGCAAACTTATTAAAATTTTCTGTTGTAGTTTATGATTATAACTATATGTCAACCTCTCCCTCAATGTTTCTTTTAACATAACAGTTAAATGTTTTGTAAATACATAATTTTAATAATTTTTAATAATTTTGTTATTACTGTTGTAAATTTGTAATGTCACATAAAACATTTTAAGTTGATCCAAACTATGCAATTAGAATTTAATAGAAATAAACAAACAGTCAGAAATGTCAATCTCTTTGACAGAAAGCTTCTTTAAATATGCAGATTTAAAATCTGATCTATCTATCTATCTTTGGTCAAGTAAGTACAAATCTTGTTGTAAATACATGTATACTATGAACAGTTATTTTATTGGATTAGTTTACATATGTATATTTAAAAAAATCTAAAACTACTTCCATAAAAAAAATTATAAATATAAAAAGTGTTCATTGCTGTTAAAAAAGTAATGTCAGATATAAAGATAAATATATTATAACAAATTAATACAGAACTACCCCTATTTACTCTTAATTGACACATGCACGTGGATGCACTCCCTATATTATTCCTTCTTACGGTGACCATGAGAACTTAAAAAATAGCACATTTCTTTAAATGTGCCCAGTATCTCTTATAGCAAATTCTGGTTGGGGGGTGGCAGCACTGTAATGTCTGTTCCTTTCTCTTAAAATTTTCTTGGAACATGCTCAGTGTTTCCTAAAAGCAAGCTCTGTTTAAGATGGAGACTGATGGGCACCATCATTCACTTTCCCTTCTCCTCAGGCCCCCTTTTTTGGAATATGCTCTGCATTTCCCTGAAGATCCCTTCTTTTGGCCAGTTTTTTTTTTTACCTTTTAGAAAGTGGTAGCCAGTCAATATCAGCAGCATGTTTCATTGTTGCAGCCAGTTAATATCAGAAGTAACAGTGAAGATGGCTGCCTGCCATGAAATGGAAATTAAAAAAAAAATCCACTCCATGGGTTTTTATGCAGTCAGATGGTTGAAGAATTGTTTATTAATACCACCTATGTTTTGATGCAGTCACAGAACTGAAGAAACGGGCCTTGTTTATTAACACTACCCATGTTTTGATACAATCCAATGACACTTTAGACAGTTATCACTCCATTTCTCCCTGTGTGGTTCTTTTTGTTTAGAAAAAACAATAGCATTTGAAATAAGACTGTGTTGGCTGTATGGTTACACCAGCCTTAAATAGCTAAAAAAAAAAAAAAATCATATTTGGCCTACTGCTACCCAAAGTGATGAAAAGGTTAAATAATTAATCTAATTAAGTGTTAAACAGTGAAGTTGTATTCTATCATTAATTCCTTCGTAATGTGCTCCACTCCATTAAATGTTAATGTGAAAGCATTGTGAAAAATTATTCGAGCGATTATAGACTGCCATATTAAACCAGCAAGCCAACTTTAAACTACTTACACCATCATTATAAGGACTGGAGCTGCCAATTATGTTAGTCTGTGAGTCTGGGCTCATGCCACTTGAAGTTGTCTGGGGAATGATAGGATTCAACTGCAACAGCAATGTCATGCACAATAAATGAGTGTACATGTAGTATTCTACAAATTGAAATGCGCGTACATGTATATTCTACAAAATGAAATGAGTGTACACATAGTATTCAACAAATTGAAATGCGAGTACTTGTAGTATTCTACAAATTGAAATTAGTGTATAGGTAATGTGCTAAAATTGAAATGAACAGAATACAGCATTGATAATACTAATTATTGATAGATTTCACTGGTGTGAAATTCTAGCAGTGGAAATGCCCCCCTACACTAGGAACGAAGTGTGAAATTCCGCTATTGTATAAATAATTAAATAACAATTAATGGTAAACTAAAATACTGTGATTAAGTCAAGTGGAAAAACAAAAATGGTAAATTGGTAGGAAAAAAAATTGTCATGTCAGAAATACCCATTTTAAATAAAGCTTTCCAGTAAAGTGGTGTCAACATAGAATGTCTTCCTGAGGGATGAAAAACATCATTCCCTATTCCACACACATTCATGCGGAGTTCTAAAGCTCCAATTTATGTTAATTTCAAATAATAACAAGTCATATTTACTAGTTATATTTATAATATGACAATAGTATATAAGTGCTTTAAAACAACAATAAAAAACCCTTGTGTTGTTAAAAAAAAAACCTACCTGACTTAAATGCTTATTGAGTTATTCACAGGAGGTGTAAGCGATTCTAAGCAATTGGCATCTTACACAGCACACAAATATTTATGTTGTATTTGACTTACAGTCACGAGAAGCAAATCAAAATGACAAACAAAACGATTCACAGTCAGTGTTTAAAGCATTTGGCAATCTCACAGGACACGTGAATACTTATGCACTTGAGTGAAGCATTTTATTATCAATAAAAATATTATATGTGAATAAATCACTATTTGAAATGAAACTACAGTAAAAGTTTTCTGTCCAATTTATGCTACTTGTAAATGAGAAAATTAAAATAGACCTCTAATTTTACCCATTGCTGCCTTGCAGTTGCAGGCATGTATGAGAAACAGGAAATAATTGAAAGGGCTCTATAATTTTGTCTATGTTACCTAGACATGAAAAAAACACCTGAAGTATTTCTATAATTAATACTGCCTGCATTTACAAGACTATCTATAATTTTGCCTATGTTACATGGATATTAAAAAAAAACAACAACACTTGAAGTATTTCTATAATACTGCCTGAATTGTCTACAAGATTACATAGTTTTGCCTATGTTATTTGCATGAATAAGAAAGTCCAAAAAGTTCTGTGTTAATTATACCATGATTGCTTTGCTTGCATTAATTTGAAATAATCGAAAGAGCATAATAATTCTGCCTATGCCATCTGCTTGATGATGCATGCAAAACACATAAAAGACCTCTATAATGTGGCTATGTATAAAAAGTAATATAATTTTACACTTGTTTCCTACGTATATTAGAAAACATATACAACTCAATTATGTCTGGGTAGCCAGTGATAAAACAGTTTCAATCATTTGCCTATCTGGCTAGTAGACCTGGGAAAACATTTTTGATTAAAAATTATATTTATGTTGTCATGGCTAAATATGTTAAACATTTATGCACATGTTTCTTGCATTCATCTAAACCATTTTAAGATTCAGTAATTACTATATAAAAATGGATCTGTGACAATTTTACAACTTTGTTAGAAATAACTTTTAAATTAGGCAATCAATATATGAACTGATTTTATTTATTTTAATTTTTTGAGAGCAAGAATTGAAGTATATAGTCTATTTAATGTATAAAATGTACATCTTTCAATTGACAATTAGTACTCACTTTCAGAAAATATTGTTTATTGGCAGCACACACACATGCAAGACAACTCACATATTTTGTGAAAATATAGCTGCAATCACTAGATGTTTGTTTTTCTACAGCTAATAGTTCTTTTCTTATTAAAAAAAAATGCTGCTAATACATAAGTAAATGCTATATTATTACATTTAAAAAAAAAAAAATTGTTGCTTATAGTTTATGTACTTTAGAATGGATTTTTTCTTTCAGTAATTTAATAGCGTAATTAATGTCAAATAGCGGATTTATTCTACTTATTACTGAGGAATGGTCATAATTTTATTATAAATATTTCATTTTTTCTAACAAATTACTCATATTCATGTTAAAAAACTATATTTTATGAAAAATATCTAGTCATGAAACATTAATTTCTAGAATACACAAAAATCTCATTGCATGAAACAAAACTTTTAGAAACACAGAATTTATGTACCTCTGTGTGTCTGTGTGTGTGTGTGTGTGTGTGTGTGTATGCATGCATGTATACATTACTTGAAAATTGGGGGTGGCAACTGCAACAATAAAAATTTGAATTTGCCACTGATTTTTCCAGTGAATAGCAATATTTTATTTACTACCTAGACAGACCACCTCTACCCTGCATCCACAACCACACAAAAATAAACTTGTATTTTATATTTAAGTATTCTTTTATTTTCAATATTTATTTAATACATTTATTAACTGATGTGTATTAATATGAAAATTAAGGGCTTTTTGTTGTTGTGCTACTTGTAATAAATTTAAATAAGTTTTCTAACAAGCCCCCCCCCCCCGACATGGTAGCACTAGCAAACATTAGCTGCCAGGTGAAAAAATTTCTAGCCCTATATATATATATAGTTTACAATTTTTATACATTAAGATAAGACCAAATGAACAAAAGCAAATTAATTATTACTTTACTTCACACTAATGTTACATTAATAAAGAACATGATAAAAATTAAAAAGCAAACAATATATTAAAGAGTCTTTTCCCCTCCCCCCTCTCAAACACTTTCATCAGAAAAAACAATTTTCAGCTTGATTCCCAATCCTGCAATGATCAATATTTTCTTCATTATGCATCTGGTCCTCAAAGGGAAACTGGGAAAGGAAAAAAGCACACAACCAACTAATAATGAACTGAGCAAGATCAATGACAAGCTCCAATCATGGCAATAGGTTTATTTTAAAAACTGCTTAATACAGCTACTATTAGTGCTATGGAGACCAATCAAGCAGTCATAATCATAATGTGATCCAATTTGACAATAGGTATTGGGTTTATTTTTAAATTGGCTAATAGAGGTATAATGGAGATCAATCAAATAATCATCTCATCCAATCTGATTCATAGGCAAAGGGTAAATTGTGCTAAATTACAGACACCACCACTGCAGCCATTGATGGTAAAATTAATAATAGTTAAAACAAAAGTTATATGTTGGTTTTATTTGGCAAAAACATTATACATTTACTGGAAAATCTGAATTAATTTAAATAAAAACAAATACTTAACACACAATAATAATAAAGACTAAAGTATATGTCAACATTGTAATCAGCTGTCAAATGTTACTCATGTAAAATATGATTTATGTAACTTAATACAATGAGTAAATCAGAAACAAGAAAACAATGTTTCTAATATTGTATGCAATTTTGTAGAACATAAGTAACTTGTCTTTATGTTGTTTCATAAGAAGCTTGACACCATTTTTTGATATGATAACTGATAGTGCACAATGTATTTCCAAGTGCAAAGCAGATATGTAAAAAAACAAACACTTAAAAGCCACTAATCCATAGTTCATTGATACTGACTCACTAGGGAACATTACTGTAACCATGGTACTTATGTACTTGACATCAAATTGATAGTGTATATTGGTGTTTCCATAGCAACAGGGTAGAAGTACATTCTAAGATTATGACAAATGAATACAGACATTTCATGAAACAAGTAAAACTTTTAAAAGATTAGAAAAAACTCCATTAAAATAATAATTATCATTAATTTTATTGAAATATATTATTGCTATTATTATTTTATTAAACAAAGGCAATCAGTGACATTTTAACTTTTTTTATCGGCTGAAGATATAGTTCATGACATTTAACAGGTAAGGAGGTGCAAACAAAAACATTTTGTTTGATCAATGGTGCACCTTTAATAACAACAACAAATATTAATTATCTACATGCATTTAAAGATGACTTTTAATGGGTAAACTGAAAAAAAAAAAAAAAGAGGAACTAGGATCATACGCAACACTGGCTAGTAAGAATATGAAACGATGCTGTGCAACCAACAGCAACACAGAAAGCAAACATGCCCAAACCTAAATTGGTAAATGTGCTATGATACTCACACGGTATGTAGTGAAGCCTGTTCTCTCCACTTTGATCATTTTGGACGGAATGAAGACAAGGGCAATTATAGAAAAAAAATGGTAAAATAACTCTTTTAGGCTCTGGAAGTGTTTAGTCTTCCCTGCCAGACATTTCTAGAAAAAATGTTCTTGGATAAAAAAAAATATTGTGTACTATTCTTTGGGCCCTAAAGGTATGATCTGTCAATGGGTGGGCAAGTCTGATCCTGTCATAAGATCTGCGGGAACGTAACAAGCTCGGACCTGCGCATTAATTGAACACCAGCCAGCCAGCCTGCATACCCACATAAGTACACAATCTATTATGATAAGTAGAACAGGTAAAAAAAAAAATAAATCTATACTACACCACTTATACGCGGTGAGGTCAGAGCGACAGGCACTGTTCAGGCGGGTAGGTATCGGGGAAGGGGTCCCAAGAGACGCGCACACGACACAGCCGGTGACAACTCACAAAAGCGTCCAAGAACCGCTGTGTACTATTTACTGCTGGGTACGGATCAAAGCAAGCGCTCAAGCGACGGTTTGGCCGCGTGCCAGTGTATTGACGGCACACGCTGATGACGGACGAAATCGATACAATGGCGGACTAATTACGCTTGGTCCAGTCCTGCTAGTTCCTACATACCTGACGCCGCCGATTTTGAAGTAGAAAAAATAGCAGCATCAATAAATGGATTCCCCACTCTACCCGTGGTACACGTGTCAATACCGCCATATAAATTAAAATTACACCACTAAAACTATTCTTATATGGCCTACTTATTTACTACATTTTTACTATGTGAGCAAAATCTGAGTAAAACTAGGCGACTGGGTCTGAAGCTAATTATATGCTAGGTGCTTTCGAAATCTATTAGTGTGAGTTTTGATTTCTGAGAAATTAACATATTTAAATAAATTGCAGACGCGAAACAATGATGGAAAAGCATCCATTTTCACGTGTTTTGGACATCCGTTAGTTTTACTCACGGCTCTTGAAATTAACAAAATTATAAACCACCGACAGCTGTAAACACGAAAACTAGGTTCAATACACTGAGCGAAAACTCTAGAATGGATTTTTAAAAAAAAAGCATAAAGCCCGGCGTGAAACACGAAAGAAATGTGGTCGCCAGAGAACAAATATAAAGTTACACGCAACGATAAATTTTTGCATAAATAAGTAATTGTAAACGAAAAGGCAAAATAGTGCATCTAGTGAATGTGTCAGCATTGACGCACCCCTGTCCCTCCCACCAAAATTATAAAAATAAATTTAAATGACTACCAACCTTGAAATCCAGGAACAATGTTATGTACCCACCGATTAAAAAAACGCGCGTCATCATCATCTGTACTTTGTCAAATTAAAAACGCGCGAGTCTCCTGTATTTGTCAAAAAGATTCAAAACGCGCGAGTCTCCTGTATTTGTCAAATAGTCAAAACACGCGAGTCTCCTGTATTTGTCAAATAGAGTCAAAACACACGAGTTTTGTCAAATGGAGTCAAAACACGCGAGTCTTCTGTACTTTTCCAATGAAAATCACGTATATCTTTTGTATTTGTCATATGAATTAAAAACAAATATACAATATAGACATATAGCAAGCATTTATTATAAGTGCCTCGAAGACAATTCCCTTTCTAATTTACCCTATAAATACTGTCTTCATTAAAATACTTCTAATTATACTCTCTTGTTTCTTGTTGAAAAATCTTAATTAAAACGTCTAATATCGTGAAAGGTTTTAACACATCTACCATCTATGAGCTATATATCTCTGAGCTTAATTATAACAATGTCTCTCCTATTCTAATTGTCATACACTGATAAAGGCCTTAACCAGCATATCTTGTACCATTCTGAGCTACATATTTCTATCATATCTTAATTAAAACCACGATCTCTCCTCTTTCAATTGACATGTATTGTGACAGGCCTTAATAAACAGCGTGAAATTTCATTGAAATAATGTTGTGTTAGCTAAGAAAACTTGCAACCAGTTTGTAGACTGTTTAGTGTTAAAGAGTTCACACTAAGATCATATAACTTGGCGAAAATTAGTCGATCAGCTCGCTTTACTAAATCGGAATCTCAAGCAATACCTATATATCACTTCCGGAAAATGCGCAAATTTAGTGGCAGCAGTCGAGTGCAAACATGCCAGGAAAAAAAAAAAAATCCAAATCTTCAACAAGAGCGATAAGAACTATCTATGAGTGACGCACGGGTCTTTACTGATTGTTTAGCTGATTGACAATTAGTAAAAGGGAGACAACTCGTGTCAGACAAGAAGTGGTATTGCATACTTGTTTTAGCAAAAAATAAGTAAATTTCTTTTACAAAGAGTTTACTGGGGACAAATCAAAATACTGCTTAACTATAAGGTGAAACGAAAAGTAGAGAATTGCCGAAAGTGTTCTGCTACAAGCACCACGCGTATACACCACACCAACTTGATTACTAACAGCGTAAAGTGAACTTGATCTATTTTTAGAAGCAAACTACCCGTCGAAAAAATTTCCCTGAGGCGACTCGGGTTTAAACAACAATACGAGTTAAATTGATTATTTAATGATGGAAACAATATATTAAACCTAGGTGAATAACATCGTTTGTCCCCAATCACCCCAAAAATACAATAAAAAAAGACAGATTATGCACTAACATAAATAAATTACAACTGCACGCTAAAACTAACGTTTATATCCTAAAATTATATTATTAAAACACACAAGGCCTAAGTTAGAACGAAGCACCATAACAATGAATTTTAGGCGACCTGGTATCCGATTCATGCGCATCACATGTCCTATGTATTATTAAAACAGCCTTCTCACTCAAGGTGACACGCGTGCACCTCCGATCACTAAAACTACAATGCAGTCACGTGTTAATTGGGACGTAGTGGTGCTTGATCAAAGAGTTGACCCCCCCCCCCAGCCCAGTAGTCATTTTACGCTTTAACAAGCTATAATAACGAGTTCAAATAGCAAGGTACTCTTGCATTATTGTGGTTTTTAAAGTAATCCCAAATTTGATTTAAAAAAAAAAATTACAATTACAAATGGCTGTAGCGCAAAATTAATTATAGCTACTTTAGCCTTGTTTTCAGTTTAAGGTTGTTTTTTTGAATGTTGCAAATAGAAGTTAAATTTTATAACTCAATACACAATGCATTTGCACATTTATCTGTATTGAATGCATTTACGAATATACATATATTATTATAATTAAGATAATATGCTAAAAAAACACCAAAAGTATGCATGCAGAGAAAGCTATGAAAATTTGTACAATTAAATCAACAGTCAGTACTGTACTTCCATTAACAATACAAAATTTTTTATTGTGTATCCGATTGCCACAGTTCATCAAATCCAGAGTCCACATTCTCAAAATGACAGAAGCAACTCAGTATCACATGCAAAAATAAACTTAAGGATCAGTTTCATCATAATTAAAATCAATACTCTCCACAATTTAATATTTTAGTGGCCACATTATTTAGTGAAGATTATATCTGCCATGTTAGTACTGCAAACCTTGAATACCTCCCCCCCCCCCCCCAAAGAATAAGAAACAAAACATTTCAAATACATTGCAGCATATTTCCCAACTAAGAAAAAAACAAACAATGGTTAGACTTAGGGGTAGTCTCAGATTGCTAATAATCAATCATTCACTTTACTGAATGATTGCAAAATATAATTCTGATACAATACTTTATAGTTTAACTTTACATTTAAAGCTTTTGTGTATATTCTTACTTAGAGAAAATAATTTTAATAAAAAAATTAAAATGAAAACTATACAAATTATAAATTATATAAATTGGTAAAAATGAAATATAATTTTGAAGTGAATTATTAACCAAAACTAATTAACATTATATTAAATGTAATATGTAAAGTCAGGACCCTGAAAAGACACCTGCTGGATTAAGTTTTATCGCTAAATGAAATGTGTGCACAAAATACTTTTTTAAAAATGAAAATGAGCAGCAAGAGAATTTACCTCAATTGTTAATAGTTTGTTGAGAGCACTAAGCTATTTCTTATAATAATTCAGTTCTTCAACCAAAAAAAAAAAAAAAAAAAAGAAAATCAGGTAAAAAAAAAAAAAAAAAATTGTCGCAATCTCAGTCAAGTTTAACTTTAGAGTACAATATACTGCTATTCAAATAATAACATGGTTCCAAAAACTAAATTATAAATAAATATGACTATATAAAAGTATTATTAGTTTTACCAAACTGTGCTTAGTATATAGTTTAAAACTGGATTGAAATAGACTAGGGTTGTTATACAGTAACTAGAGAACTGAGGATCAATTGATCTTGCAATTATTATATAGCTGTTAAAATTAGCTCCCAATTTCAAAATAAATTAATAAACAAATAAAGAACTATATTTATTAAAGCAAAACTAACTGAAATAAGAAGAATAAATGTCAAGATTCATCAGCTTCAAATTCTGCAGCTCTAAAGTTTCTACAGGGTTTGTAGGCAATTTAGAAAAACAAAAAATCCAAGGACTTTATTAGAGTATTAGGATATTCAAGGGCTACCAGTATGTGCACTATGTTAAAAAAATATGACAATATGTTTCTGTTACAAACAAATCAAAATAGTATAAGCACAATTTAATATCAATATAAAATGCTAAGTATTAACCTTTAGCACACAGAATTCTTGTTTGTAGTGCTAGATTGTGCAACAACCAACCAATACACCTACCAACATTAAAAATGAAATAACTTTCTTTTAAAAGTTAATGTATATTCACTAAGAAGCAAAAACTACTTTTAACAATTATATAAATAAACTGACTGTTGAAAATAAACTGAAATAATTTTAGTAAATTTTATGTGCTTACACTTGCCTAAAAAGCATATCATCTATAAACATAGTTTTCCTGCTGTCTGTGATTAGTGTGAAACACTAAAATATCTTTGGCCTTGAGATGGGTTTTTTTTATGAGTGAAGCTAAAATGTCCTTAACCTTCAAGCATGTGGGAGTATTTATTCACATGGACATCTTTATTTTACATTGTCACACTCACAAAACAGATTCAAAGTATGTCTTTGACCTTAAGCACATGGGAGTTTGTTTTCAATTGCAATGTGACTTATAGTTATAATGAAATGTGAGGCAGTTTTTTTGAGCCACATGGCCAGCTTTATGTTGCATTAAGTTCATGGGAATGGGAAATAAGAAAATAAGTAATTGGTAATACTAATAGTGCTTGAAAATTTCTTTTCTCTACGCAAGTACATTTTTAGGTAATTATGAATGAAGAATGTCGTCAAGAGCAACAATTATGTTTAAATCGTGACTGCAAAGATGGAGGACGTGACAAAGCCAAGAAACATTCGATCATCCGAGTTTGCAAAACGCAGCACAAATGCTGCATTGTCACATTCATGGCAATGTGAAATAAGAAAATAAGTAATTGGTAAACAAGCCTTCCAATAAACTAATTTAGTTCTGTTCCTAGCAATGCATTCATTTTAGTTTTCCACCCATCACATGATGTGCAAATACTTTAGTACGCATACAATTTTGAATTTGACACATTTGCAGTTATTTTAAGAGTATATAAATTATAATTTATAAATGTATAGAGCATACATTCTTCAATGAGTTAGTATTTCAATCATAAAAGAGTTAGAATCTTAAATATGATACAGTAGAATGACTGACAATTTTAGAGACAAACCATCTTTACTGTCAAGTGTCATGTTAGCCTATGATAACCAATTTTGTGAACCACAACATAAACAGAAAATCAGATGATAATTGCTGCCAATAAAAGTACTCTGATTAATCACAACATTGTGAAAATTTACAATTTATTACAACAAAATATAGCAATTATCTCTGCGGTAACAAAGTTGGAAAAAACAGTGAATCAATATAATGACAAACATAATTCTTTATTTTAGATTTTAAAAAATGTTCAATGGACATATTCCAATACTTAATAATGCTACAAAACAACCTGCTGAAAAGCTTTTCTCTCAAGAGACGTATTTTCAAACTTGAAAACACTACAACATGACTGCGGAATTTCCTATTTTCAACTCTATTTTTCAGCCCTTTTTGGTTTACAAAGTGCAAATATTAATCATGGTCAGAAATAACTTAATAAAACAATATCTCAACTTATATTAAATTAAATCAAATCTGAAGGCTACAATGGTTCCAAAACCTTAAATCCATGGCTGTCATTATATGATCTTTGGAGATCTTCAACTGCCTCATATTTTCTGATAAATTCAGAAGATCCAAAAACTGCTATTACCTTAACCATGTGCCAATTTCTCACCACATGGCTGCCTCTTTCTCCATTTACTTGCTTTTATAAATTCTCCTAATTCTGTATTCGGTTTAGTAATATGTGAATATTTCCTTAAGAGCTGATTTGCAGCCATTTTTGTTGTTCATACATCAACTCCCCCACTCCACCCAAAATCAAAGAAAAAACTCTTTCTGAACTGACCAAAAAAAAAAAAACAAAACAAAACAAAATGGCTACTAGTACTACTCACGCAAAGAAGCTCTATTCTGGAAATGAATATGTCGTAAATTAGTTATACAGGTTTACAGTTATCACGTACACTATTTATTTGAAAATTCGACACTAGAACAGAGGGAAATTCGTTATACCTGTTAACATAAACATAAACAATTTAATCTCTCCGATGCTCAAAATGTCCTCCTTCAACATAAAGCATGTCCATATAAAAGGTAGTTTAATAACTGTAAACCTACTTTTGGGCCACCCTGTATAATTTCAAACATTCGTAATGTTCCAAGCTGGAATTTTTGGTATCCCATCTCGGGACTTTGAACGATATACCGGAAACAAATGAAGTGACTGCCTAAGTATTGGAAACTCAGCAACGAATAGCAAATGTTTTCATAGTAGGCAAAATGATGGAGAAGGGGTGAGATATTTAAAAAAAAAAAATAATCTAGGACTTCTCAACTAATTCAACAGATTGTACTTTGTAGGCAATTTTAAGGACAAAATAAAATTAAACTTTAACTTTCAAGATGTTTCTCATTTTTAAAGACTTTTCAAGGACCCTACAAATCCTGTTCTAACAAACATATAATGTGACCAGACCATTGCAAGAACTTGAAGCAGACACCTTTTGGGATTAACTAATTGAAATCCTTGGAGCAGTATAACAGCAAAAGCTATAATGACATTTTAAATAAGAGTTCACAGGAGAACGAATGCTCTTGTCTGTGTAATTTTCAGTGAAAATATATTTATCCAAATGCAGTTATGACCACAATTTCAAAATGAGAAATTTTAAAATCACATCCAAAAGCCAGAGTTTTAATGTTTTCGGTAATAAAAGTAATCAAGAGAAAGCCTGTGCTTATAACTTTATTTTTGGTTCTTTCTTACTCTGCACCAAAAGAAATCCTGAACAAAGCAAAATTTTCAATCAAGATGGCACACACTTAGAAAGTGTAATTATTTTTCATTCAAACATAGTGTAAGTCACATTAAATATGACACAATAGTGTGTTAGGTAAAAAAAATTGTACACTAAATGCTAACTTACCCTGCAAAATAGCGACAGGACTACCTACTATTTGTACTAAGTAATAGCATGGCAAAAAGGCTGAGTAAATAGATTAGAACTAATCTGAAAACAGTCCTGTGGAGCATCATAACAAAGATCACCTAGGCTGGAATGTTTACCATTTACTGACCCAATCAACTAGGTATTATTAATGCACGAGTTGTTGCATGGATTACTATTAAATTAGGTATTAAAAATAAAAAGTTCTGTTAAGTTATTTATAGAGGGAGAAAGGAAATGCTGATGCTTAATACTAATATTGATAGCTGAAAGATCAACATCATCTACATCTATTACTTATTAGGTAGTCCCAACCAATTTTAAAATTTGATTCTTAGTAAAACAAATATGTTTACATAGGGTTGTTTGCAAAATTTGAAGAGAAAACCTCAAGTAGTTTACGAAATACCATCTTTCGGATATAGTATATACAAGTTAGTTGTCATCAATTTACAAGATGAATAAATGCTCAATTCTGATAAATTGTGAAAAGTAAAAACCTTCAGTTATAAAATTATAACAGAAGGGTGTATGCCAAATGATAAAAATGCAGTTCTTTTCAGAGAATGTATTGTATTTTATAAACTGTGTGCAAACAGTGCTGGTAATATATTATAAAGTGCACATTCAACATGTCATAATATTCCAATAAGTGGTTTAAAATGTACTTTTCTGTATTTAAAATAATAAAGTACCAAGATATTTTAGATCTAAATAAAGCCAGTCATTACCAACAAGCAAATTTAAGACATTTGAACTAAAGATAAATAAACCGTCAAGACAAATTATAAAATGTCTCATCTCTGGAGCTATGAATCTTACAGACATGGTTCAAGCACGTATATTACTCTTAAATGGAAGAGGAATTAGTATAAAATATCTGAAACAATTATTTTATGCTATCTGTTTCTAGTTTTAGCATACTCTTATTACATAACAATGCTTACAGAATTAAGTAAATATTCTGAAAATGGTAAAACTTGTAGCACTGCAATTTGCTTTTTTTTTTTTTTATTGTATCCATATTAAAAAAAATAAAGCAAATTGATTTAAACTATTAAAGTCTGTTGTGAATAAAATATATAATTTATAACTCAATGCACTGTGTATTTATGAATATACATTTATTATTATAATTAAGGTGATATGGTGAAAATTAACATGTGCATGCATGGAAAGTTACAAGTTTGTACATCTATTACACCAGCATTCATAACCGTGCTTTCATTAACAATACAAAGATTTTTACTGTGTATATGATTAACATATTTATCAAATCCAGATATAGTCCACATTCGGACACAGAGAGTAAGCAGTTCAATATTCCATGCAAAATAAACTTTAAGAGTATCATCATAATCAAAATACTACCCCTAGTGCTGTCAATGGGTACCCAGGTAGTAAAATTGTGAACTGGTACCCGTGATAACGTGACCAATATGTCTATACACCAGCTAGAGCACTGCACAGCTGAGGATGAGGCACAAAAATGGGTAATGCAACAGGGGTGCAATGAAAAATGACAGTGAGAATTATTTGCAAAAATAAACTAAAAATTTTTTTTAAAACTAAAGATATGATATATTTTGCTCTCACAAAATGAAATAGTATACATTTGAACTTTTCTTAAACTTCAATATCACAACAATAAAATAAGCAATTGTAATGAAAATGCAATCATATATATAATGAATTATAATTCACCTGGTAGATTGTCAAAGGGAGGTAACAGTTCACTTTAGTACAAATCACAAACAGTAAAGAGTTATATACCTTGAATAACAAGTCTTCAGAAAAAAGGAAAAAATGTAGGTTTCTAGATTAGAATATGAAACTAAAATCACTTTCAGATTGATCAACAATTTAAGATGGCAAAAAAAAAAAAAAAAATCATACCAATACCTTTAATAATAAGAAAACAGAAAAAATTTGTGGGGACTACCTATGTTATACAGGCTATAACCCACACAAGGACCATATGGCCCACACAAAGCTCACATCAATGTTGTCTTAACAAATTACTCATTTTTCTTCATTAATTCTAAAACAGAAAAACACATTTTCTCTCTGCTGTATCTTACTGGCAACATGATTATACAAATGCCATAAAAATTTGATATCTGCAGGAATGTTAAATTTAATAAAGTGATTCTCCCTTTTCATGATTCAGTAGCCATAGTGCACCTCATTCAAAATGAATACATACATAATACTAGGTATTCCAAACATATTTTTCAAAATCATTACTAATACTTTAAACGTATATAGAGAGATAGAACCTTTTCTGCTGATTTCAATAATACTAAAATCAAGTTTGTACCTCAATTACAACCAAAGTTTTGAATTTTTCAATATTTAATTTTTCGCAAACTTTTACGCTCAAAAATGAAATTGTGCAAATAGCTCACTTTGAAGGTCCACAAAATGAAGAAATGATAAACAATATAGTTCAGACTCTCCACATAAGTAGTATCCAACACACAGATATGGCTAAATTTTTTTGAGAGGCTTTGCAATGTTATTTTTAAATATACAGTCAGTCAAAATTAGCAATTTATTCATTTTAGGGTTGGAAAAAGCTCCAACGCAGTTAACACAAAATGGACGAAATTGCTATGAACGTTAAAACTGTAATAACTCTGCTTGTAATTGAGCTACAGAGATGCTTTTGGTACCATTGGATTCAGTTTGGAAAGATCTATATTAAGAATGCACCCACTACAGTAAAGAAATCTTTTTATTTTGTACACAGACTCAGACATTTGCCAATCGTTCATCTAATTTAATGCTTTTTCAGTTCAATGATTCTAGTGCAATCTAGCATGGTACCACAAGGAATGTTCTTATATGTTGAATGCACACAATTACATCTTTTCCACAACAGCATGTTTCATGTTGTGGTGCTTAACCTAAATAAGCAATTCAATCTGCTGGTAGACCGTTATTCCACAATCTGCCTTCACTGGACACGGACATAATTTCATAGTTGCAGTAAAAGACATCCATTTATTACCTATACATCTTCTTTTCTCAGCCAGTCTTTCCATTGTCATGCTTTAAAAAATATTTGTACCTTATAAATCTTTCCCCTATTGAATGGTACAATCTCTTAAGGTGCATACCTAGCTCAAAAAGCATGAAAAATTGAAAAAATTCAATAAAAAAAATTGTTATTGGTCTTTTCTGATAGAAAAATGGCTGAATTTTATGAAACTGCTTTCATTTTTGGACAAATCACAATAGTTTTGAATTCAGATATTTTCAATCAAAGATGGGAGTATACCATAGGAGATGTTTATGGTTGAAAAGTTAACTGAAAATCATTCGTTAATTTCATTTTTTGCACAACATCTAAAAAAACTATTAAAGATATCTGCAAAGAATTTTGAACATAGTTTTAAGGACAACATAACCTGGCTTCTGAACCTCTAACTTTTTTATATATTTGACGTTAGTGTAGATATGGAATTATAATTAATTAAATTAAAAAAAAAATTATTATTTAAATAATATATGTGCTCCATCAGCTGAATGATTGCTACACAATGTGAATAACCAGAAATTACAGTATATTAATTGACTACCAAATATTTTGTCTATATATTTTATGGTTTTCTTACAATCTTGTCAAAAAGAATTAACAAGTTTTGGAAAATATGATTATTTACAAAACCTAGTAAAGTGAGTAGGCCTATATATTTTGAATCATGAACATTTTTCATCAGTTTCTGAAAACTTGAATAAAAATTTCCCTCATTTATTTCATACAGTTTATGTTGTTGATATTTAGTGGATTTCAGTTAGGTGTGCCACCTTAAGCTTTGGATAAGGAATATAAATTCTAAAGTAATTTTCAGAGTTCACCCACTACCACCACCACCAAAGTTAAATTTTGTACTGCAGGCCTTTAAATGTAATAGAATGTGCATTATCGACTCACTCTTATAATTGTGGAAAAATAAACTTCCAAAATACAACAAATAAAGATATAACTCACTCGTGTCTATCAGAATTTTAAGAAAAGAAAAGAAAATCTGGTAAAAATAATAACTCAAATTTAAAAAAAACAACTTCTAGTGATCTACTCATTGTTTACACTGCGCCCTGCTAAAGCAGTAATGGACGAAAAAAAGTGGTCACGTGACCACAAAATAAAAAGAATTAAAAACAAATAACACGTGATCCGAATAAACGAAATACATTATATTGCAAATAAATCTTTCCCCTATTGAATGATACAAAACTTAAGCTATGGATAAGGCAGACATAAATTCACAAAGTTATTTTCCGTGTTCACCCTCAACGCTTTAAAAGACGAACGCTACCGTAGGCCTATGGACACTGAAAATTCTTATTTATCAGTTAATACGGTCCTTTAAATGAAAAAATGTATGCTATAAACTGAAAATAATTGATTTAACTTATCAAATAACGTCCTCAAACAGAGTGATGCACGAGAATGCAAAGTGGAAACTGGTTCAAAGACACTGAGTTGATCACTACGGTACTCGATACCGTCCGCCATTATTGTTTTCGGTCTTCGGTAATTGACCACAGTTCTTTCAACGCAATTCAATTCTTGCACAGTATTTTTTAACTCAAACAAACTATACAGACTTATAGATGAGGGATTTCCCTATTTTTGGGTATCTTTTAAAGCTGCTATGTTATCGGAATCACCATCAACGTAATTTAAGAAAATTTTAGTTTAACCGTATTTCACTTTATTTTGAAATTCCCGCGAATTGTTTAGCATGGAAATGAACCTTGTTCTCTCCCCTACATGAAAACCGTTATTATTTTTAGATTACTGTACCACGAACATACTGATGGACCGAGAAAGAGTGCATGTGTTAAGCGCTACACAAGTTATGGCGGCTTGGTAAAAAAGTCGTTCGGTTGGCAACTTTTGAATAACTTCTTATTACTTTTTCACAATTATTTATTAAAACAAAAAACACAGAAAGACAGAACAGAGAACAAACTTTTGTTTCATGTGCTTTTATTTTACAAAGCTTCAATATACAGAGGAAACATGAGTGTTGAAAATGTAGAAAAATTGACAAAACAACGTCCCAATCAGCCATGTTTGGAATACCTAATAATACAATGATTTGGGAGTTTCCTCACTGAAGCTTTCCCAATAATTCCAAGTCTGGTTGTATGATGAAAAATTTAGATATCAGTTTCACTGACAGTGTATGTAATTAAATGGAAGCAGCCTTTAATCGAAAGTACATACATACCCCATCATGTAATGTGGAGTTGCTGACTGGGAGTGGTATATGAAATCTTTCAATTTGGAATGAAGCTGTCTCCTCCTCATTGTTGTTAAATTCGTAATCTAAATCCCGAGTTGCAATATGTGTGAAGTCACTGTCCAATCAAAATGAAATTAATAGAGATCATTAACAATTCCAACAAATGTTAGTTTTTGTCAACAAAATAATTTTTAAAAAGTGAAAATTAACATATAATTAGTGCTGTTCACATACTTTTGCAAGCAAAGGCTAAAAGGAATTAATAATAATGTAAAAAGATTAAATGATCAAATATATTACAATACCCCAGATACACAAGCTGTGTGAGTATTTAAGCAAACAACAACAAAAAATCATTTTAAAAGTATATATTTGCTGGAACAGAATTAGTTTCCCCAGTCTTCATACGTATGTTGCAAACTCACAACCCTCCCAGTCATACCCAAAGGCAGTCCACGCATAAGCCCCTGACACTTGGTTTCATAGATCAATTGGTGTCAATGTAACATGTTATTTCTGGGTGCAAAGTATTCTTGAGATAAATGTCACAGCATAATATCCTTCTGTTTACAAGAAAAATCTTGTTTTAAGCTATGATGCATATTAATTATTATTACATATGCTATGCAACAGAATTAAAATATGAGCATAAATATGTATGATGATATAATTTAAAAACTGACATTAAGCAATACATCAAATGATTAAAAAAACCAAACATTATTTCTAAGTTAAATCTTCAAATTGTAACATACATAATAAATTAATTAGAAAAAAAATTGTAGTTAATTATATATTCTTAATTAAATAAATTTCATTGTCTTGTCTATAAATGGGGAAACTGTTATGACCCATTCCTATACCAACTTAACACATAAGGGGAGGTTATGACATATTTTCATAATATTTTTTTTCATGACATTAGAAATATATTAATTTATCTGATGCATATATAAAAATTTGGTTGACAATTCTTCACAAACTGCCATTTACAACTTAACTGGAAAGCATTACCAGCATAGAAGAAATACTGGTGGTCAAATTTAAAATTATTCTAAATGCTGTAATATATGCAGAGACACATAAAAACAAATATTTCAAAATACTGTTCATTATTAGACTGCATAAGAATAAGATCTGATTACTAATAGAGTGCCTGAGACTTAAATAAACAAACAAAATATAAGTTAAAAAGTGTCATGCTGACTCTGAAAATGCACACATAAACATGCACTATACATTTTTGTAAAATTTTGTAAAATTTGAAATAAACAGCATTATACTGAACCAAAATGACCAATAAGCCCACTATTATAAGTAAAGTATTAAGGAAAACCAAATATACATAAAAAGATTGTCAGAGTTTGGTTTTATGGATTTTAACTATTAACAGAGCATAAATTATTAAACACATGTATATATAATATATTGCATTATATATATTTTTTTGCAATACAATTCTTTGTGTTGAGCTTGGTTATTTTATTGCTTCTGAAATATTTCCTCTACTTTAAAAAACAAAAAAATCTAAGAAAACTGCACAATAAAATTACCTCTAAAGGAATGCGCTTAACTTAAAAATCATATTTGGAAGGAATCCAATACTATTTATCACTTCTTTTAATTATTCTTTATTTTAGTAGGAAATGTGTAAAATTCTAAATAAAACAGTCAAATTATATTTATACTATAGTATAATTATAAATAAAAAAATTGCCAAAAAGTAAAACTAAATGTAAGTTTGGTAAGTACATAATTTGTAATTATATTTTGGCTCCAAAAGACTCGACTTTGACTTGGAGGATATTTAAGAAAGTCATGGACCAATTTGGTAAAACGAATGGTAAATTTAATGCTTCATCTGAACACAAGTCAAGTCTTTTAAAAAATATTAAAAGCTGCTGCAAAAATATAATAGTAAATTATGGCATCTTACTATTCAAATTCCATTGAAAGGAATATTTTAAAATCACACTTAGTCCAAACAGATATAAATACAAAAAAATGCTTTGATATGAGGACAAAGTTTTCAAAGGAAGTAATTAATTAAACTTCCTGAATTAGTGGAAATTTATTATAAATATTTTTGCACAATATATAACATTACCTATGCCTCCTTTGGATGTAAAACTTAGTCTTCTTTGATCAAGATTTATATACAGTTAAAAAAAAAAAAAGAAGCGGAATATGTAATTAATTAATTAATAGGACCGGAAAAAATACAATAAAGTCGGTGCTTAATTACTATGGTCCCCTTCTAAATACTGTCCTTGAGAAATAGAATAACAATATGAAATAATTCCACCAGAAAATAAAGGGTTATTTAGTTATAGCATTGTCATTCAGATAACAATTAAATACTATAATATGAATAGTGCATGCAAGTGAGTGTAGCACATCACTCACTTGACGAAAGACAAAGAAGCCCCACACATACACAAATCACTAGAAAAGAAAGTTAAATAATCAATAATAAAAGTCAGTAATAACAAAGCATTTATTAACAAAAAGATAACAATACTGCTTAAATGCAATTTACGCACACTGGGAAAGAGAGAAAATGTGCAAAGAAAAACTCACACACACAATAATAACCAACACTCCCCCCCCCCCCCCCCCCAACAACAACAACAACAAAAAATAAAAAATATGTACATGTATATTCAAACTGCAGCTCAACAAAAGAAAAATACATATAGATATCCCATCCCCAAACAGGATAATCTTAATATTTCAGTTCGGAAAGCAAAGGAAAACAGGAACTGATATCTATCTATTTTTGAGTGACAAAAATATAAATAATGAAATAAATAAATGTCCTATATAAAGTACATGTTCACAAAATGAACGACAGTACTAAAATAAAATAAATGGCACTGCAAAGAAATATAGGTGTAATATGAAACTGTATGAAATGAAGCAGACCATAGTCTACTTGTTATTTTCGAAGGTTGTGTATAGGTATGCAGTAGAAGGTGAATCTGTCCCAATACTAGCTAAACAATCACTTTAGTATACAAACGCTCAACTTAAAAAAAATAAGACTGAGAATAGTGATAAAAATATAATACTATTACAGATTCTAAGACTAGATAAAACTTAATCCTACCACTACAAAAACAAAAATCAAACCTGTTATCACACAGACCAACAAGTACTGAAGTAGTTTTTTGGTGACAGAACAGTTCAAGTTAAAACTATATTAGTATAATTTCACATGCTCATATAAATAGGCAGCACCAAAAGCCATTGCTTTATGGGCAAAAACTCACAAAAATTTGCTATAATTTATCATAGAGCAGTTTCTTTTTTCAAATTCAGCCTGAACTAACCATTTTTATATGAAAATAAAGACAGAGGTTTCATCTTTCAAAATGTGTTGTTATTTTCTCCTGAATGTTATGACAGTACTCATAAACCCTGATGTAAGCACAAGTTTCAATAAAAATGGGTCAAACATCACATAGCACTAGCAGCTGAAAACATAAATAAAATTCATATTTTTGAGTATTACGTTTTAACAATAAAGACAGTCTGTGGGTTTGCATCCTAAATTCTGATTGGTCCATTAAACAGATAACAAATTAACTACCTCTAATTTCTACTACTGTGCAGTGCGAATAACCAAATAATTTTCAACAGTAAAACATTCATGATACATTTTCCGGATGAAATATTTATCATTAGCCAAAAATATATATCATTTTATGCAGAATTTCAATATCTTTCCAACAATATGCCATAGTTCATGATTACTGATCCAAAGAAATGCTTAAAACTGTTAACACGTCCAGCATCAGCTTCCACGTGCAAAGCACTTTGTGTTGACACTACCACTAACATTTCTTTCTTGTACGAACAGTTGAAACCTCTTATTGGTAGGAAAACTAGGATCCTTTTGTAAGCATTTATTAATGATTACATTATTCAGTGATAATTTTTTTTCTGTAAACATATCTCTATTTTCTTAAGTAGAATTTTGTCCTCCACAGTATCACTTCTATAGTTCGAAAATAGGTTAATCGCTGTGTCATTGTATTGCAAAAATTTGGTTGCTATTTTCTTGCAATACAAATTTTGAAGTTGCAGATATTGTTTATTTTATATATATATATATGATTTTATTTACTGAATTAATTTTAGCCATGATCTGCACCAATTATTTCAAGCACTGGATTTACAATAACATGAAGATATTTATGAATTTATTGAAAGGCATGCTTTTATACATATAATTTAAATATTTTTGTCCAGTTTTGTTATACATTTGAAAATAACATTTTTTCTTAATTTTTAAATTTATTTTTAGCTTCTGCATTTTATTTTGGGTGGAGTTTAAAATCTTTTAATTTCTTTGGGAGTACACAAATGAAGAATAAGCTAACATGAGGATTGTTATATTACATTATTTAATTATTATATAAGACAGCAGAGCAGATTTAAGCTGTACAGTTATTCTGTTTAACATTTTGAGCAAACTTAATTCTTGTATATTTTAAAAAAAAATTAAAACTGGCTGATGAACAGCATATAGTTCGGTCTTCACCTTATTTAATTAAGTAGATTAACTAAGGTGTGCAGTTATTTTAAATATTTTCCTCTTAATTTTGAAATGTATTTTTAGCTTCTGCCTTTGTTGTGGATTTACAATCTTTTAATTTCTTTGATGGTACATAAATGAAGAATAAGTCAACACGAGGATTTTTTTTATTAACTTATTTAATTAATTAAGAAAGAAAGCAGATTCATTAAGTAGTGCAGTTATTCTATTTAATATTTTGACTGTGAGCAAACTTAATAATTCTTGTATATTTTCTTTAAAAAAATGTAAACTGACTGATGAACAACGTTTTGTCTTCACATTATTAAATAATTAATAGTAATATGTTAAGTATGGTGTGCAGTTCTCTATTGAATTTTGGGGATATTTTTATTTTAAGTAAATTTAATACTTTTTGCATATTTATGAAAGTGTGGATTAAATATTTTATGGTATGTTCTATGAAGCTGATGAGTAGTAACTAGTATGCTCAAAAGTTGTTACATATCCTGGCTACCAGAAGAGGCAGCCGCCCAGCTATTCCAGCTGTCCATGTATCAATCGACTGATAGCACAACTGAATCTTTTGCAACTTAAGGAAGCCATCAAGACTTTGCAGAGAAATATCTTTCCCTTAAATTTTATGATAGCATTCCACACATGTATTCACAAGGTTATGACGTAGCTTCAAAGTACCTTTTGACAACGGGAAAAATGTTCTTTCTATACCATCTATTATATAATATATTTGATCTGTCTGTGATATGTATGACATTAGTTATGACTCACTATTGAATGTGCGTGATTCTTTAACACCAGTTGAAGTTTCTAATGGTCTTTGTTTAGATCTTGAAAGTTTTGCTAAAAAGTTTGAAAGATCACATTATGATTATGAATGGCTGTCTTGCCCCTCACTCAAAACATGCACAAATTTGAAATACAGAATAGGTACGATACAAAAGCACTACTATGCTCTTCTTTCTTGTGTTTCAAAGTCACATGATAAAATGAACCTTGATTTATTTTTGAATGAAAGGTTCTTCAAAGAGAATCAGTCTTTAGATAAAGCTAGTACTACTACTAGTAGCACTCTAGTTAGAGATAGTTATCAAGATTGTTAAGTCTTAAAACAACAGCTAGACTCAACAAAACATGAGATAACTGCATATAACTATAAGAAAACGATAGCACACATGCAGAAATCTGAAACCAGTACAAGTAAGATGGAGACATGTGAAACTGACTTGCAGACTGAAGGAAGCTAGTATTAAAAGTAAAGTTGACTCGGAACAAAAGATTCATTTGCTGTCTGAAAAGAGAGAAAAACTCTGCAAATCTTTCATTTTCAGATTTTGCCAGGCTGGAAAAATTAGCTTAACAGAAAAGCTAGCATTTGTGACAAATTTAAAATAAAAGGGATAGTACTGCTATATGCCAGCAAAAATAACAGATCAAAAGAAGCATTAAAATTCAAAGAAAGGTTAAAAAAAATTTCTTAAGTAGATACAACAAAATCTAAGTACAAGCATCAAAACAGTTGCAGATATGAAACATAAACTTACAGAATCACAAACACACCCATTCCAACCTCTGAGTGAATGCACTGAAGGGAACTGTCACTAGAGATGTTTACAGATTCTATTGTGAAATATGTTGATAGCTTACTGGGGAGAGAGAGATGTCAGGAAAGAAAGCTAAAAACATTATTCATACTGTAGCATCTCATTTACTGACACTGAGATTGCAGATGCAAACCTTCCCAGTAAGAGCACCCCCTCAGTGCAATCACTCAGAAGTTGGAATGGGTATGTATTTGTGATTCTCTAGGGGAAAAAAGATTCAGACTTTAATCAATTAAATTTATGTTGTATCTTCAGTTTTATAGGCTGAGCTAATCCGTAATTCTTTGTTCTAGGCTGCTTCTGTCAAGTTGTTTATAAAATCTAACAGTTTGGGAATTGTTTTAAGTGCAGTTAAACTTGCATCTAAGCCTCACCCCATCAGCAGAGAGCCAGCAGTGCAGCAATGATAGTGGGTACCTCATCCCGTTTCGCAACGTCATACTGCATAACTCTGTTGCCTTATGCAGTGCATTGTTAATACAATTAAGGAGGCTTATATTTTAAAACAAAATATACGTCGGAAAATTTGTTTTAAAATAAAACCTCCCTAGGAGACTTCAATTTGGGGAAGACTTTATTTGATGACACCGGCTGTGGGTGGGCTCACGCACTGAGCAGCTGCTGTACCTAGATTTAATTATGGACATGGATCACCATAGCTCATGCCCTTCCTTTAACTTGTATTAACATGTGTAGCATGTTAATAAGACTTCAGTAAACAAACTTGTCAGTATTTTAACATCAATAAATTAAATAATAACATTGTAAAATTTTTAATATGGGTAAGACATTGGTGGAGTCACGCCAAGTGATTGGATAGTGACACGGCAAAATTCAATCTGTGCGATGAAATTCTGTTGGTGAAGTTTAGTTTATGTAATGATTGATCATATTAAAAAATAAAAGTTTGTGTTGTACTTATAAGGATCATAACTAATAGTAAGTCACTAGATGCATACCATTGGCTACTGAGTGAAACAGAGTGCAAGCCTAAGGGTTAAGTAGCTTTGTTGTAGAGGTCACAAGTTGCGATGAAGATTATGATAATTTTCGAACAGGTACCTGTTCAAAATCTAGACGAGTACCCAGGCAGCTTTTAAGAAAAAATTGACAGCCCTACTGGGGTGCCTGTTGGGCATGTTTGCATAGGCCTATATGATAGAGAAAAAGTAGTTAATCATTCAGAATTCAGACTTCAAATTTGGTTATACTACAGTCTATATTTTTAACCTTACAGATGGTCCAGATTATCAACAAGTGATAAATGCATCTGGAAGGGGAAGACTTGCAAACATCCCCCAACAACCCTTGACAAACAGGCTTTTGATGCAACTCAACATTATGCGCATTAAACACTCCAAGACTTGAGAAAATGTGAATAATTTTCCTCATTGGGATGTTGGCTCAGAAGTGATGAATGTCAGAATGCAGTTGGCTAAAGCATGCAAAATGGGGACTGATGTTCTATCCTGTCAGTGCACAGTGAGTAGATATATACAGTCAAAAATGTAGGACAGCATTTATTAAATGTCAGATTTTGAAGGCATCATTTGTTCGACATATTAGTTGATAGAGATGAGTTCAGTTCTGTTAGTCTCTGAAGTGCATTAAGGTTTTAGAGACCAATAGTTTGAATTTTAAAAAAAAAATGTATATTAATATGTAAACTACTAAAAATAAACTAAATCAATTATATTTTTGGGCCCGACATAATCAGTCTGTGAAGTTATTTTATCAGCAGAACCAAAATATATAGTGTCATTTAATTGTTTTAAGTGACCAAAGAAGCATTTGAATAAAAATAATTATTAGTTAATTATTAAGTCTAAGAGAATACTGATTTTCTGTGCTTAGTCTCATTGAGCATGCTTGAGTTGTTATGCTTGTTTAAAAAGATTAACCATCACTAATAATTATCCTTCATTTATGTCCTCCCAAAATAAATAAGTATTTGGATACTATATATCAAAGGCAGTTGATATGCAATTTTTCATGGCTGTATCTACGATTTTCTGTTACATTTCTCCCAAAAAAAATCAACTAATTCAAAATTGATGCTTTTTCAAATTTTGCTGGTGTACATCTTTAAATGTAAGTGATATACCTTTCTGAGAAAAAATATCATTGTTGTAGTTAATAGGTACTGCCCCCCAAAATATAATTTATTCCTATCAGTATTACATTAACCATTGGTCAACTTAAAAATACTTAGATAAAGTATATTTTACTGATCATTTTGATTTGTGAACCAACTCTACATGATGTTTAGTTTCAGAGATATGATAATCTGTTTATGTGTTGTCATTGTTAATGCTTTTTTTGGGGAGGGGGAGGGGGGGGGTAAAATTTGCTGAAATGGTCATTTTCAGCCTCCAATAATTTCCAAATTTTCTTTGCAATGCCTTAGGGGAAAAATAGGCATATGGTAAAAATGATTTAATAATATGCATTCTGGCTGTACTTTGTTTATCAAATGCACATGCAATGATGCCACAAATATTCCTGTTTGTTGCGTTTTGTGAGCAATTTTATGAAACAATTTATAATAAACTTAAAAGTCAATTTTGCATTATAACTGGTTTTTTCTTGTTATATGTGACCTTATTTATTAGAAGTGTTGGAATGTTTTTCAGTGTGCTTTATATTTTACTTGTTATGAACTTGAAAAATCACTTTCACTATGAAAAAAAATGTTGATCGTAATTGGCAACACTAAATTAATGATATTGCAAAAAGCATTATAGTATACTTATCATCATATTTTTTTGTACACATATTTATTTCATCATAATACACAATTTGAGCATAAAAGATTTGTACAATATAAACTAGGAAAAGAACAAACCGAGTGGGGCTACCTAATATAAACCAAAGAATGATACTCTTATATTTCCAATGGCAGCAAAATTTACTATTACAAACACATAACAGCTGATAAAGGAACAGAAATATTTTTTCCTAAATAACCAAGTGGATATTTAAAAACTGATTTATAACCTTTATATTTCTACTTGGATGTTTAAATTTTTTTATCACAAAATTTAAAAAATTAAATAAGTAATTTCAGCTGAACATTAACAATGTTTCACTTACTAATTATTATCAACATCCTGATCTTACACATGCAAACACCATGTGACAGTTAATTCTTTATCTTAATTATATACTTTGCAACACAAATAAAATAAGAATATAAATTTAAAAGTTTTAATAACTCACCCATTGTCTGTCACTTCACCGAGACTATTCCATAAAAATTCAAATGTCTCCTGTGACATTGGGTTTGGTGGAGTGCTATTTATGGACACCTGCGATTGTTGCGACATTCTGCTAGGCACCGACACTTTACCATATCTACATCAAAGAAAAGAATCAAATCTTAATCTATCACCGCACCAGTATTTTTAAAACATATAGATATACACTAATACAGTTCTAGTTATTATAATGATTGTATTTAACTTCCAGTTTCTAATCTCAAGATAAATCTACTGTCAACAGTTCAATTAGGGAATCAAAACTAAATGTCTTTACAGATACACTTTCACTAGAGTACAACTACATTTAAATTAAAGGTATTCAAAATAATTTCATTAATCAAATCAGATCATCAACAAATACAAATATATAACTACATCAGCACACAAAACTATCCAGTTAAAAGTTGTAAAACAGGAAATAATAAAGCTGTTTTAAAAGAAACATAGACAAGAAAAATTTGCCAATTAATCAATATACATGTAAGGCGAGTACAACTAATTAATGATTTAATAACATTTATGTATATTAATATAATTAATTATTAATTAATTAATTAATAATTAATAATAATCAAAGTTTATATCTGTTTTGAATACAGACGAGAGTAAAACGAGAGGTGGTAAGATGCTACTTATTAACCTGTCATTGTGCCAATGATTATATATCAGTGCTTGCCTAGACCTTCACTCTTAATATATTATATGACACTTTTTCAATTAAAAAAAACATGAACATCATAATTGTGTTTTGATGGCATATTATAATTATTTACACCACATAATGGCAGATTTCCTTCATTAAACAAATTGCACAATATCCTGTTTTTAAAAAGCCTTAAATGATCACCACCAATAATTCATTAGAATATAGTAATTATTTCTTAATAATTCATTTTATATGCATTAAAAGTAATTTATTAAGTATCTATTATCACTGTTATGATAGTAAAATTACAAAGAATATAGTGACTAACATATCCTTACAGTAAAATTGCCATAATTTCCAAGTAATAACTTAAAGAAAAACAAATACAAAATTTATCACAAGATCTCAAAGTTATATGAGCTGTTAAAAGTTTTAAAGGATATAATTAAATTTATTTTAAATTGCAAAGGTTTGAAACTCATTATTCCTAACAACTGAAACGTTTGCTTTTTGAATAATAATTTAAAACACATTTAATAAATTCTTTACATGAAAGAACTGAAATTTCTAGTAACATTAGTAAATAAGCAGTACAGTCAGTGTAAAAAAAAAAAACCGACTGAAAACGATGTTGTGATATTTTATTATCATTTTTGATAGCTCTCTTTTCAGTGCACTAAAGCAGCACATATAGGCTGAACTGTATGTTTAGAATTATAATTAGTAGCAATCTTCTCCAAGTTGATGCTTTGTTTATACTATTAATTTGTATGATCACAAACTATTCTAAATCTCTTCTGTAAGGTCTATCGGGGGAAATGGATGACATGGGAATCCAGGAAGAGGACTTGTATGCAAGTGATCTAGGAACATTCTGATTGAAAGAATTAAAAAAAAAAATTATGGTGATCATTAAAAAAGTACCACTATTTGTTTTTAACATATATGGCTTCAAAATTCGATAGCAAAACTGGATGTAAAAATCAATGAACACGCAGAGGGTGACATTCAAATTTGCAGATTGCTCTGAAACTAAATATAGCCTAAACTGAAGATTCTATAACGAAAGGAAACCTATGCAAATGGCTATTTTAAAAAAATCGTATAAAACACAAATTTTATGATTTATGCTTAAAAATAAGCAGTACACTAGAGACAATCTCACAATTTATGCGAGTAAATTGATTTATTTGCAGAAAATTTAATTTATGCACTGCTTTAAAATATTTAAGTTTTAATTCACAAGACATTCTCAATGTCAATGTTGACACTTCTCCAAAACAAAACTACAAAGACCAGCAGCCTAAAGAAAATAAAGAAAGCATGAAAATGCAGATATTTTAAGTGCAACTTTACTTCAATGCTTTAGAGAGATTTTTTTTTTCGCCTAACAATTTACCATGCCAACCGATGTAAACAATAAACATGTCACATCAGTTGCAAACTTCAGCCATGTTGGACGCTGCTTATCGATACATTTATTTAGGTCATGTGCAAAAGATTCGGGTCATGATACTTGAAGTGCACTCAGAAGTCCAATCAAGCTGTGAAGATATACTCACACTGACTTAGATGGTGCGGACTGACGCCGCTTACTGACGGTGAGAGGGTCGAAATCTTTTCACATTACAGAATCAAAACAAAAGCACGTATCCTAACATTTACTTTTTAAGACGCTCCCCACGTGTACTTCTTAGCACGCCTGAACGATTAGATATTCTTCCGCATTCTGAACATGTGTGTACATCTTGTATGATATAAAAACAGAATAATTGGGTTATGTATGCCACTTATATTTCCTTCACATTATCATATAGTGCAAGCGGGGACTTACGAAAAGCGTTAAAATATTTTATTTACTTTTACTATTTTAATTTGTCTTGAACTATTTTATATAGCGGACCTTTTTTACGTTTTACTACTCATTTGCGCGCGAAAGTATTCGGCACTGAATAACATTTTTCTGCTTTAGAAAATTAAGATAAAATATAAATTTTAAAGAAGACTTTAAATTTACTATATTGTTTTTCTTAATCAAATATAAATTATAAATTAAAGTACTTGTATTATTGTCCGGACCTATTCTGCTGGTTTTGTTTTTAAAATGGCGTCGTCGCATGTCAACACATGCTTCACAACGCAGTGAACGATCACGTTCATGTCGTGTGAAGTTATGTTAGTTGTTCCAACCTGTATTTACAGTAAATAAATTAGTGCGAAAATGAATTTTTCTGAACTATTTCGCCAGTCTCATCAGCTCTGCAGATATTCTGTGGATGGAAAATACTTGGTGAGGCGTTTACTTCAATTTCAATGTTCGTCTGCTGCATCTTTCTTTAGAATAAGGGAACATAAACTATTTTGTTATATGATTTAAGTTATAATGGATAACACATTTGTCTGTGATGTAACTTATTTTTCGTAGGCCATTGGAAAAATTAAAAAAAGCAAATATTCAAACAATAATGAATAGCTAAATGATTACTTAATTTTGTTGTTTCTTCATTGTAAAATGCATGTATATTGAATTTTCAAATTATTAAAAAAAATAAAAATTCATTCAACAAAAAAAAATTACTCTTTCTTGGGTATGCACAAAATATTTTTGATTTTATATCAGGGAATCATGCAAAAAGATATTATTGAATATAGAAGTTGTGTTACTTAGAAGTTGTGTTACTTGCAACACAGTATTTAGAATTACTCAATTAGATATGCAAGACACACGTTTTACAACTATTTATCCCCAAACAAATTTAATCATTATAGCATATACAGTAACTCTCAAACCCTATGCTCCCTAGAAATTTCATAGTTATTATAAAGACAATCACTTTTAACTTTCCATCTTGAGAATTATTTTTTGTAAAATTAAATAGCTTAAAATGTTTTCTCTTTAAAGTGGCACCTATTGTATTTTGTTTCAATGAATGATTTGTTTACTGCTCATATTATCTGATTTTCACCTGTTCATTAATAGAATCTCATTTAGATCTCTAGTTAGTAATTAAATAAGAACGAAGATGTTTAAACAAGAATATTCATATTCAGTATTTATTGTTTGCTGATTATTTTATATATTATCTGAATTTATATATCATATTCATAGGCTTCTGTTGTGGACTATAGACTAGTGGTGCGAGATGTGGAGACACTGCAAATACAGCATCTGTTTTCTTGCTTGGATGCAATTCAGTACATAGAGGTAATAATTTAAAATAAAAATGATTACTTGTTTCATTGTGTGGCAGAGTAAATTTGCCTATCCCTATTTCTAAACTTAATAATTATATATTTGTTGCCAATGTTAATGTGACCCAACCTTGGGCACTGCTTATCATGATATTTTTGTAAATGCCAGAGTTGGAGTAAACAACCCAAGTGGAGAATATGCTACAACTTGCTAATGCAATCCCAAACCAGTTCCATGCAGATGAGTAGTTTTCTGACTAATATTTAGTAATAATCTCACACTTGTTCATAACAACTTCATCTAATGGGGATGGACTGAAAGTTTTTTGTTGAAGAAAGTCCTATATTCTAATCACTTTGATTAACGTAACTTAGAGAGAGAGAGAGAGAGAGGGTTGATGGGGACTTATTAAATATAAATAAAAGACAGATTTATTTTGCTTCTTTAGTAAGAAGTTTCCACCTGCAGAAACAATTATGTGACAGTAATACATCTATCTTATTTTACAACACCCTTAAAATCTGCCAAGGGAGAGACTTGTTGGTGTTGTATTAAAATTATTAATAACAATAAATTAAGATTCTCAATAACTTATAATTAGTTATGTGTTGTTAATTAATAGATAATAAACATAATGAGTGAAAGGTACCCAGAGATGTCAAACATTGAATTAAAACTTAAGAAATATATTGATTTACTAGATTTTGCTGTTATACTATGAAATGCTTTAATATGTTAAGTTAAATAAGAAGTTAAAAAGATGGACCTGCTTGATTTTATATGTTATAATTAAAAATTATTTTTCTATATTTTATGTGTAATAAAAGATTGATTAATTTGAGAAGTCATTGTTAAGTGGAAAATTAAATTTGAAATCTTTTTTAAAAGATTACATTGCTGTAATAATAATACAATTTTCTTTTCCTGCTAATGTAGTTCACTGCAAATTTCTTATACAATTTGACACAATAGTGATAGTTAAAATCCTTGAGCATTAATTTACATTGTTAGATGATAAATAAAAATATGTGAACAGTTAGATTTATTTTATTTAGTTTCAAGAAGAAAAAAATAAGTCCTTCTCAGTGCTTGGGCTTAATTTTAAAAAAAATTAATGACAACCATTTTTAAACATTATAATCTTTTTTTTTTGTTTAACTGTTACAGTGGTCACCAGACTCTCTTTTCCTCTTGTGTGGCATGTTCAAGAGAGGCTTGGTGCAGGTGAGAATAGGTTAAAACTTATTGTGAGCTGGAATGGGTTAAAAGTAAGTTAATGTTAGTATAAATAAATAGTTTAAAAGTTGAGTTGATGAGTAAAGGGGCTTTAGTATCTTCTTAAGCATAAACAAAATCATGTTTCGCTTTTAGTTAAAAATTGGTATAGTTTCATCCCGAGCTGGGGTCTCTTTGAAAGTGAGTGAAGGGAAGTAACCCTTAAACACCCCCCCCCCAAAAAAAAAAAAAAAGATCAAACAAACAATGGACAATATTCCATGTACCTTATTGTTAAGCAGCCCTTTGGTTTGCTTAAAAATTGTATATCTACTAATGATTTTGATAAACTAGTATAATTTTTTAGTATATTTGTTAACAATTAAATAATTATCTAAGTGCACTGTAAATTATTTGATGCAAGCTCACCAAAACCTATATTTTTATACAGATCTAAACAGGTACTTTAATAAATGAATTTATAATTAACTTTTGTTTCTTTCTATGCTTACATTCCCATCATATATTTATAATGTCCATTTTAGGTAGGCATTGCACTTCTGGACTTTTTGGAGACATTTTTAATGTAGATGGTGTTTTCCCATTAAATACATGTACCATAATAAGATTACTTTGTATTGGTGGCTTTTTACCTGAAAGCAAAACTGCACTGAAAGATGCATGTCTTAGAATTAATTCCACATCATTCACCTGGTACAACAAGTACAAATTACATAAAATAATAGATCATCTTATTGTTTGCACATAAACCAAAGTGTGCGTTATGTTTTACAAACCAGGCTATTGTTTATTTGCAATTTACAAAAACTTCAAGAAACTACTCACTGAATTTTTCAACCAATGAGAACACCACTTGGTTTATGTGCAAACAGACATAGTTCAATAAAATAAAGTAAAATAACTGTTGACTCATAGTTACAAGTGAATATTGTCAAAAATGTAATTTTTGATATTGGTTTATTACAGGTATGGTCCATAGAAAATCCTGATTGGTATTGCAAAATAGATGAAGGTTCTGCTGGACTAAGTAATGTACACTGGGCACCAGATGGGCGCCACATTTTAACCACTGCAGACTTTAATGTAATTAACATATACATTTATTTCTAGTTGTATATTTATTTTTAGTTGTTCAGTTTTCTTTTCTTTTTTTTTCAAAAGTATTTCTTTAATTTATTTCTGCTGAATCATATCCCTACATTGCTAGAAGTCAAGGAAGACTTAACTTTTCATGTTCCAGTAACGTTTTAAATTTTAAAATACTTTCAGGTCACTCTAATTGGCATATATAAATATATATGTATTAGAAATCATAAATGTATTATAAAATAATCAAAATTAAAAGTGTGAAAAATTCAGAAACATGTTGAATTTGACGGTTGCTTGTCTGCATTATATACAAAAATTGTGTTTGTGGGGTAGTATTCATTTATTTGCTACTTCAGCTTTGATTACAGTACAGTTATGTCAAATAATGTTGTTGTTGATAATGTCATTGAATTTCTTATTTATATTATCTTTGTCCTGATAGTATTTGAAATAAATGGTTTTGGGGTAACTGATGCTTTTTCTGTACATATATAACATTCATTTTACACCTGGGGTGTCATTAATTCTAAAAAATGAACTATTTCTTTTTAAGATGTGATAATGAAGATTGAGGATAACTCTGGCACTTGACTGTAAAAAGAGCTGGCATTACTTTAATGTGTTTGCGTGGAGATGTTCATGTCCTTTGTTTAAAGGGGATTATTATACAGTAAAAGATTACATTCTTTTCCACTTGTATTGAAAAATGTTTTTCTTTTCTTATCATCTACAGCTTAGAATAACTGTGTGGTCATTGGTTACAAAGTCTGTGTCATATATTCGTTATCCAAAGCAGTGTGAGAAAGGTAGGTTTGTATTTGGAATTTTAATGTATTTTGTTGTTTTTTTGCCTAATTTTTAATTTTAAAAATGTACTTTGAAGCATTAAAAAGAAGATATCACAATCATTAATGTATTAATATGTGTGTAGAGTATTGTCAGCTTTGTTGTACAGAGTATTTGAAATTTTTACTTGGAAACTGCTTTTCTCATTATATAATATTTAGTCTGTAAAGTGTTTATGTATCATTTAGTCTGTAAAGTGTTCATTTTTATATATCATTTTGTCTGTAAAGTATTTATCTTTGTATAACATTTAGTCTGCAAAGTGTTTATCATTAGTTAATATGTAGACTGTAAAGTGTTTATATAACATTTGGTCGTAAAGTGTTTATCATTACTGTAAAGGGTTTATATAATATTTGGTCGTAAAGTGTTTATCATTATATAATATCAAGTCTGCAAAGTGTTTATCATTATATAACATTTAGTCTGCTAAGTGTTTATCATTATATAACATTTAGTATGCAAAGTATTTATCATTATACATACTTGTACTTTTATGTGTATGTTCTTGAAAATGAACAGTCATGTTCATTGAGGAATAATCTTTAGCATACACCATCTTTCAGCATTATTGAATGCTCACTGTTGACAGTGAAAAAGAATTTATCTATCAAATCTACCCAACAGATGTTTTCATCTCATTCATCTATATGATGATATTGCTAGAATTCCTGTACATATGTTTATATAATATGAATAGAAATTGTGTTTTCATTGGTTTTTGTACATTTTCTGAATCTTAATATACTGGTGCTTTGATATTATGTGCATCCATATTTTGTGGACCCGCATACAATGAGGACAGCCTGTGGACCCTATTTTTTTCCCCCTGTCCAGCCTCTTCAAATTACATGTACAGAGTTAACAGCACTGTATCAAATCAACTGGCTCACTTTGCAAGTGTTTTGCCAACTATGCCTAAACTTTGTACAGTATAATGGTGTTGAGTAAATTGTACATGCACTTGCCACTTTATAAACACAGGTTTAACAATGATCACTATTGTTTTGATGTCATCATGCAAAAAACTGCATGTTTTATTAATGCTAAAAATCTCTGTATTTTCTACTTTAGTCCAACAGTGCTGTGTTTACATATGCTTAAATTATATAGCTTAAAGTATATGTGGTGAATTACAGTGAACTGTAAGTTGATAAACAATAGTCGTCATGTGACATAGGTTGTTCATACATGACAGAAAGGATCCCTCATTATAACGCGGCCTCATGCACAATGTGGTTGAATTTTTGGGACCCCAAAGACTGCGTTATATTGAGGCACCAGTGAATTTGTTTGAGAAAATTAAGAAATTTGAAAATCATAATGAAAACAAATTTTATCTTTTTAAAAACAAACAAAAAACCCCATCCAAAACATGGAACATAGGAGTGGATTTTAGCAACAATGGAAAATACATGGCACTAGCAGAAAGGCGTGACTGTAAAGATTTTGTCAGCATTTTCTCCTGTGATACATGGTCTCTTATCAGAGTAAGTGATACATTACTTTGCTCTTATCAGGGTATGTGATAAATTATTTTGTTGTTATCAGAGTGAGTGATATTGTTTTGTAGTTATCTAAGTGATACATTTTTTGTTGTTATCAGAATAAGTGACACATTATTTTGTTTTACATTACATTATTTTTATCTGAATAAGTGATACATTATTTTGTTGTTAGAGTATATACATTGTTTTGTTGTTATCAGAGTGATACATTGATGTTATATTACAGACATAAATACATTCACATCACTGTTAAAGTGAACAGACATATCTGCATAATACACAAACATGCATAAACATGTTTATACACAAAAAGCATGAGAGTAGTGTACATGTATATAATCCACACCTCACACACACAAGTGTACATAAGCACATTAAATTCTAGAGTCAATGCAGAATCTGAAATTGTAGAAGATAGAACAGTTTGACATTAGTGCTAATATAAATCCCTTTTGTCAGAATTGTAAATTTAAGAAGTATTTTCAAGCTGTCAGTCATATTCTTTTATGCAAAGAATGAAATGTTATTAAACATACAATAGTTTAATATAGTTAACTCTTTCTTAGTTTACAAAATAAATAGTTAATATGAGACATTTTGTTGATGTGGAATTGGATATTTTCAGCACTTTGAAACTGAAACTGATGACCTCGATGGGGTGCAGTGGTCACCTGATGGTCGTGTGCTGTCTGTCTGGGATTCATGTCTAGTGGTAAGATAAAAATTGTTTTTTTCTTGCAGTTCAAATTCTCATTTCATAATCATAATGCTAGAATAAATAAAAGGAGACTATGTAATCAGTAATGGTTTGATGCTCCATTATTATGGACATTTGGCCCCTCCCCGCAAAAATAAAATTGCAAATTTTAAAACAGCAGAGTTTTGATGATCCTTACAAGATTATCTGGATGTCAAGTTGTCTGGATTATGTATTATCTGGATGTCGTCTGGATGTCAAATTAGCTGGATGTCTTTGTGTAAAAATCACAATGAAGTTGATGTAGTCAGCAAGGCAGCAAGAAGAAGGGAGATGAAGGAAAGTAAAAAGTATCAGGAATTTCCAAGAATGAAAAGATGCCATCAAGTTACTGAGAATTACATTCTGCACATATGTATACTAATAAAAAGAAGTTATTTTTTTTATATGAAGTTATATCAGTTTGTATTGTACTGTTTGTTTAGTGCCATATGAAGATAAATATAAAGATGTTCATATTAAGTATAATTTCTTTGTCTTCTTTTATATTGTAATAGTATTTAATTTCCTGGATTTATAATTTAGTTAGGATCTCCCTTGGCATAGATAACCCAGATAATCGGCTGACTGTGCTTTGCTATAATATTAATAATAATAAAACCTTGGATCTCCCAGAATCTTGGTCCGATACCATGGATCACAACCGACAGTCAAACAGAAGTCGTGGAAAGAGGCATAATAATAATAATAATAATAAATAATTATAAATAATAATAATAATAAATAATAATAATTTGTGTGTGAAAATGTTGGAGAAAATTATTTTTGAGAGTTGAGAAAGTTTAGAAACAAATATGAGTTTTAAACAGCATTACCTGCATCCAGGGTTGATGTTGACTGTTTCCATGTGCATAGTTTGATGGTGTTGTGGTGAGTGTAGAGGAGTTGGATGAATTTTTGACATTTGTGCCAGTTTGGGCTTGTATCCTGCAGACAGCTGCTCACGGTTGCTGTAACTACCTGCAGGATGACAATGTCCGTTGGGTTCTGGAGTTCCAGGGCCAAAGGCTAGCTGGGCATTGCTTGCCCTCATGCTCATTGCAGAAATGGAACAATTGCTCACATTTGTTAAGTGACAGTTGGTGGCAGAAATGTTCTGTCTATCAGTTGCGTGACTGCTTGAGTTGAAATAACCTTGAGTATTTAGATCCAGTACATTCTGGCTATTCATGGTAGAAACGGTGAGACCAAAGACACTGGGGACACTGGCTGTGGGGATGGATGGATGCGGGGAGGAAGGGATGGGTGTGCTGGCTGGCATTCTGGGTGGATTCTGACTTTGGCTATGATGTAGTCTATATGCTAGGTAAAAAAAAATTA
Organism: Sinotaia quadrata; assembly: GCA_028829895.1. Lineage (NCBI taxonomy): Eukaryota > Metazoa > Mollusca > Gastropoda > Architaenioglossa > Viviparidae > Sinotaia > Sinotaia quadrata. The sequence continues at coordinate 82,607,836 of CM054179.1, read as the reverse complement.
TATATACGTCATAACAGAACAAATGGTTTTGGGTGTGATTATGTGCTAGGTAAAGAAAGAAATTATACATTATGACAAAACAAAGTGAAAGATGAATGGATTCTGGTTTGGTCTTGTGTTAGTGTGTAATTTTGTTACATAAAGAAATTATACATTATGACAAAACAAAGTGAAAGATGAATGGATTCTGGTTTGGTCTTGTGTTAGTGTGTAATTTTGTTACATAAAGAAATTATACATTATGACAAAACAAAGTGAAAGATGAATGGATTCTGGTTTGGTCTTGTGTTAGTGTGTAATTTTGTTACAAAAAGAAAAATAAACATCATGACAAAACTAAGGAAAAGGCAAATGTATTCTGACTTTGACAGTGTGTTAGTCCATAATTGTATTAAGTAAAGAAAGAAATTCAATGGAAGACAAAAGCAAGGGAAAGATGAACTGATGGTGACTTTGGTGCACTGTGTGCTATGTAAAAAAAAAAATTTTACATACAGACAAAAACAAAGGGTTGATTATGAAGAGTGGATGAAATAGAATGTATGATCAAGCAAAGAAAAGATGGACTCTTTGTTCCGATGGTATCTATGAAAAATTGATGAAATAAACATATGAATAGAATAATGCTTGGCATTTTATTTTAGGGGTGCTAAACAATAACATTATTATTAATAATAATAAAAATGCTGATAAAATAAAATAATAGAAATAGGTATTAATATGGAATAAAAACGAATGCATAAAACAACTACATTACTGGAAATAAGTGATTGTTACAAAATAATTCCACAGATTTTCTCTGTAAAATATTTCTGGAATGTATTTATAAATAAATACCCATGAGATGATTTACTATTTTACAAACCTTTATAGTAAAAATTAATGACCTGGTTTGGGAAAGAAATGAAAAATAATCAGACCTTGTTTAATAAGTATTAATAGCCTGAGTTGAGAATGAAAGCGATAATATTTGTAAATACTTTGTTGTTAAAAAATAGTTGTTGAAAAATAGTCATCTTGCACAAAACAGCATAGAGGAAAGCCATTTATGTACAATGGTGTTTCAGCAGAAAAATATACTATAACATTAAATGAATGTCTCTTATGACTTGGTGTATTTATTCTCATCAGTGTTAAAAGTTCTATTTTAAAAAATCACTAAAGTGATGTTCTTTAGTCAGCATTTTTATGTCCTGAGTAGAGATAGGGGGTATCTTTAAGGTGTGTGCTATCTTTACTGTTGTAGAGCTAACAGGTATCTTTAAGGCATGTGCTATCTTGACTGTTGTAGAGCTAATGGGTATCTTTAAGGCATGTGCTATCATTACTGTTGTAGAGCTAACAGGTATGTTTAAGGCATGTGCTATCTTTACTGTTGTAGAGTTAGTGATATCTCTGTGGTATGTAGAATCTTCACAGGCGTTGAACTAGTGATATCTTTCTTTATGATTATCATTGTTTCATAGTTGTAGAGTTAGTGGTATCTATTTTTATGGTATGTTTGATGTTTGTTGTGTTTTTTTTACAGCTTAGAACATATCTATTTTTATGGTGTTTAGTATCTTCATAATTGTAGAGCTAGTGCATCGTGGATGGTGCATGATATACGCACAGTTGTATGCTAGTGGTGTCTTTACATTGTTTCTTTATAATTTGGAACTCACACTATTTTAAAGTTATGATATCTTTACACTATTTAGTCTCTTTATAATTTGGAACTCACACTATATTTAAAGTTACTATCTTTACATTGTTTAGTTTCCTTATAAGTTGGAACTCACACTATTTTAAAGTTATGGTATCTTTACACTGTTTAGTTTCTTTATAATTTGGAACTCACACTATATCATATGTAAAGTTATGGTATCTTTACTATTGTAGAATTAGACACATCTTACAGTATTGTATATCTAGTGATATAATAGTTTGTAATATTTCTGACCATTGTAAATCAAGTCTTATCATAGTGTGTAATATTTTTTTTTATTGTTTTTGAGCTAATAATATCTTTATAGTGTGTTATTTTAGTACAAACTAAGGGTATCTGTATAGTTTTGAGCTAGTAGTATCTAGTATCTAGTAGTAGTGTATGATATCTTTATAATTGTAGAGCCAGTGGTATCATTACAGTTGTGTGGTCTAGTGTGTAGTATCAGTTGAGTGTGAAGTATTTGCTTTATACTTTTTAAAAAAAGTTTTTGTTTTGATTTTTCAGTACCTTCTTTTGTTGTATTCAATTGATGGGCGGTGCCTTGCCAGATTCTCTGCCTACCAGTGGGCACTTGGAATCAAAAGTGTAGCCTGGTCACCTTCAAGCCAATTTTTGGCGATTGGCAGCTTTGATGAAAAGGTAGGAATGCATATTTTGTAAAAGTGATTGGAAATTTTGTTTGCTTCAAATTCAAAACTATCTATTGCATGTGCATGGAAAATGCATTTATACAGGCTTTCACATTATGGTTCAGGAAATTGAATCTTGATTTATAATATCGTGTTGGAAAATGTTCACCTTTGGTTTGAGTGCTGTTATTTATTTTCTAGTATTTCAGCTATTACATTTGATTTATCCTTTGAACAAGGCATTATTCATATTTAATTAAATTGTTCTAGTCAGAAAAAAATTGAATAAATGTTTATGTAAATTTCTCACTTTCTGAGTAGGCATGAATGTGTTGTTAGACCATGAATACCTTTAAACAGAGAGGTCCATTCCAATTAGCAGTTTGCTTAGAAATAATAAAATCAACTGTAGGACATGTGATATATACTCTAATACTCAATAATCAAGAGCATGCTTGCTGCTACATGCTTTACTCAGCAAATAAATCATGCAAAAAATATTTTGATTTCAATACACTTTAATGCAAAGTTGTAATAGCATATTAGAATAAATTAAGGTAGAAGCTTAATAAATAAGTAAAATCTAATAAATAAACCATAAACAGTTTGTGTTTGATTTAATGCCATAGGAAGAGAACTAAGAAGTGGAAACTTTCTATGGAGGTGTGGTTTTCCCCCTGGGTAGAGAAAGGGTGCATCATGGTCTAAGCTCCATCCATATCGATGGGCCATTAATATTAAGAGGGAGAGCTAGGAAAGTGAAACTTTCTTTGAAGGTGTGGTTTTAATCCACACCTTCATAGGTCAAACATGGGGATGGGGGTTCATAGCCATAGTGCATACCCTCCACTTATATAACATGAACTATTAACAAAGAGAGAGAGAGAGAGAGACAGACAGACATTAGTCCAGCTCTTTTTATGGCATGTGGATGTGACTGAGCTACATACATTAGTTTTTCTCTTTTTATGGCATATGGATGTGATTGAGTTACATTAGCCCAGCTCTCTTTATGGCATATGGATGTGATTGAGCTATATTAGTTTGATCAAATTGTTAATCTCTAGCCACCTTAAACCTCATCTACTACTGTACTAGGCTCTTCTTGAAACAAGCCACCTTCATACACACAGTATTTTGTGTTTTCCATTCATAAGGGGTAAGCCAATCAAATTCATGGAGCAGTAACAGATCATGTGGTTTTCCTTTGTGAATTAGGTGGTATTCACTTCAACTCTGTATACTATATCCCATTTTCAAAGCTGAGTGCTGTAGAAAGGAGAAACAAGCCAAAGCTTTTTACATACTACATAAAAAAAAATCATACAAAATTTGAAGAAGAGGGGAAACCAGTCATTGAAATGATGTAAACTAAAGATCTTTTCTGCATGCTGAGGCACTTACCATTTAGAACATTACACGAATGGAACATTAACATTTTGATCACTACACAGAATGGAACTTTAACATTAGATCACCATACAGAATGCAACATTAACATTTAATCACCACACAGAAGGGAACATTTAAAACATTTCACTGATTGAACATTTAGAACATTGCACAGTTGGAACATTTAGAATGCTGCACTAAATGCACAGGATGGAATGTTTAGAACACTACACAGAATAGAACATTTAGAACATTGCACAAAAGGAAACTTTTATAATGCTGCACAATGCAAAAGATATAACCACACTAACTCTAATTACACCTTGCTTAGCAGAGAAAGGGTTAATATCACATTGGATTGATGCAAAAACGATAAAGCCATATCAATTCTGTATCATGTTTAGCAGAGGAAGGGTTAACTAATGAATTGGATTGATGCAGAAGGATAAAACCACACTAACTCTATCTTGTTTAGCATAGAAAGGGTTAACTGTGGATTGAACTGAAGCCAAAATGTTGTTTGATCTCGGTGTGCATTTTTGTTTTTAATTTTTTAATTTTTTTTTCTGCTTGGCCTGGTTTAAACAGATAATTGATCAGGTAGGTATACTTCAGATATGTTTCTATGCTATTGTGTCAGGGAAATACCCCTACTTCCTCTCTGCATATTCATGCATGTGTGTGTCTGTGTGTGTGTGTGTGTGTGTGTCTGTGTGTGTGTGTGTGTGTGTGTGTGTGTGTCTCTCTCTGTTTCTGTGTGTGTGTGTGTGTGTGTGTGTGTGTTTCTGTGTTTCTGTGTGTGTGTGTGTGTGTGAGTTAGAAAAAGAGAGTGCTTGGCAGTTCAGATATTTTCGTGTTGATTACAAATTATTCTGGCTAGAATTTGAAGAAGTAAATGGAAAGAAAGAATATGAGTTACAACCATAGAAATAACAAACTGATGAAAGAAATAAGTTATAAAGCAGCTCACTTAGTAAATAATTGTGAGGCTCTAGTAGGAAAGGAAACAAATGACAGATTCTTATGTTTTATAAAGGCAACTGAGCAAAACAACTGTGATGGTTCATTAGAACAAATGAGCAAAGTAACTAGTTGCATGGTTCATAAGGACAACTGAGCAAATGCCTGTCTGTATAGCTCATTACAATGGCTGAGCAAAGTAACTAGTTGTGATTGTTCATTAGAACAACTGAGCAAAGTAATTAGCTGTAATTGTTCATAAGGACAACTGCAGAAAGTAACTAGCTGTGATGGTTCAAGACAACCAAACTAAGTTAACTAGTTGTGCTGGTTCCTAAGGACAACTGAACAAAGTTAACTAGCTGTGCCGGTTTATAAGGACAACTGGGTAAAGTAAACTAGTTGTGCTGGTTCCTAATGACAACTGAGCAAAGTAAGTAGCTCTGATTGGTCTTCACAGCAGAGAAGCTGATAATAATTATCACAAGCTGATAACTGCTTCTGACACACCACTTTAAACAAGCTGATAACTATTTATGATACACCACTTTAAACAAGCTGATAACTATTTATGATACACCACTTTAAACAAGCTGATAACTATTTATGATACACCACTTTAAACAAGCTGATAACTATTTATAACACCACTTTAAACAAGCTTATAACTATTTAAGACAAATCTCCGTAAACAAGATGATATGACCCATCACTGTAAATATGCTAATAACTATTTATGACACTTCACTGTAAACAAGCTGATAACCATTTATATTTCAAAATAAACAAGCAGATAACAATTTATGATATTTCAAAATAAACAAGCTGATAACAATTTAGGATATTTCAAAATAAACAAGCTGATAACAATTTAGGATATTTCAAAATAAACAAGCTGGTAACAATTTATGATATTTCAGAATAAACAAGCTGATAACTGATAGACAAAGTGGTAGTAAACCTGGCACTTCACACAGAAAACATGGCGATATAAACCTGACATTTCTCATACAGAAACAAGGTGATAGTTATCCTGATACTTCATTTGCAGTAAACAAAGTGATAGTAAACCTGACATTTCACATAGACAGATAGTGAAAAGGGATTTAGTAAACCTTTCACTTCACAGTAAACAAGGTGATAACCTGACACTTCACACCCAGTAAACAAGGTGATAGGAAGCCTTACTTTTCATAAAACTGCTTACGTTATCTTTTATTTTTTTATTTTTTTTAAGCGGTTCGGGGGAACGGTGTGTGTGTACTATGGTGACAAAGGTAGTCACTTAGCCGTGACGATGAAAATGATGGTTTAAGTGGGAAGAAGGTATAGAAAATAATGCGACAGGTCGGAAAGATCACGAGCAACCGTTGAACACGCACTCAACGCTTCTACTTATACAGTTAGGTGGGGCTTTATAGTACGGAGGCCAAACATGCATAATGGGGCGTCCTACTTAGAGGTACTGTTAACGGAAATTCAATATTCCCCTCCATCCCGCATTTCTCGGCTACAGGTGTTTGCGTGGAATAGTGGTTCTCGGGTAGAGGTGACGGTGGTGTACGTGTGTGTTGTGTCCCCATGAACTGTATTGAGAAAAGACACCCGATTGAAATACAATTGAATCTAGCGAAAGAAGGAACGTCTGATTGCTTGTGTAGTACTTTACCTTCGTATTTCTATTGTTTTGTATTCCGCACATAGCAAAAGTATAATATTCCACATTTCGAAATAAACGTGTACTCTGCACATAGCAAAACCAGACCTTTTCCCCTTCTTCTGAACTAAATATATTCCGCATAACAAAAGCAGGCTTTTATCTGAACTGTGTAATCCGCAAAGTAAACCTGTATTTCGCATACACTAAGCGTGTTACACGTAACCCGACTGTAACTACCATATACCATGGATTAAGCACTCACTTAGCGTGTTACAAGTAACCCGACTGTAACTACCATATACCGTGGATTAAGCACGCACTTAGCGTGTTACACGTAACCCGCTACTTTCTACATCTGTGCACAATCGCTGGTTATTTTCTGAGAAAAACACCCCCATCCCCAGCCCACCCTGATCTTAGCCACCCACCTTCCCTTCTACTTTGTCCCTTCCTTGTTTGCCGCCGAGAGAAGTATATAAACACTTCACTTATCGGTTCTTAAGTTTTCGTATGATAGTGTGTATTGATAGTTGTCATGACGACCATTAGTGAACACGGCACGGTCCGTCTGTTATAGTCAAAATAACGTGTAGCCAAAACCTTTGCTGAAGTATGTTTTGTCTTTGTGTCAGAGCGAGAGACTGAAAAAGAAAGAGAGTTTTCAGAATTGCAGTAGGCGTATTGGTTATCAAGTTTACTATTTTTTTTTCTCTCCAACAAACTGTATGAAATGTTATTATGATGCGACCACATCATTTATATTTATTTAAACCAACATAAATTGTTTAAAGTCAAACTATTATATATTTATTCAGATTTTAAAAATCACTGATAGCTCATTTGGTTTTAACTAATCAGTTTTGACCAGAAACAATTATAACTTCAAAACTTGACTGGCTCCATAATTAGTTATCAGGACAATTAAAACGACAGAACTCGACTAACTCCTTAATTAGTTTAAGTTTTTATCAGGACAATTAAAATGACAGAACTTGACCAGCTCCTTAATTAGTTTAAGTTTTCATCGGGAAATTAATGTGCCATGAAAACACCCCAGACTCTTGGACACGCCACTCATAAGTTGACAGTGGACGTGATTGTTTTCAAAACCTGGCTACCCCTCACCTCCGGTCAACTCGGCCGAGCGCGGACATAGTCTATGCCGACCACAGGCATCTTAGTACTGGGTTTCTGTGACTCGGTGCTTGTGACTGTTTGGGTAAAAGATTTGTGACAGGACCAGTTGTTGGTAAATTTCGGTGGTCGTGACTATTTCATCTCCGTAGTAAAGGTACGTGACTCGGCGGCCAGTTTTTGGTACATCTGTACTTCAGCGACCACGACTCTCTTGGTTTTTATGATATGCATAGCTCAAGTTTGCTGGTTCTCACGATAGGTAATTGTAATCCATTGGTGATTGTGATTACCTGGTCACTGTATAGATAATTGTAATCCATTGGTGATTGTGATTACCTGGTCACTGTATAGATAATTGTAATCCATTGATGATTGTGATTACCTGGTCACTGTATAGATAATTGTAATCCATTGATGATTGTGATTACCGGGTTACTGTATAGATAATTGTAATCCATTGATGATTGTGATTACCTGGTCACTGTATAGATAATTGTAAGCTATTGATGAGTTTGATTATCAGATCACTATGTATAAATAATTGTAATCCATTGATGATTGTGATTACCTGGTCACTGTATAGAATTGTAATCCATTGATGATTGTGATTACCTGGTCACTATATAGATAATTGTAATCCATTGATGATTGTGATTACCTGGTCACTGTATAGATAATTGTAACCTATTGATTACTTTGATTACCTGGTTACTTTGTGGTGGAGTAAATTTGCCTATATCTATTTCTAAATTTAATTGTTATATAAATTGTTAACTTGTCAAAATGACCCGATCTTGGGCACTCCTTATGATGGTATTTTTTGTAAGTGTCAGAGTTGGAGTAAACAACTTGAGTTGAGAATATGCTAGAAAATTTGCTGAATCAATCAATCAAAATGCAAATGGCATAAGTAATAATTTATACTTTTCTTAAAATATTTAACTTCTTAAATTTAATTAATTGTCCGTCACTCTCGTTTTGAGATTTCTTGTTAAGTGAGGATACAAAATAACTGTTAAGAGGCTAATTAAGGGTTGGACAGTCCAGTCTGTGTAATCGGCACTACATAGCAGGGCCACCAGATGTGCTTTCTATAGGCCTCATTCATGCATGAGCAGACACCAATCACCTGCAGTCATTTCTATGAGCCATTACTCTGCATAAATTACATAAATCAAATCTTGTAAATAACTGAAACTTAAAACACAGGCCCAGAGCTAGCCAGCATTGTTTACGATAATTCCTAGGACTGTCAGTCGGAAAGAATATCCTTTCAAAAGAACAGATGTCCTCCCACTTAAGAATTTGAAATAAAGAAATATGACTCGATACCCTTACGTCGACCAGTCAAGTCACTTAACCTTTTCTTCTTGATTTAACAATGGAAGCTAGGTGCACACACACACACATACACACATATATATATATATGTGTGTGTGTGTGTGTGTGTGTGTATAAACTAGTCCAAATTTGTGAACAGACACTGTCTGAAGACACGTATCCCGATTTTGTTGTTTGGATCAGTAAACAGCACATTTGGTGCTCAAAGTCTTCTTTCCTGTTTGGTTGTATTTTAACAACTGGCTGTCAGAAGTCTAGTTTTTCCAGCTGTTTCAGTTCCAACGATCTGCAGCCATTTCTTCTCTTCGTTGTCCAGGCTGCAATGTAATATTCTGCAGCCTTCATTCCTACATTCTGGTTCTTCCAGCAGATAGTTGCATTAAGCTTCATTAAAGACTTTAATCAAGTCTCATTATTATGCCACCAGAAATGCAACAGTTTAGATCCTCACGAAACATTACTGAACTTGATTTTATATTTTTAATTGTTATTGTCTATGCTAGGATAAATGAATGATTGTCCATCTTTAATTGAACATTATTGTGAAATGATGTAAACATCAATGCACTTTGATTATATTATTCATATGTTGTATATTTGATTGTTGATTTAATAAATTTATTGACCTTCTTACACATATTAAAACCTTATGTTGGAGAAGAAAGTTGGTGGAGTATGGATAGGGACTTGGGAGTATTACGGTATTCATCAGGGATTTAGAAGTCCACTGTAAATGAGGAAATTTTGGGTCCCATTTCAGATTCCAGTTACAATCTAGATTATAGTTTTGTTATACTGGCGACTTTATATTCATATTCCTGTGTCGGATGTTATTCTGACAACTTAAAGTCATTATTTAGATTCCTGTGTTGTTATTCCGACAACTTAAAGTCATTATATAGATTCCTGTATCGGTTGTTATTCTGACAACTTAAAGTCATTATTTAGAGTACTGTATCGATTGTTATTCTGACAACTTAATCATTATTCAGATTCTAGTTTATCCTGTCCTGTCACATAAGTCATTATTCAGATTTCCAGTGTTGTTTATTATCCTGCAATTCCAGGTAATAGTGAAGACATGCTTTACCGATCCTGCGAGATGATATGTTCAGGTTTTTTGTGGTTGAAATAAAAGTACAGCCGTTTCTAAGATAATGTTACTGACTAGAAAGTTGCAGGAAAGTCTTCAGCGTGCAGTGGTTGATGTCACGTTTGTATAGCTGACTTTGTGTGTTGTCTCGTTTCCGTCAAAGATCAACGTTTGTATAGCTGACTTTGTGTGTTGTCTCGTTTCCGTCAAAGATCAACGTTTGTATAGCTGACTGCGTGTGTTGTCTCGTTTCTGTCAAAGATCAACGTTTGTATAGCTGACTGCGTGTGTTGTCTCGTTTCTGTCAAAGATCAACGCTTGTTTAGCTGACTGCGTGTGTTGTCTCGTTTCCGTCAAAGACCAACGTTTGTTTTCAAAATATTGATGAAAATGTCGACACAAACTATTCTTTAAGACGATTTTCCTTCCATTTGTAAGAGTTACTCATCAGAGTTTCAATGACCGATTAATGCAATAATAGAATTATTTAATATATTAATTCCCTATTAAGTTAACGTGCATTCTTTTTCTTAAAAGCGCAATAAACACAGTTTTTTTTGTTTGTTTGTTGTCTCGTTTTGTTAACGATGCACGAAAGCTGCACGAATAGTATATAAAAACATCACAAGACAACAATTTGACAGCAGCCAGAGATCGTCCTACCCAACCCATACCCTCCAACACTACATTCCGTAAATAAAAGCCAACCACTATATGACTGGTAGCATGCCTAGAGCTGAGGTCAGTGTCAAACGCCTGAGTATGGACCATGAACTTTCACCTTGCTTCTAATCAGAAGGAAGTTCTAGCGGGTCAGAGATCTAACGCCAGTAACGACTAAGGTCACAAGATTGCAGATTAGTCAGGAGTCTAAGGCATATGACTAGAATTATTTAAGTACAATTTCAAAGTCAAATAGTACCTGGTTTAAGTTTTCGAAGTTTTAAACCGTTGTTATCTTCAACTACATATGCCCACTTAATATGTTGACCTTGAGGAGGAATAGATGTTGTTGTTCCGCTCACACTCACCCCAGAAGCCGCAATTGACCTTTCAGCTTCACGATGTTCTCAGTCTTGGGCTGCTGTGGGGGATCCCCACAGCCTCACGGTGCGTCTGAGGTGGAGGGCAGGAGAGCTAGCGGAAGGGGGTGAAACAGGTCGCACCTATTTGGCGCACACCCTCAACCGCCCTCCGTCGGTAGGGGTGGGGGTGGGGCCGAAGGAGGAATAATAAGTTGGACTAATATATAAATATGCATTCACCCCAAACAAGAGAGAGAGAGAGGGCGCGCAAACGAACAAAACCTATAAAACCTAAGAAACAATCATGAAAAGAGGTCAGGTCACACTGAGGTCAGAGTTCAGAGACCAGGGCACCCAAAATCGTGTCTGAGCAAAGGTGACTCGCGTCACTTTTTCTTTTCCTTTTTGCCCCAAATTTGTCGGTTTTCACTGGTAAATATGCGCGTTTAGCCGCGAGTTAGCGTTCCTGTCCATTGCTCATGTTTGCGCTAAATAGCATCTTGAGTTTTGCTTGTTGTGCTGACGAGTTCTGCGTGGTTGTATGTTAGAGTGCAAACGTTTTATCATATACATTAAAGCAGTTTGATCTTTTAACTGCTTTTCACTCCTTATGTTTACCTAAGGTTTTCATATTGCTTTTCCGTTTTTTAGAACTCATGAAAAACAGCTTACTTTATCTGCGTCCAGTCAGACTATGCTGGTATTTTCTCTCCTTGTACTGATTGAAAGAGTGCCATTACAAAATAAATCGCAAAGTTGTCTGATCTTTAATTCTGGGATAAGTTAGGGTTGTTAAGTCAACACACGTCATATAGTAGTCAACATAATAAGCCTTAACGTCAGAATACGTCACAGAAATCAGAATAATGCGTGCAGCCACACAGTAAATCACACAACAATCAGAGTAAGGCATGCGGTCACAATACGTCACACAACATTCAGAATAAAGAACATAGTCACAGTAAGTGACACAAAAACCAAAAACGAAAAACCAAAAAAGAAGACATCAGTTTGAATGTATCAGAATGAGTCATAACTACAGTAAAAATAAATTATACCTGTCATCAGAAGGAGTCATAACTACAGTAAAAATAAATTATACCTGTCATCAGAATCAGTCATAACTACAGTAAAAATAAATTATAACTGTCATCAGAATCAGTCATAACTACAGTAAAAAGAAATTATAACTGTCATCAGAATCAGTCATAACTACAGTAAAAATAAATTATAACTGTCATCAGAATCAGTCATAACTACATTATGAATAAGTCCAGCAGTCACTTAGAACGTCTTAACAGTTTGAACAACACAGTCAATCATAGCCGTAAGAATGAGTCAGAACAACCGTTTATATAAGGCAGTCATTAATAAGAGTCAGTTGTAACAGTAAGAATGAATCATAATAGTCAGATTAAGACAATCTGTCAGTCATATAACAGAATAATAAAAGTCAGCCATAACAGCAGACACTGACATACAATCAATCATAACAGTAAGAATCTGTTATAATAAAAGACAATTAAGACATACTGTTGATCATAATAGTAAGAATCAGTCATAACAGCAGTCAGATTAAGACATTCAGTTAGTCATAACAGTAAGAATCAGTCATAACAGCAGTCAGATTAAGATATTCAGTTAATCATAACAGTAAGAATCAGTCATAAGGATCACTCATAACAACAGTCAGACTAAGACATACAATCGGTCATAGCAATAAGAATCAGTCATAACAGAATAGTCAGAGTAAGACAAATAGTTAGTCATAACAGTAAGAACCAGTCATATCAACAATCAGTATGACATACAGTCAATTATATAACAATAGAGTCAAAACAGCAGAGTATGGCATGCAGTCAGCATTGTTATTTTCATCGTTTAGACTAAAACATTTCAATCAGGGTACAGATAAGCACCTCAGCAATGATAAAGGGCGAATTTTTATTAATATTTCATGTTGTTAGAGCTTTGTTTCACAAACCGGGGTGGGTGAGTCACACAATTGCAATCTAAGGAAATGTCGATTAAAAAATAATCGCACGGATCTGGCTAGTTCTTGAAACCACGATTTCATTATTGAGAGTTCAGTTCTAGATCGCTTAGTCACCCATCTCCCTATCGTGATCAACACCCCGCACTTTGTTGATACATGTGAATGCTATTGTAACACATGTAACGTAATTTTTAAACTTTATAAGTTGTAGACTGAACTACGTGATACTCCTCTACAGTAGCTGAACGCATGGCTGTGGTAATCAGAAGGCTAATTAGCGAGACTGTTAGTATTGTATAAGTGTTAGTCACCAGTTAGACCGGACCACGCGACGACAGCGCATAAACAAATTAAATCAACAAACAGCAAGAGAACAGGCAGGCCTGTTGACGACAGCGCATAAACAAATTAAATCAAACAAACAGCAAGAGAACAGGCAGGCCTGCTGAGGTCCACTCTTCCCCTTCAACAGTCCTCCCGTTATTACAACCCACATAGGTAGTACTTTGTTCTCTCCCCTTCTTCTTAAGCCTTACCCGTTACGCACGTTGCCTAGCAATAGGAACCTTTAATTTTGGAGGCCGTGGAACTAATGCCCAGTCTGATCTCCGAATCAAAGCGCTAATGAGTCGTACAAAAAGTCTGTGCGTAACCAGACTTCGTTACAGTTTGTGTTTTCATGCCTTGGCCAGAACACAGAGTCGTTAGTCACATAAGGTTGGAGAGAAATGGGCAGGACCGAGCACTCTGCTCAGGGGAGTAAAGTATTTCCAGAAGTGATCACGGCTCAGATACTACAGCTCTTTCGCCCAGCGGACGGGATTAACAGTAACCGTAGATACACAGTCCCTGCACCCGGTTCTGTACACTTCACATCGCTAGCCGGTAACTGAGAACTCCTTTACGGGCATAATACTAATGTAATGCGAAGTCAAAAACTACATACAAAGCTGGGAAAGATGACATATATCCTTATATTTAAACCAAAGGGAAAGAACTGATTCTCTTAGTGTAAACTCAATCTTACCTCTTCATACTTGAAGGCAGAAAAAATATTGTCCGTCGTTCCTAGATGCGTGGCTGGTGCAGGTAAGAGTTTAAAACCAGTGCCGGGTGGCCATCTGAGAGAGACCAGGAGACTGAAAAGGAATGAAATTAATTACCGAGCACCACGGCTCTACTTTCGCAAGACTCGAGCGCTCAGCCAAGCATGAACACTGACTATCATCTTCTTTGCCACCCTACTAGGCCATCCCGTTAACTCCTCCTTTTTAAAACTTGAGTCGGGTGCCGTGGGGTGGAAACCGTTACAGTAGCACGTCGGGGTGGCTTGCTTTTTCGTCTTTTTTTTCTTTTCTAGCACGTAGTCCGTAATTGCTAGCATCGTTTGTACAGGTTCGCGAGATAGAATGTCGAATTGCCTCCCCTTAAATCACAAAGTCAGCTTGCTTCCCCTTGAATTAGAATTTAAAAAAATGTAATTGTATGTGCGAGGATACGATTAAAACTGGGGAAATAGTTTTGGTTTAGGCTGAGGACAGTTGCATTCTGTTTGTAGACAGTTGGAGTTAGAACAGGGGCACACCAAATGTAATCGAACCTGGCTAGTCTTTGTACAAGGACCTTCTACACTGTCCGAAAACAAGATGTTTCTTTACAACTTGGTGTTACACATTTATAGTATGACCACCCAAAAGAAAGCTGGAGTGCTTACAGGATCCGTCGATTTTAATTTACAACAATTAATTTAAAAACAATAACTTAAAGGGCCATAACTTGTGTACTTTCGCTTGTTTTGCTCAGGTTCGCACATAGCTTCTGGATAAGGATTGTTGCTCCGTGTTCAGTCGAGTGCATTTAACACGCTGTGCATGGACACACTCTTTGCCTTTGTCTAGTCGCTGGGCCTAGATGTGTCAAATCACACTCTTGACTCTCATCAATACTTGCTCGGGGTTGGAAGTCTCAACACGCGCCAGTAGTGTTTTGATGTTTTCTGGCTCCACACTAGTCTCGTGTCTTGAGGTGTTACTTTCTTGTCACGTCAGCTACACGCTGTTCACTACACGGTCACACTGAACACAGTAATTTGCTGCTTGCCAGATTACTCGACACACCGCACTGACGGGGCCGCACTCCTTCAGCCGCGCGATGCATGCCTAATCCCAGACAATTCAAACTTTGAATCGCCTGCACTCTAACCCCATCTTGATTGAAAGGGGCAAGACTTGGGAGATAACGGGAAGATGAGATTAAAAGTAGTGTGGGGATTTTAAAATAAAACTTTGGTTTGTACTGCAAGCAACCTGTCGCAATGGGAAGGGGGTGCAGAATAGTAGCTTGCGGTAGATCTCCAGAGTAGATCCAGCGGTCAAATCTGTATCAGAATTAATCACATGGTTTTGTGTTTTGTGTGTGTGTAATTTAAATTTTGCAAGTATACGTTGATGACTTTGTAAGTGTTGGTAGTTTGTGTGCGTCTTAAAATGAATGTGTCTGAAACCGATCAACTTTAATCGAGTGTTGATAAGGATTGAACAGGGTTTCAGTGTAGGGCTGTGAAAAAGAACCCTTTTGACTGATAGTGACACCACCATCTTGTTCAGTATCTGATTGTAAGCGTCACTCAACACCCATCCTTGTAAATCAGTTACATTTTATATTTTACTCGCATAGTGCATGTAACATTGTAATCGTACTTTTCAGACATATTTTAGATTGGTAAGCTGAAGTGAGATGAGGATGTCGATTTGTTGGTTTTTAAACTGTTTGTAAGTTGATTAAAAACAACACTGCAGCAACACAATAATCTTTTAATTAAATAAGTGATTATAATCGGCAGATGTACATTGCAAATATACAAGTTAGCCTACCCATAAAACATCTAGTCTACAAGCTAGCCCACCAATACAACTAGTCTACAAGCTAGCCCACCAATATAGCATCTCGTCTACAAGCTAGCCCACCAAATTAGCAACTTGTCTAGTAGCTAGCCCACCAGTCCATCTAGTATGTAAGCTAGCCCACCAATACAACATCTACAAGTTAGCCCACCAGTACACCCAGTCTACAAGCTAGCCCACCAAGACATCAGCTAGCTTACTCGCTAACCACTATTCAGCATCTAGCCTACAAGCTGGCTTAACAATACAGTATATATCCTACAAGCTAGCCCACTGTACAGGATGTAGCCTCTAGTTAGCCCACTTTACTGCATCTAGCGTACAACCTTTCCCAACACTACAGCACGTGGCCCACAAGTTAGCCTAACAATACAGTAACTAGACTACATTATAATCAACAATACAGCAACAAGCCTACAAGCTAGCTGAACATTGCATCATCTAGCCCATAGGTTAGCCCAACACTACACCAAATTAGCATAGTCTAATAATACAGTAACTAGCTTACAAACGACTAACAGTAATGCAAATAGATCTTCAAACTAACCCCAAAATGCATCAATTAACCTGTAAGCTAGCCCAACAGTAAATCTTCTAGCCTACTAAGTAGCCCAACAGTACAGCTACTATATATATATATTATTAACAATGCAGTAACAAGTCTGCAAGCTAGTCCAACGATATATAATCTAGCCTACAAGCTAGCACAACAATACAGCAAATAGTCTGCAAGTTAGACCAATAATACAGCAAGTGGCTTACGAACTAACCTAACAATAAAACAAGTAGATCTACAAGCTATCCCCCAAATACAGCAAATGAACCTAAATGAACCAGTACAGCTGTTAGCCTGTAAGCTAACCCAACAATACAGCAACTAGGTCTACAAGAGAGCCCAACAATATAGCAGCTATCTTGCAGCTACAATAAAACGTTTTACAACCATGTCCAACAATACAGAATCTAGCGTACAAGCTAACCCAACTAAAAATAGACCTACAAGCTCATTCATCAGTAAAACAACTAGTCATACAAGCTAACCCGACAGTAAAGCAACTAGTCCTACAAGCTAACCCGACAGTAAAACAATTAGTCCTACAAGCTAACTCGACAGTAAAACAACTAGTCCTACAAGCTAACCCGACAGTAAAACAACTAGTCCTACAAGCTAACCCGACAGTAAAACAATTAGTCATGCAAGCTAACCCTACAATAAAACAACTAGTCTTACAAGCTAACCCAACAGTTTATCAGCTAGACCTCAAGAGACCCCAACAATAAAACATCTAGCCTACAAAATGCAAGAAGTATATTCATATATGTATAGTTATTTACCCTAAAGGCAATTTTATTTACTTAATGCAATTGAGAGAAAACAGAGTTTTCTAACAAATTAATAACGTTTAGATCTGTCACGTTCCAATGATCTGTGTAGAATGTTTCTTGAGAATAGCACTACGTTTATGGATTACTAGGTTGCTTGATTGCATTTTCTACCTGTCTTTTTTAATTTTATGAACACATAACTTGTTTCCATGCTAGGTATGTGTCTGTAAAGAGATTCTTGTCACGACTATAGGACTGGATTTTAACACATCACCTGTCACGCATCTTGCTTCCCTGCTAGGGACGTATCTGTACAAAGGATTCCTGTCACGAATGTAGTATTGGGTTCTAACACAGCATCACTTGCCTGTCACGCGTCTTATTTCCGTACTAGGTACGTGTCTGTAAAAAGGTTTCATGTCACGAATGTAGTATAACACATCATCACGTGCCACGTAGAAGCCTTTTCAACATTTCGCTTGAGCCGTGACTATTTTAATCGTTGTTAACTTTTTATTCATTCATTCTTAATTTGTTGCAAAGCGCCGGATTCTTTCACATTTTATTTTGTGTAGAATACCGTAAGGCAGGAGAGAAAAAAGTAAGGAAAAAAACAAACAAAGCCCTTTCCAGGGGCTCATGTTTATTTGACAGCCACTTTCACATTAGTCTTCCTTGACAGGGAGGACCAGTAGGCCGTGATTTGAAACTAGCTGCAAGGTTGGCCTAACTCTTTCTTGGATATAAAGGACTTTAAGGCCGTTATTTGAAACTGACATACAGGTTTGGTTGAATGACTGGCTTGAAAGAACGGACTGGTCACCTGAACAAATCTGTCAACGAAGAATAAAAGACTTCTTTTGAAACTAGTTACAAGGCCAAGAGCAGTACTGAAATGAAACATTGGTCTTTTTAAAATCCCTGTCAGCGAGGACTAGAAGACTTCTTTTGAAACTAGTTACAAGGCCAAGAGCTGACTTCAGTACTGAAATGAAACATTGGTCTTTTTAAAATCCCTGTCAGCGAGGACTAGAAGACTTCTTTTGAAACTAGTTACAAGGCCAAGAGCTGACTTCAGTACTGAAATGAAACATTGGTCTTTTTAAAATCCCTGTCAGCGAGGACTAGAAGACTTCTTTTGAAACTAGTTACAAGGCCAAGAGCTGACTTCAGTACTGAAATGAAACATTGGTCTTTTTAAAATCCCTGTCAGCGAGGACTAGAAAGCTATGAACCTGTGACTTTACAGAGGTAAACATAAAGATTAGTTAGAATGAACAAGCTAAAAAGGAGAAATTAGAATAACAGAATGACGAATACTAGTCTCTTACAAGAACAAGTTGAGAAAGACAAGCTAGTTTGAATGAACAAAATTAGAAATACTAGTACTTATAACAGTGGTCCCCAGCCTTTTTGTGGCCACAGCCTTTTTGTGGCCACAGCCTTTCTGTGGACAAGAGCACATTCAAAATTATAACAGTCGTCCCCAGCCTTTCTGTGGACAAGAGCACATTCAAAATTATAACAGTTGTCCCCAGCCTTTCTGTGGACAAGAGCACATTCAAAATTATAAGAGTGGTCCCCAGCCTTTCTGTGGACAAGAGCACATTCAAAATTATAACCACAGCCTTTTTGTGGCCAAGAGCACATTCAAATTTTCAAAAGTGTGGCGGGCGCCACAAATTTTAGAAAGCATATTTTGTATTCGATAATGGATAATATGCAAAATATAATAATACATAAAATATGAATCTATACTCTCTAGCATTAAAGGGGTAATTTTAATGTAATGGATTTTTATAAAATTATTCGGTATTACCCTTTTATTATTACTGTGTGAATACTCTATTTTTAAAAATCTACCTGCAAGATAAGTAGTACTTGCAAAATAAATATTATCACCAGTTCTCATCATAATTCTTTTTTTAAAAGTATAATATTGTTGAATTGGTGGTCGAAATATATTAATTATTCTTACCTTAACATAGATATCCAGTTTATATAAAAAAAAAATACTCTTGTTATTGTTACTTGTATCAAATAAAAGAAATTTGGAAAAAGTTAAACACGTTTTAATCATACGCGCTCATCAGCACTCAGAGAGCAGACATTGCTATTCACATACTGTTCATAATAAACCAGTCTCTTTCTTGGCACTGCATTACATTGCATTTGGAAGGGTACAAAGATATTCCCATTATTAAGCAATCGTCAACATGGGCAGCTGTAAATCAAGACTTTATGTTGTTCACCGTTGAAAACAGAGCTTCACACATAAATAAGTGAAATCGAAAGAAGATTTTATTTTGTGTGCTACCTTCGTTCAGAAAGATTAACAAAATTATATCTGTTGCTCCAGATTTTACATCAATATAATTTTGGAGATCCAGATTCTCTGTTTCCACTTTTTGTTTTCTTTCTTGTTCAAGAAGATTTCGAATGCTGGTAAGCAATGGTGAAGGGTTAAACATCAGTCACATTTCACCTTACTTGCTCCAGAAGATTTCGAATGCTGGCAAGCAATGGTGAAGGGTTAAACATCAGTCACATTTCAACTTACTTGCTCCAGAAGATTTCGAATGCTGGTAAGCAAAGGTGAAGGGTTAAAAATCAGTCACATTTCACCTTACTTGCTCCAGAAGATTTCGAATGCTGGTAAGCAATGGTGAAGGGTTAAAATGACTTGTCACATTTCACCTTACTTACTCCAGGAGATTTCGAATGTTGTTAAGCAATGGTGAATGATTAAAATGACTTGTCACATTTCACCTTACTTACTCCAGGAGATTTCGAATGTTGTTAAGCAATGGTGAATGATTAAAATGACTTGTCACATTTCACCTACTTGCTCCAGGAGATTTCGAATGTTGTTAAGCAATAGTGAAGGGTTAAAATTACTATCACATTTCACCTTACTCCAGGAGATTTCGAATGTGGGTAAGCAATAGTGAAGGGTTAAAATCACTGTCACATACCATTGAATTCATACTTGAGAAATGTACAGGAGACTTCCTCTTCATATGTGACACCCACAAGATCAGTTTTGCTTTGAATAATTTTATAGAACCTAAAATGAGCGATGAGAGGTTCGATGAAACGGCTTACATCTGCACTACTTTTCACACCTTGTCGCGGGCGCACGTAAATGCCTCGACGGGCACCATAGAATGAACCCAGCTGAGAAAGACTAGAAATTAGAACAAATAAGCATAGAATCTTATTTGCGAGGAGTAGTAGTTTTGAGTCTATGACTTTAAACATATAGATTGACTTGAATGAAACATTTGGTCATTTTAGTATTTATTCTTGTCCGCGAAGACTTGAAACTATGTAACTTGTCATTTCTTATATGCTGGCTTGAATAAAGCATTTGGTCACCATAACAATCCTGTCAGGCGTTGACAAACGAACAGACTGACTTGAATGAAACATTTGGTCACCAAAGCAATTTTGTCAGCAAGGACGGGAAATTACATTCATGGATTTAAATTAACTGTGTTGGTTTTGACTCGAATGAATCATTTGGTCAGCTTTGTTTCTCACTGAGGACTGGAAGTTATATTCGTGGATTTAAATTAACTGTATTGGTTGACTAGAATGAATCATTTGGTCACCATAGCAACCTTGTCAGCGAGGGATGAAAACGTTTCAACCTAGCCGCAAGTGCTGCCTTCCGCGAAATATTAATGAAGACAGAAAACATGTTTAATATATCGTGATAGTTCAAACAAGTGCTGCCTTCATGACATGTCGAAATATTAATGAAGAAAAAAAAAGCATATTTAATTTATCGTGATTTAAAAAGTTTGAAAAGTATAATTTAACATTTGAAAAATATCATTTAAAATTTGTTTCGAAGCAGTGTGTGAGTGCGTAACTTTGTGCTGTTGTGCCAGAGATAAACTTTTGTCCCAAAAAGATATGCAATATAGTTTTCTATTCGACTGCGATTCTCGTTACTTTAATCTGTATAAAACAGTCAGTCTGAAAGCTCCGATTGCAAGTTACGGCCACAACACTTCATTCGTATTGTGATTTTGACACCAATCGACTTTCGGGGTGCCCACTTTAAGTAGTCACGTGTCATCTTGTACGATTTCGCTTACTCCTTACCCAGACAATACCTTCCGTGTTCGCTTTCTTTGTAGTTGTCTTTCTTTTTTAGGAAAGGGGGTGGGTGGGGGAGGGAGGTTTTAAGGCTGGGATTTTGTATTATATTTGTATGTGTACTTTTTTAAAAATTGTTTTTTCCTTCTCCCAATGGAAATCGGTTACATGTGAGAGTAGGTTAGAGGTCTAGACGACTAAAACGCGCTTAAATAAAAACAGAGAAAGAAAAAAAAATGCATTTCAGTCTTTTAGAAATATAAAGTTGTATTCCATATTGGACAACTGGGTAGTGAATGACTAGATAGTCGATGACTTGATGACTAGACTATTTAAGTCATCTGACGTCAGCAAGAAGTGTACGACAAATAAATCTCACAGAAAAAGGAATTATGAATGGAATGGAACAATCATGGAAATAGGAATTGTGAATGAAGTAGATCTGTCATCGGAAGAGGAATTGTGAATGAAATGCGCCTGTCATGGAAATAGGAATTGTGAATAAGTTGGGCTTCATGGCAGTAGGAATTGTGAATGAAATTGACCTATCATTGGAAGATGAATTGTCAAGTAAATAATTAAAGCAAGGAAACAAATACATATAATCATAATGCTCTTTATGTGTATGTGTGTGTTAAAAGAAGAAGACACTGGTATGTACGATAAAAAAGACAGAAAATAAAATCACCGGGGAAAAAGTTATTCAAAGCCTTTTCTATGTTCGTGAGTGTGTGTCTGTGTGTACTCGTACACACACACACACACACACACACACACACACACACACACACACACACACACACACACCTGCATGCATACATTCACGGTTGCATACTTGTGAGTCGTTCATTGTATGTTAGTAGTGGTAAACAAAGCAAGCGATGGGGAGGGAGGGTACAGAGGTTAACCCCTCTCTCAAGAGGCACTTGGTTCCACTCCCGCTCGGGGATGAAAAACTTCAACTATGCCATTACGCCAGTAGTGTCCCGTTATTCTGGAACACGAGTGCTTTCGACAGTGAAGTGAAAGTTGAAAACCCGTGACTTTGACGATCTGATAACTAACTAATCCGTTCGTGATGTGATGACTGACTTTTCTGTGGTTAGTGCGTTGTGCTAGATTTTCACTGGTAGATATTTTACACCTCCGCATAATGTGCATTTCAACCAGAACTCACGTTGTGCTCGTGTGCTCGCTTTCCACTGGAGGGTTTTACACTTTCGTATGATGTGCCTTTTCAGCCAGAACTCAGGTTGTGCTCGCTTTCCACTGGCAGATGTTTTACACTTTCGTATGATGTGCCTTTGCAGCCAGAACTCAGGTTGTGCTCGCTTTCCAATGGAAGATGATTTACACTTTCGTATGATGTGCCTTTCAGCCAAAGATGTTTTACACTTCCATATGATGTGCCTTTTCAGTCAGAACTCATATATTCATGTAAAATAAAATGCAATCTGCTCTGAGTTTACTTTCTTCTAATTTTTCCATCCGCCTATTAATTTATTCTTTATTATTTCTATTTTTTATTTAAAAATTTCCAATCAGCAGAATTAATTATAAATCGATATACACCCCTAACCATACTCACACGCTCTGCATTAGCAAATATGTACAGTAGCACAGGCACCTATACATTAGCAATAAACATACACTTATTAAGACATACCTCTACATTAGCAATAAATATACTGTGACGCCAACGCCACCTAGTTAATGGTTATGATTATTATTATTAATTAATCTGCCATAACTAATTACAGGTGATGAGAATATTAATTTATGTTATTAATAATTCTCCAGAAGACACCACTCGTCTCTCTCATTTGGCGGATGTGCGGGCGCTGTAAACGTTTTCTCTCTTCCACAACATCAAAGACAAACATTTACCATCACGCAATATTTACAATAGTAGAAAAATTCATACTAAAAGAGAAGACAAATCTGTCTTTATCTACTTTTAGCGAGCCCCCATCCACGCACTTTCTTCCAACATAATGTTATCAGTATGTGTAAGAATGTTAATTAATTTAACAATACATTTATTAAATCAGCAATCAAGTATACATATAACAAATACAATGAAAAAAAGATTACTTGACATCAATATTTCCATGAAACCATTTCCAAATAATTAAAAAACCAATACAGTCTTACATCCTAAAACTCACTTCATCAGATTCGTGTCAATACAAATACAGGATATTCTTATCAAAGAACAGAAATTGAGTTATTAGAGGTAAGCAATAATAGTTTCTGTGTAATCTTGTATGGCAAAGCCATATTAGTCCCTTCCTGTGCTTTTCATAACAAAGTCACAAGTTTTGTTGTTCACGTTATTACTGTCAATTCCATGTGTTTCCCCTCTCATGTTGTAGAACACTGATTCACTGCTATTCTCTCAAGGCTAACCTGGGTGCTCCTTCACCGTATTACCTTCTTGAAGCAGAACAATTGTAGCAATGTCCTGTAACGTTCTTGTATCAGAAATTCCAAGATATATTTTACCACCATATATCAATGGAGTGCAGTGTATTCCTTTCATGTCTACCAAGATCGTAGCAGTTTATAATCAGTAATCCAGGAGATTCAGGTAAAGCAAGGAAAGGCCACTTATTCCTGTAAAATATAATCAGGAAACAAAAGCTAAGTTTCCAATTTATTCACCTTTAGCTCTCTTCTCTCTTACATTCAAGTCTCAACTTACAGTTTCTTGCAACAGTATTTATTAGCCTGATACACACATACAGCATAATAATTACAGCATATAAATTTTACAAGCGCATTCACTAGAAACAATGTCAACTCTTTAGCATACTATATACGAGCATCTTAGTTCAAACATTTGTAGAAATAATAGTCTACTCACATAATACATCTCTGTGTAAAACACAAGTAGAACATATCAATAGCAAAATGCAAAAAGTATTTCTAAATCCATTATCTCTCAATCAGTCAATTATCTCACCTTTAAGCTAATGGCCAACTTTCATAACTGGACTTCTTGCCACTCCAAATTTAAGTGGTTAGACAATAGAATTCTCTACAACAGGTAAATTTTTTATCTCAGCCCATTGGCTGGTCTTGTTCTTGTAAATCTTAACCATTTGATAATAAAAACTACTCTTCCAGTTGGAACTGGTATGGATTGCATCAGCAATCTCTAGCTTATTCTCGGTTTGAGTTGTTCAACTCTCTCTAACACTTACAAAAATACCATAATAAGGAGTGCCCAAGGTCTGGTTACTTTGACAGTTTAACAATTAAATTTTGAAATAGGGATAGGTAAATTTACTCAACCTCATATTTATTAAGATATACCTTTACATTAGCAATAAACATACACTTATTAAGACATACCTCTAACAACGAACAAACACTTATCAATATATACCGCTACATTAGCAGTAAACATACATCTACATTAGTAATAAAAGTACACTTATTAAGACATAAATATTTACTTATTGAAACACCTCTCCATTAGAAAAATGTTTAAATTTATTGAGACATACGTCTACATTATTAATAACCATTCACTTATTAAAACATACCTCTGCATTAATAATAAATGTATACTTGTTGAAACACACCTCTACATTAGTTATAAATATATACTCATCAAAACTTACCTCTACATTAGTAATAAATGTATGCTTATTAAAACAACCTGGTGCAAGTTTTGAACTTAGCAAAAAAAAAAAAAAAATAGTGACTAAATAGTATATATGTCACAAAACAGTATATAGGCCCAAATTCTTAACCTGGAAATGATTAATAGCTTAGACTGAATTGTCACATGACACTATATAGGCTCAAATCGTAACCAGGAAATGATTAATAGTTGAGACAGATTGTCACATGACAGTATATAGGCTCAAAGGAAATGATTAGTAGTTGAGATTCAGTTAATATTTTCTTGATGATAGCTGTTAATTCGGACTTCACTTTTTATTTGCTGTTCAATACATCATCTCAAAATCTCTCTTGCAAGTCTTTATACCTAGCTGTCTGTCTGTCCATTAACTAAGCTCTCTCTATTTACCTAGCTGTCTAAAAAAGTTTTTTTTTTCTCTCTCAATCTGTCAGAGACCTAGCTGACTGTGTCTGTCTATTTACCTAGATGATTGTCTCTGTTTACCTAGCTATCTGTCTCTCAGTTCACTAGCTGTCTTTCTGTCCATGAACCTAGCTTATATTCCTCTCTGCGTTTAGCTAGAAAGTGTTTGTCTCTCTCCCACTCTCCATCTGACTGCAGATCTAGCTGTCTCGAAGTCTGTTTATTTATCTGTCTGTATTCTCTCTCTCTCTCTCTTTCTGTTTACATTACTGTCTGAAGGTCTGTTTATTTATCTCTGTGACCTAGCTGCCTGAAAGTATCTTCCTGTATCTCTGTGTATTCACACTCTCTGAAATTCTGTTTATCGATACATGTACTCTGACTGGTCTTTTACTTACCTGTCTGAAAGTCTGTTTATTTTATTTATTGTCTCTCCATTCCTCCACTCCCTGTTCTGTCTATTTACCTTGTTATCCGAAAGTCTGTTTATTTAATTATCTTAATTTTTTTCTCTTTCTTTCTTCCGTCTGTTTAACTGTCTGAAAAGCCAAAATTTTCTATGGTATTCTATCTCTCTACCTACCTTGCTGTCTGAAAGTCTGTTTATTTATCGTTTCTATTCGCTCTCTATACCTAAGTGTCTGAAAATCTATTTATCTCTCTATTCTCACTCTGTGTCTCTTGCACACATATTTACGTGTTTGCTTCCCTCTTAATATATATTCCCTCCCCCCCCTTTTCCCAATCTCGACCCCCCTCTCTCTCTGTATGTCTTTTTATTTATCTATTTTGTATGTGTAGGTGTGTGTAGGTGTATGTGTGTGTGTGTGTGTGTGTGTGTGTGTTGTAATTATAGATAATTTCTTTGAACCGTATCTGCTATCCAAAAATGTAAATTTTTAATTTTTGATATTGCATTCCCACCTATCTGTGCAAAGTATCATTATATTCACGGGTGAGTTACAATTTCAAAAGTTTTTTTTATCAGATATCGTTGCTTTTAGTCACAGACTTGTCGCTACATTGCGCAGTCTGGTTAAAGTTGCTATCCCAAATGGAACTCTATTCGCGTAATTATTCAATTTTCTTTTTCTATGTAGGAGCTTTTGACAGATAAAAAAAACCCCTCTAATCAGCATTCGGGTAATTCAAGCTGATAATTACCTGTTTGAGATCTGTCAGCAGGTAACTTATCTTTTTTTTTTCGAGTCTCAGTGCTGAAATTACATGTACAATATATATTAAAATTGTCAGTGAAATGTCACTAGTGACTACTTACTCGTTTGTAGCAGAAATTAAACATGAACACGAAGTGTGTGCATAAAACCGATTTCATTCAGAAAAGCCTACAACGACGTCCTGCAAATCTGGCATGTACACACATTCCTTCCTTCCTTCCTTCCTTCTTTCTTTCTTTCTTTCTTTCTTTCTTTCTTTCTTTCTTTCTTTCTTTCTTTCTTTCTTTCTTTCTTTCTTTCTTTCTTCCTTTCTTTCTTTGCGCACCATCCATGCACTCATTGTAAGCCTTTACGGTCGAAAGCACAGGTAGGTAGTGCTAGGTTTTGAACCTGCTGTCCCCAATAACTCGTGTCAGATTTTGCAGGTGTAATCCAAAATAAACGGTGTAATATTACCAGATTGGTCGAGTGGTTGATTGCGTCGGTGACTTTATGTGACTATGTAAACACATCTGACAAAAACTCGCCTGCTTTGCCACTGTCAACATTCCTATAAAATTGTTACCGTTAAGTCTTCCAAACAGCTGCCGACCCTTCTCCCCTCCCCGCTCCCCACTACAATCTGACTCTCGTTTTTGGTGTTAACAAAATGGCGCGGTAGAAAAAGAAAAAAATATTCATAGATTCGCGCGACAGGTGGGGTTCTGAGTTTCTTTCCGTGGCGTCAGCTCCCTTGTGATGCAAATTAGAAAATGTGCTTAACCACTAAATAGTATTGCATTGCGGATTTTACATTACAATTACAGTAAACTTATAATACAAATTAAAATTGCTAATATTACATTTATATTGCTCTACGTGTACTGTCAGTAGTAATTTTTAACTTGTGTATAATTTCTACGTTATCATGTTTTCAAGCGCTCGTTTTTCAGTTAAAAGTAATTTTTAACTTATGTATAATTTCTACGTTATCATGTTTACAAGTGCTCGTTTTTCAGTTAAAAGAATAAACAAACAACAAAATAGAAGAATCCGTTTCTTCTACTTAGTGAATATTTTATAATTATCACTCTTATTATAGGCGTCTCCTCTGTAGAGAGATGGGTTTGACTGCGCTTGACAAGATAAAATGTATATCTCTGTAACGCATAAAAAGAAGTACACAAAACACCTCATTTTCAATCACCACATTTCAAAGGATAGTCGGAATTAATTCAAGAACATTTCTAAATACCACAAGGGACGGCAATCAAGCAGAACTCTGTACAGCACTGAAATAAACCGTAGAATAACTGTGCACATCTGTCTGTCTAACTGTCTATCTATCTATCATTCTGTCTCTCTATCTGTATGTAATGACGTCTTCATGTGTGCACATGCATTGCCGATAATGAAATCTTAATTTTGAAATCTATCTATCTATCTATCTATCTATCTATCTATCTATCTATCTATCTATCTATCTATCTATCTATCTATCTATCAAATGCATTGCTGATAATGAAATCTTTATTTTGAAATCATCTATCTATCTATCAAATGCATTGCTGATAATGAAATCTTAATTTTGAAATAATTTGACACATGGCAGTTGCTTTTTCAGTAACCGTAACTACACTTCTCTCTCTGTGTCCCTCCCTCTCTCTCTCTCTCTCTCACACACACACACACACACTTTTTGACACACATACGCACAAACACTCTCTAACACATATACATACACTTTCTCTCTGACACGTACCCACTCTTTCTGACACATAATATATTACCCACACAGACACACTCTTTGACAAACTCTCTCACACACACTAACATATTCTCTCACACGCATTCACACACACACAAACACTCTCTCTTACACTCTCACTCTCTCTCTCTCTCTCATTCACTCACACACACACACACACACACACACACATTTGATTACTAAAAACCAATTCTGTAGAGTGTAGAGTATGAATGACCGTTCAATTTGGAGCTCTTGATTGACACAGTTATGAATGATTTAAATGTCACGCGCGAAATGATACATTCATAGATTTGAGTGCTACGCTCCAACTGATGAAGTGATAGATTTAAATATCACGCTCCAACTGATTCAGTGGCAGATGTAAATGTCATGCTCTAACTGATACAGTGATAATTTAGGTGTCACGCTCCAACCGATAAGTGATAGATTTATGTCACTCCCCAACTGATAAATGATAGTTTTATGTCACTCCCCAACTGATAGGTGATCGATTTATGTCATCCCCCAACTGATAATGGATCGATTTATGTCACTCCCCAACTGATACAGTGATAGGTTTAGATATCACATATCAACTGATACAGCGAAAGATTTAAATGTCACGCTCTGATACAGTGATAGATTTATGTCACTCCCCAACTGATACAGTGATAGATTTTTGTCAATCCCCAACTAATACAGTGATAGATTTATATGCCACGCTCTGATACAGTGATAATATCACTCCCCAACTGATACAGTGATAGATTTATATGCCACGCTCTGATACAGTGATAGATTTATGTCACTCCCCAACTGATACAGTGATAGATTTATGTCACTCCCCAACTAATACAGTGATAGATTTATATGCCACGCTCTGATACAGTGATAGATTTATGTCACTCCCCAACTGATACAGTGATAGATTTAGATGCCACGCATCAACTGATACAAAGATAGGATTGAATGTCTCGCGCCAACTGATACAGTGGTAGATTTAGATGTTATGCTCCAAGTGATGTGGCGACAGATTTAGATGTCAACACTTCAACTGATACAATGATAAATCAGGGAGTCACGCTCGAAATGGTAGCTTTCAGTTGGGGCTGCCCGACTCACATCACTTGGTTGTGGCTGGCGGTTAAACTTGCCCACTTTGTAGCTAGTTTGAAAGTTTTGCGCGCTTCTTCGGTGTCCTAGCATAAACACTAGTAAGGCGTTGGATAAGAAGAAAACTTAGTTAAAGTTCCGAAGGAGACCTGCTCAGTCAAACAGATAGGTAATACACGTTCCCACGTCCACTGTGTGCGGCAAGGTCAGAGTATGAGTTATCGGCCTTGTTTTGCTCAGCTTGAGATCAACAGCGAAATCTCTCTCTCTCTCTCTCTCCCCCCCCCCCATTGCCTTTAGAAAGTTTTTTAATCGGTACCGTTGTTTTAAATAACTGAATTACATATTTTAATATTTCGATGCCTTTGCCGATAACCCTTCATACCGCAAGACAAACACGTAACAAACAGCTTGGAAATTAAATTCCATTATAACAAAACATGTTCGCACCACCTGACTTGTTATATTCAATAGACGGTAATACGCCCTGACGCAATACGAAATAGCACGAGCTACTGAATGTCAAGCCACTCGCTGGCTAAAGGCAAGCAAGCACCTGCTGGCCATTATTGTGTGAAGTAACTGTAGCCGGCCAATCTCTTGGTGCCTGATACAGAATGGTTCCGGGAGCGTATAGTGCTAGATAACCGCTCCCTCTCCTCCCAACCCCCCAATCCTCAAACACACTCTTTTCTGCCAGCTGCAGTCAGTGACAGCTAGGTATTTTGTCAACAGAAATTACAAGAAGTTTAACCTTTGAGGTCTCTTTCTGTCTGTCTATTCGTCCGTCCATACACATGTATCTGCTTAACTTGTCTGCTGTTTGTGTGTGTGTGTGTGTGTGTGTGTGTGTGTGTGTGTGCAGCACTGCATGTTTATGTTTTTAACTTACATCTATTTTCGCTTTGACGATCCAAATCGTGTTGTCCCGATACGACTGATGATCCTGTAGGCACTTTTCTAGGACACTTGCTTTTTCTCCAAGGAATTCCTACAGGCTCTGCCTAATAAAAGTGGCTACTGGACAACTGGTCACAGGCTGACGACACAGGATCCCTGCGACAGCGATCTTGGCTCCTGCTGCTGTAATGTATACTGACCTCTTAACTCTTGGTTGCCACTGACCTCTCAACTCTCAGCTTCTAGTCTCTTCACCCTAATCTTCATTGACCCCTCTCAAATCTAACAGTCAAGTGGAGAAAGGATTGACGGTGTAACGTCTCGCCTGGCCTTTTGTTCCCAACAGTTTAGCGACTTGTGCAGCAGGCTGGTGTTAATGCAGATCATTAAGTGGGTTTTGTCAGTCGTCACCTAAACCTCACTTTATGGTTCATCAGTGTAGAGGTGTTTCTTGCTTACTGGGGTAGCTGTTTTGTTTGTTGGTTTGGGGTTTTGTTGCTATTCTTTTCGATGTTCTGTTGTTTTGAGAAAATTATAGCTGTTATACTAATCTGGATATTTCCCTGTAAAATAGTGTAGTGTTATCCGTTATAGCTATTACACTAATCTTGGATTTTCATGTAAAACAGTGTAGTGTTACCAATCTTGGCTTTTCATGTAAAACAGTGTAGTGTTACCAATCTTGGCTTTTCATGTAAAACAGTGTAGTGTTACCAATCTTGGATTTCCGTGTAAAATAGTGTAGTATAAAAATTATATCTTCCTGTAAAATAGTGTAATGTAAAATTATAGCTATCCTAATTTGCATATCTGCCTGTAATGTAGTGTAAGAATAGTAATAGAAATTAACTGTTTGCGCATGTACTGTGCCAGTTCTGTTTAACTAGTCATCAGGTGTGTGAGATGCTAATTTCACTCATTGACTGTGGTACTGAAAACACGATGACATATGACTCGTTACATTGCTTGTGTTTGGCTCTTAGATCTCAATAGGACAGTTATCTTCTCTTAGTATTGTTTGTCTGTGTTAGATTTTAATGAGGCACTGCCCCCCTCCTCCCCCAGGGATGATCTCATTCTCTAACTATTGAAGGAATTGACACACCCATTCTTTGGTAGCAGGTGAAATCGCTTGTGATTGGCTTTTCAATTTCTGTAGACCAGGCTGGTCCAACTAATGGCCCGAGGGCCGCCTGCGGCCCATGGAGACAAAAATAATAAAGAGGGACAAAATTTAAACCTTGAAATAAGCGACTGTAGAAACTGTATTGCTTGATGACTCTTCAGTAGTAGATGGAGTGTAGTGGCTGCCCTGCATTTATTGTGCTTATCATTTCCAATGAAGGCATGTCTTTCTTTCGTCATCTATCCCATGAATATGTGACTTGATTTGGCATGAAAGCTGTAGGTATCTCGTTGTTTTCGGAACGTGTTTTTGGTGGCTTGTTGTATCTAATCGTTGTATTTATTTATTTTTGTACTCATATTGAAAAACTTGAGCGGCAAGAGAGGCGTCAAGAAGAGGAAAATTGAAGATGAAAATAGAAGTTTTAAAGATTCGTGGGAACGGGACTATTTCGTCATAAATCATAACAGCAAGGCACAGTCTTTTGTTTGTCTGGAGGGAGTAGCAGTTTGCAAGGAGTATAATGTTAAAAGACACTACACTACATCGCACGAAAAGTAGTTGTCGAAATACGAAGGAGTTGCTAGAGTCGCATTTTTACAAGACTATAACACCAGACGGATTTGTTTGTCAAGTTCTCAGCTAAGCAGACTGCTGCGTTAAGTGCTCCCTATGGTGGTGTACCACGGGAACTTGCAAAGAACACGAAAGCTTCTATGTTCCATTCTGTGTAACCAATTTGACAGACTTACACTTATTTTCGAATGCAGCCAGACTGTGATATACTTTTCTACTTGCTTTGCTGGATAATGTTTCTATGACAACTGAACTTATCATCCACCAGTACTTGTGCATCATTTTGTTTGTGTTGGTTTACTAGCGAGTGTTCACGTGAAAACTTCCAACAGTGAAGATCATGACGTCTTTTACATCACTTACCTTCTAATCAGTCAGTGATAGTGTAATTAACGTGTCATTATAAGCCTTCCAGCAGTTAAGCTCATGACGTCATTTACATCACTTACCTTCTAATCAGTCAGTGATAGTGTAATTAACGTGTCATTATAAACCTTCCAGCAGTCAAGCTCATGACGTCGTTTACATCACTTACCTTCTAATCAGTCAGTGATAGTGTAATTAACGTGTAATTATAAGTCTTCCAGCAGTCAAGCTCATGACGTCATTTACATCACTGCCTTCTAATCACTCTTGTTCATAGTACAGTCATATAGTCGTGTGTGATTGCGTGAATTGGGCATGTTATCTTAATAATGACTAATTATGCATAAAAATCATTCACACTGACTCCACCCCCCAGCCCAATCAATTCCGTTTGGTCTTTCTCTCGCTAATAATTAGTTAACTTCCGTTATTATGATAACAAAAATATAAAAATTTAATATTTGAAAATAGCGAACCCATAAATCAATGCATACAAATACGAAGGTCATTTGGACTACCTATTCTGTCTTTGATTGCTTATACGGATTGTAACACGAATTTCTGATCTCAGAATTTGTCAGACGCCCACTTATCTGCATCATTAGTAGGTGGAGGGGTTCCTCAGCAACTCACACATCAACAGTCCGTCGTTGAATATTTTGGCTGACCTTGGACTTCACACAACGCATCTTGCATGAATAATGCACCTTGGCGTTAGGTCCTGAGCTCAATAGCTATAGAACTTGGCATCACCTGAAATGCCAACTGAAATGCCAACCTGAAATTCCAAACTGAATTTCAAAATCCAAAAAGTAGAAAACCAGAAACTTGCTCTGAAACAATAGCAGTTATTTCCATGAGCGATGAACCTATATTTTGCCGATCCATATGTAGTGGCAACAGACAATCGGTGTCTTATTACAATTGACATCACTTCGTATTTTACAATGAAATTAAAAACTATTTAAACCAGGCACATACATGTTACAATTAGAATGAAATATGTTACACACATGTGGGTTATAATTATTACATTAAACAAAATGTTTCAAACGCGCACAGCATTTCACAATTGTCAAATTAATATTTACTTCAGGGGAGATAATATTCCACAACATCGTTATACATCTCAATAAATTACGAAACGTGTGTTAACCTGGTCACTCTATTCTCTGGCCACATGTCAGGAGAAAATAGCAACACTTCATATCAATCACAATAAAGTACACAGAATCATACTACAACATTCTTAATAAAATATAGTTAATAAGCATTAAGAAATTGATGTGTTACCTTGTCCGAATATTTGGTGTGTCTATCTTTCGATTCACGGAATAGATGTGGCCTCTGTGAGTTTAAGCAAAGTTTTGTTGTGAACAGGTTCCTAATTCGAGCCTCACGCTATTTATGCTAATCAACGGCAGGAAAACTCCATCAGCAAGGTTATCGGCATCAGCTTTGAACAACAACAAACCCCTCTCCACAATCATTCAAGCGTAATACATAAATATAATCTGTTTATATTGACTGTCGTTGCTTTTAACAAGCACGGGACCTTCCAGTTGTCAGTAATCCGCTATGGCGCGATGCGTGCAATGACGTCACCTGGCTGTGATCACCAGTATAAAGAAATTAATAATACAGAGGATAAAAACATCAAAGAGCTTAATAAATTATTGAAGATACACTTTTATTAGTAAGACAGGCATAATTTGCCCTTGACTCCATGACACACTGTCATTGCCTGTTTAGGTAGCTAGTCCCTGTCATTGCCTATTTAAGTAGCTAGGTTCTGTCATTTCCTATTTAAGTAGCTAGGTTCTGTTATTTCCTATTTAAGTAGCTAGGTTCTGTCATTTCCTATTTATGTAGCTAGTTCCTGTCATTGCCTGTTTAACTAGCTTTTCCCTGTCATTATCTATATTTACGTATCTGTACCCATTCACTGTCTATTTAAGTATCTAGGCCCTGTTATTGTCTATATAAGTAATTAGTCTCTCTAAATGCCTGTTTAAATAGCTCACCCCTCTCATTGCCTATTTAAGTAGTTAGTCTCACTTGAGTTGATGATTTAAACTTGACACCCGAGACTTGGACAGTTTGTAAGGTTTCTAGCACTTGAGTTGATTTAAACTTGACACCCGAGACTTGGACAGTTTGTAAGGTTTCTAGCACTTCACTTGAGTTGATTTAAACTTGACACCCGAGACTTGGACAGTTTGTAAGGTTTCTAGCACTTGAGTTGATTTAAACTTGACACCCGAGACTTGGACAGTTTGTAAGGTTTCTAGCACTTGAGTTGATTTAAACTTGACAGCAAGAGATTGACGTCCATCCCCAGCTATCAGCGAATTTCACACACGGACGCAAAGACCGGGTGAGACATTTTATGCCTTGAAGGGGTGTTGTTTATTGTGCTCTGGGTGGGGGACATGACTGGAAGTTTAAAATGGTGTTTGGTAGATATTCCAGATGCAGGTTTTTCACTCGTGCATCCACCGAAGCGGGTGTCCAACCCAACCAAGAGGCTAGTATTGTGCCCTTTGCGCTGCTGCCTGTACCCAGGAACAGCGCTCCTTGTAGGTCCTTTTAGACCTATAGTTTACAATAACTGTCACTCCATCGGCAAACGAACATTTAAGCGCAAGTTAGGGAAATTAATTATTTTTTTTTAAAAAGAAAAGAGTGTGTGGGGGTCTGGGGGTGGGTGGGTGGTGGAGGAGGAAGAAATCATAAGTTTTATAAAGTAAAGCTTCCAAAAAAATTAATGTGTTTAATAATGAAAAAGGTGTAAGAAATATTCACTGGTGGAAAATAGCACAGGATGTACATACATTTCTTACATATTTGTGTTTATGTCTCTCTTTATTTATGTTTATCTCTCTCTTTATGTGTGTTTATCTCTCTCTCTTTATTTGTGTTACCTATCTCTTTATTTGTGTTTATCTCTATTTGTGTTTATCTCTCTCTCTTTATTTGTGTTTATCTCGTCTCTTTATTTGTTTATATCTATCTCTATTTGTGTCACAGGAATAAATTCACATGAAAAAATTCGCATATTTCACAAAGTAGCTTATCTGTTAAGTTTACTTTAATGCGAAGACTCTTGGCTGAAATGCACAGAAAATCATGCAGAAGTTTAAGACAATCACTGATGAAATGTATCAAAAAACAAAAACAAAAAACTAAGTTGAATAGTC
Source organism: Sinotaia quadrata (assembly GCA_028829895.1). Classification (NCBI taxonomy): domain Eukaryota; kingdom Metazoa; phylum Mollusca; class Gastropoda; order Architaenioglossa; family Viviparidae; genus Sinotaia; species Sinotaia quadrata. The sequence goes on along the minus strand of CM054179.1, from coordinate 82,572,311 downwards.
ATTACTGAAAGTGTAACTTTAAAACATTCAGTATAACAAAATCATCTCTAAATGAATGCATAATGAATTTTTAAAACATAAAATAAGATAAGAAATTTTAAAATTAATAAATAATCCGAAAAAGACAAACGCGACAATTACTGGGACATTGAAGGTATACACTAAAGCAGGGGAAAAGTGTATTACCGAGAAAACAACAATTTGGATTCTCCGGTTAGGGTACGAGAACTATAGAACATTTTGCCTATAACAGTACAGTTAACGTTTTTATCCTGATCGGGAATCGAACCACGAACCTCTGGAGTGAGAAGGTAACAACCATGCCATTGCTTGCTTCATTCAGCGTTACTCGGTCTGCCATACACGTGTACATGGGTGGCCAAGCCGAGTCGTGACGTCACTTTCATATTAAAGGTAGGCACATACACACACACACACACACACACACACACGCAGATACACGAATAAATACACAAACACATACATATACACACACAGATACACGAATAAATACACAAACACATACACACACATGCACGCAGATACACGAATAAATACACATACATATACACACACGCAGATACACGAATAAATACACAAACACATACATACATACACACACACACACACACACACACACGCAGATACACAAATAAATACACAAACACATACATATATACACATACACACACACGCGCGCAGATACACGAATAAATACACAAACACATACATATACAAAACACACATGTGCAAATAAAAATACACACACAAAAATATGTACACACATACGCAAATACATACAAACACATGCACACAGACGCAAATATATACACAAATACATAATACACTCAAACACACACCATACAAACACACAGAAATGCATACAACAAATGTTTACGCACACAATTACACACATTGAAACGCAAATATGCATACAAACTTACAGACATACACAGAAATTGATTCATGAACAAATACACACATACACAAGTGCAAGTGCGCGCGGACTTTACTACGACACTAATTTAGACTTTTTGTCTTGGTGGTTTGGTTTTTTTGTTGTTGGTAGGTTTGTTTCTTTTGCTACCTTCCCACCACCACCACCACCACACACATACACTCGCTGAAAAGATGTGGTTTTCAAGACTTAAAATAAATGTTACTGTTTTACAATTTTATTTAGTTATTAATCTTTATCAATACATTTTACAAAAAAATCTTTTAGTTTAAAAAAAATCCACTTTGATTGCAGATTAATTTCTTATAATATCAGCATACTGTTTACCTAAACTTAATGTGCTGAATAAATATCTTTTAAATCAAAGTTGTCATTATCGAATACATTTACTGATTGTTAGGGCAACAAACATGAATTCTATGATATTGTACCTTTCTTAACGTCACGGATGGCCGCACTTAGCAAACAGATTGAGCTTGTGAGACCCAGAGAAACCCCATGACCTTTGTGGTCACAGATTGAGGGACTGGGGCGACGGGTCACGTAGTCTTGTCCATTGTGAGCACGTAGACCTGTCCATTTAAAAAAAGAAAGGCTTGCTCAAAGGGAAACAACCATCGTGCTTGGTCGCTCAACCCAGTCGAGGAGTTTGTTTTGCTTACCCGTGTTTTGGAGGTGCGGGTCAAGGTGGGAGGGGGGCGTGGCGGGCGAGAGGTCATGGAGAAATTATTTTCTCCTTAAAATTGCTTCCAGTCGCTGTCCTTGTGCGGACTTGTCTTTTGATAATGGTGTCAGAATAACCTTCCTTGATGGCTCTGACTGATCTCCCCTGATGGGTCTGAATGCCGATACTCCTAATGGACCTTTCCAGCGCTCTGGAAAAAAAATATCCCTTATAAACAGGTCATTGTAAGAAAACAATTAAAATATTCGCTATTGTAACAAGTTAGAAGTAAATCTGAATTAAGGACATGACAACTGCAATAATTTATAGAGCAGTAAATGATGGGTAAGGATAGACAGGATTATCAGGCACACGCCAACACTAGGGGTATAAATGTTCTGACAGTACAGGTAAACTCTAGGGGTATAGTATAAATATTCTGACAGTACAGGTAAACTCAAGAAACTGATGGCAAGAGAGTGTCAGGTGGGTTGAGAGGAACAACGTGTTGGTGTTTCTTGCACATGAGGCAGGAACATGTGCTGAGCGCGGACATTTTGACACTGTTGGAAAGCCAGTGAAAGACTGTTGAAATAATGCTTAATCCAGGCCAAGTAAAAAAAAAAAAAGAAAAAGAAATGGACTACTTAACTCTAATAACTCCATTTCCATTCTCTGATAGGACTAACCTGCAATTTGTATTGATCTATTGTTAAACTATAATTAGCTGTAATTTTATTATTATATATTTATAGAGAGAGACTGTAAACTATAATTAGCTGTAATTTTATTATTATATATTTATAGAGAGAGACTGTAAACTATAATTATCCAAACATGGGTTCGTGGAATATTGATGTCAAATTATTTATTTCATACATATTTAATTTTCTTTTAATAAGTTTATTGTTAAAAATTTATTGACCTTCTTACACATATTGAATTTGATAATCTTATGTTGGAGAAGAAAGTGGGTGGATTTGGGGCTTGCTAAATATACATTAAAGTTGGATTTTTCTTCTCCTTTAGTAAGAAGTTTTCCACCTGCAGAAACCGTATGTGACTGTTGATAGTGCTACTAATGATATATACTTTTACAGTGTATTAGCACAAAACTTTGGTAATTATATGCTGTCACAATCACACTATATCCTCAGAAGAGGCCCACTTTACTCATGAGGCCCACTTAGAATTGTGATGGCCTACTGAGAATCGTGAAGATTGACTTAAAATTATGAATGTCCTCTTTGAATTATGAAGGCTCAGAATTGTAAAGGCCCACTTGAAATTGTGAAGGCCCACATCGAATTATGAGGCCCACTTGAAATTATGAAAGCCCGCATCGACTTATGAATGAGGCCCAGTTAGAATTGTGTTTGCTCGATCAAACTGATTTCCTAGTGAGAGCTGCCTTCTCGTCAATCGGTAGTAGCAATATCTTTATTTGCTGTCAGGTTTTTAAAAAGCTTAACCCTCCGGTTATGCTTTAAAAAAAACAAACAAAGGAAAAGAACAAAAGAAGGAAAGAAAGAAGTGTTGTGTCATCGGACGTGTAAGCTTTGCAGTAAGCGATCTAATTTTTTTTTTTTTTTAAATTCCGATCTTCAGATCTGTACAGGCAGAGGTTTTAAACAACCACCCTTTCTCACATTTTATCATTCATTACCTATACTGAACAAGTGCGTTCGCGTATCTTGTAATAAAAAGTCCTGGTAGTAAAGTAGTTTTTAATTTTTATTTATTTATTTTTTTATGGGTGGGCGGGCATGGTATAGTGTATTAACACACTATGAGCAGACGGCTGTCGACCGGGGGGTGGGGTAGGTGAACGTGCATGGCGCGGACACTAGTATCATTTGTAACTGTTAACGTTATTATGTGCTTGTTTATGTTCCATAGTTCAAGAAAAAATACTATTTTGGAAAACTTTGCACTGGAGAAAATCACGTCTTAAAATTGCAGCAGGATCCAATGAGTTGCACCCTAAAAGTTGCACTCAGTCGCGATTTTTTAAATTCATAAATATACTTACTTATAAGTACAGTGTTAAAAAATATATTCCGCTCTTGGGTGTAATGTTAAAATTATTTTCCGCTGTTAAGTGGTGTAAAAAAATATTTTCCACTGTTAATTGCAGTGTTAACAATTATTTTCCACTGTTAAGTGCAGTGTTAACAATTATTTTCCACTGTTAAAGTGCAGTGTTAACAATTATTTTCCAGTTAAGTGGTGTTAAAAATTATTTTCCACTGTTAAGTGTAGTGTTAACAGGTATTTTCTACTGTTAAGTGGTGTTAGGTGTTAACAGGTATTTTCTACTGTTAAGTGGTGTTAGGTGTTAACAGGTATTTTCTACTGTTAAGTGTATTCAGTTTCATAAGGGAAAACTTGCGGTTGTTTGTTTTTAAAAAAAAAATAATCTATTTTGTTCCTATAGTTGAAAAGCAAAAGAAAACGTACAAGATCTGACGTGTTCTGTACGTTCTAATGCTTCTGTTTCAGTAGCACACATTGTCTGAATGTGGTCTCGTGTATTGGCTACAACTCCTTTAACTAAGTTTAAGGTATGTTTAAAAAAAAAATATTTACATAACAGAAGAGTTCTCTTCCTTGCTGAAGTTGAAGTTCTGCTTTCTTCCGTGGGTAACGGATCTCTGCGTCTGGATATTTGTGACGCGGACGTATCAAATTGCGGGAGGTATCCCGCTTGTTTTACGACATAAACAGTTATTTCTTTGGATGTGTAACACCTGATCCCTGACGCTTGTGGCTGGTAATTTGACACGACTGGGGTTTGAATGTGGTCGTGCCGGCATTAGCAATGGCCGAATGACGCAGGAAAAACATTCGGCTATAGGACGTCTTATTTTGACGAGTAGACAACTCCTGGTGGAGTTGTAATTATTATTATTATTTCTTTCAACGTAATATATATTTTGAGTGGGTAGGGGTATGGGCAACAAATGCTGTTTATGTCAGACTCAGAGTTTGCACGTTTCTGTTTCTCCAGTCCACTTTTAAATTCTTTTAAAATGTATATCTCTACAGGTTTTCCATTTCCTGTGAACTGCTTGATTAAAAAATTTAAAAGCAAACACACACACACACCACACACACACACACACACACACACACACACACACACACAGAGAGAGAGAGAGAGAGGGAGAGAATAAGAAAATAAATAAACACATACTTTCATAAATAAATACAAATTATTTATTATAACAATATGAAAATTGTGGTATAAATTTATTTGTATTAAATTTACAAACATAAATGGAAAGGATACTTCTACAGTTGGCGGTAGTGCTGTATGAATTTTGAATATGAGTGTATTTTGTGCAAACAAGTACTAAATATCTGTGGAAAACTTTCTATTCAGTATTGTTTATATTATGGCTAACTTTAAAAAAAAAAAGTGCGATTAGACAGGTACTTGTGTCTACACGTGTGTAATTAGACAGGTATTTGTGGTTGGACCTAGACAATGAAGCGTAAGAGACATTGTGTTGGGAACAGGAAGACAGCCAGTGGTACAATGGGTCACACATCTCCCACCTCACTCTTTCTCACCCACAAACGCACTGTTACACACAACCCTCTGTCTCTCCCATTCACACACACACAACTCTCTCCCATTCACTCACACACAACTCTCGCTCTCTGACACGCACAAACAAACATCACAAAAGTTGATAAAACCACTCGCTAAAATGCATTTCACGCAGCACACAGAAATACAGATATGTACACAGCGGAATACAATTTGAACGCGTGCAGTGGTTAATAAACAATGTAGATAAATCTGAGTGTAAGGCACTTCACGGCGGGGAGGAATTTCACTTTGAATGAAATATTGCGCAATCTATACTAGGGGTCAACATATACAGCTCTCTCTACAAGTTGTGCCGGGTTTTCCCAGAGTGGCAAGTGCTCTTTGTGGAAAACTTTCGTCATCATTGTGCAGTGTAAGAAGTTTTGAGCTAGTTAGCGCTCTGGCGGCGGGTAAAATCTTTCTTCATCATAGGCGTGTCAGGGCATGATTTTGGATTAATTTCCAGACACAGGTTTGAGGTTTGGGCCCGCCAACGCGCTTTAGCATTCTCCATTAAAAGTACCGGTAAGTGGGCCCACGAGCATTAGTGTATGGACATATGTGAATTCGACGTAAAAAGAATGCACACTAAACATTTGTTTATTTTCAGCCGAGATTGAGTATAAGGCTTGATTTACCATATTGCATAAACGGTTACCCACAGAATAGGTCATGAAAAATGAAAGATGAAAACAATTATAACAAGAATAAGGGGGTCCAGAACTTTTACATCATATTCCCCCATCCCCGTTTTCTTTTATAAAATGCCAATTTAAAAATAAAGCATTATATTTTATTGACAAATTCAGAGTAACTGGCTAGTTTAAATTTTAGTCCCCACTCCCTCCTCGGGGTGGGGGGGGGGAAGCGTTTTGGGGCATATATTTCTCCTGGACCTTAATGGACGTAGCCTAGGGTTATAGTGACCTGATAATGACAACCTTCATTTAACTAATTTGTCCTCTTTGAGCACGTGACCACAAGGACAGGCATAAAATCTCCCTTGATCTTAATCACCGTGGACTGGGATTATAGTGGCGTAATATGGCTTTCTTATTGTAACTGATTTGTCCTATTCAAGCACGCGGCCCCAAGGAGAGGTTTAATTTTCTTTCTTTCTTTCTTTCTTTTTTTTTTTTATCTTAATCAACACTACACCAGTTTGTAATGACGCAAAACAACAATTCCAAAGACAGCCCAGCCATGTATATACAGACATATATACATTTCTGTCCTGGCTCTTGACAACACAATATATAGGATGACGAAGCCCTGTATATAGAGACATAAACATTTCTGTCCTGGCTCTCGACAACGCAATATATAGGATGACGAAGCCCTGTATATAGAGACATATATACATTTCTGTCCTGGCTCTTGACAACGATTAGGACGACGAGCCATGTAATCCTGGACTGCCTGACGTTAACTCCACTCGCGGTCCATTCTCTCCATCACTGTGAAAGGAAACGCAACAAAAAGTGATCACTCCTTACAGGTATGTTGGGTAAGAGTTTAGGAAAAACCCGGAGCGGCCTACTTGTCAGTTAGCGCTTTTTGCAAAGGGTCTCGATTAGCCCATGTTGAACGGCCGCTCGCTATGCGCACTTCACACAGTCGAGACAGAAACTCGATTTCCCTCCCCCCCCCCCCCCACACACACACCAGTAAACAAACGCACAAGAAAAAGTTCTTGGTTTTGTTTTAAAGAAAAGCTCTATTTAAAAAAAAGAATGGACCCAACCAATTCCCCCTTCCCCCTTATACATGTATGACAAAACAGTCCAGATTCTATACTGAAATGAGTTGTCTCGATAAGTTCCCCCCCCCCCAAAAAAAAAAAAAAAAAAAAATCACGCGCACGAACATACGTGAAACGAGACAATCCAGAGCAGCACTGTAGATGTCTAAAATTGTGTCCTCTCAAACAACAACAGAAAATGCCACTAAACAATCAAATTATCTCAAGACAAATTTAAAAACAGAAATCTAGTGTCTCGAGACAAATTTAAAACAACAAAAATCTAGTGTCTCAAGACAAAGCACAAAACACAAGTTAATGCAAAAGAAAGGGCCAGCCATCAAATTAGTTGTCTCAAGACAAGACACTAAAAAGAAATCCAAACACAAAATGAAGTACGAGTCTTGTTAATTGATTTTTTTTTTTTTTTTTTTTTTTTGTAGATCACACCTCAAACCATATTACTGTGGAGTTTTCATTCTCTGAACATTCTTTAAAAATGAAAGATCAAGGACCCGTTACGAAACTATTTGTGATACCTTTGCGGTCCTTCCCCCCCACCCCTCCGCTTCCAAAAAGAATCTTTTAAAATTGGCTTGGTTTAATTAATATCCATTATAAGTCAGTGTATCGGATTACAGATCCAAATGACGTGTTTAGACTTGGATTTTGCTTTGTGGTTGACTCAAGCTGAACCTCTCTTTCATTGTACTCCCATCATGTGGCTTAACGACTTGAAAAATAATTTCTACATCACCGGACATCACCGGTTCCGTGCACTCTAAGAAATGAAAGGATGATTTGCTGTGGGTAAATTTGAACACTTTTGACCCGACTTTCACGCTTGTCGTTCAAGGTCGAGCTGTTGTGCACACACGTTCATTTCCAGTAATGCCTGTATGCTGTCAGTTCTTGGTACGTACGTGACGTCAACACAGACTGTGATGACCCCAATTTTAATTTGTAAATGTTCCCTTATTTCGTTCATCACGACTGTGATGACCCCACTTTTAATTTGTAAATGTTCCCTTATTTCGCCAACATAGACTGTGATGACCCCAATTTTAATTTGTAAATGTTCCCTTATTTCGTCAGACCTGGGGTCTTACAGTTGATATTGCGTTTTGTACTTTTCTGTGGACAACGTGCATATCCGCTTGTTCACAGGATATTATACCGGTCTTGTCCACGAGCGCGCATCAAGCACACTTCTGTATGGGGTTTTGTGCATGCGTTTAATGTGTGTGTGTGTGTGCGCGCCCTTGCACGTGCTCCTAATCATTCACGTCCTTCATTTTCTTGTATTTTTAGACGTAAATAACGTAGCATTTTTTGTCACCACCTTCTGTGTCACGACCTGTTGGTGTTGATTTTTCGGGGCGTGTTAGTATATATGTCACGACCTGTTGGTGTTGATTTTTCGGGGCGTGTTAGTATATATGTCACGACCTGTTGGTGTTGATTTTTCGGGGCGTGTTAGTATATATGTCACGATCTGTTGGTGTTGATTTTTCGGGACGTGTTAGTATATATGTCACGATCTGTTGCTGTTGATTTTTCGGGACGTGCTAGTATTTATGTCATTACCTGTTGGTTTTCATTTTTCGGGACGAGTTGTCAGTAATCTTTGGCCACGGCGGATGGGTTAACTTTTTTGTTATAGCCTTCGTTTGCTTTCATCTATGTCGTGTTTGTATTATTATGGCCGTCTCTTGCCCTTTGTTACATGATATTGAAATATTTCTGCTATGGATTTCTACTGCTTCCTGTTTACGGGAGGTGATAAGTATTTATGTTAAAACCGTCTGTTACTATTTGCAGGAGGTGATAGCATTTACGTTAAGGCCGTTAGCTGCTTTTCTTTGCGGGACTTGTGATAACATTTACATTAAGTTTTTTTTTTTTTTTTTTTTTTTTTACGGGACTCGTGATAGCATTTACATTAAGGGTAGGTTGTTTTTCTTTACGGGACTCGTGATAGCATTTACATTAAGGTTGGTTGCTTTTCTTTACGGGACTCGTGATAGCATTTACATTAAGGTTGGTTGCTTTTCTTTACGGGACTCGTGATAGCATTTACATTAAGGTTGGTTGCTTTTCTTTACGGGACTCGTGATAGCATTTACATTAAGGTTGGTTGCTTTTCTTTACGGGACTCGTGATAGCATTTACATTAAGGTTGGTTGCTTTTCTTTACGGGACTCGTGATAGCATTTACATTAAGGTTGGTTGCTTTTCTTTACGGGACTCGTGATAGCATTTACATTAAGGTTGGTTGCTTTTCTTTATGGGACTCGTAATAGTATTTACATTAAGGTTGGTTGCTTTTCTTTTTTTGGACTCTTTAAGGTTGGTTGCTATACTTTATGAGTAGTGTGGAAGCGTTTACTTTAAGGCCGTTGGTTGCTTTTCTTTACGGGACGCATACTAGCTTTTCCGTTAAGGCCTCCTGTTCTACTCACTAACAGGATATATTAGTATTTATGTCTGGGCGTCTGTTTTGATTTAATTGTATTCCGCTTGTCTCTTTTAAAGTCACCAATCTGTTTTTGGTTGAATTGTTTTGCAATTAAAAGACCAGTGTGTTATGGTTTAATCGTTTACCAGGTTTTGTATTTGTCAGTAGTCTATTGAGATTTAAGTTTACCATGATTAATATGTTTGTATTTATCAGTAGTCTATTGAGATTTAAATTTACCATGATTAATATGTTTGTATTTAAGTCGCCAATCTGTTTAGTGTTTATAAATGGTATAATTGTTAGTAGGGTTTCTTGTGCACTAAAATGTCAGCCAATCTGTTCCTAGTTAGTGTTTATGAATGATGTAATTTACTGTTTATTTTTGTGCACTAAAATGTAAATGTGTTGCTGGTCACTGTTTATGACTGATATAATTGTTAATGTTTATTTTTGTGCATTTAAATGTCATTGTTTTTGCTCTTAAGTGTTTATGAATGATATAATTGTTAATGTTTATTTTGTGCACTAAAATGTCAGCTATTGGGTACATTATTTTATATTTTAACCGTTAGAGCAAATTGCATGCTGGAGCTAAAATAGCTTTTCAAGTCTATATTTATTTATTTCCCCCCCCCCCCCTGCTTTTTATTATCTTCAGACCATACACATTTCATTCTAAGTAATTGTTTAACCAGATCCAACTTTGATTTTACTGTAAACTAAACAATCACATGTACCTCTGAATTCTTTTTGCAAACCTTAGAGTTAGATCAGTCTAAATCAGATTGGAATCTCTATTATTCCATACCTCAGAACAGTCTAGACCACAGAATGGCATCTCTATGATTCCATACCTCAGACTGTTGTAGATCACATAATTGTATATCTGTAATTACATACCTCAGACCAGTCTAGACCATAGAATGGCATCTTTGTAATTTCATACCTCTGTAGCACTTCAGAATGGAGTCTCTATAATTCCACACCTCTGACCATGTAGCACCTCAAAATGGCATCCCTATAATTTCATACCTCAGGCCAGTCTAGCAGTAGAGAATGGTGTCTCTATAATTCTGTACCTCAGACTAATTTCCACAATTATATCTCTATCTCCCATACCTCAGAGTAATCCCCAGAATTATATCTCTATCTCTCATACCTCTGTCTAATCTCTGGAATAATTTATCTATTTCCCATACCTCAGACCAATCCCTAGAATAATATCTCTACTCTGTGACTAACACTGCACTTCAGGGTGAGTATTGTCACCCTGGATTTGCCTAAACGTTTAATGGCTCTATGTGCACCTAGTGGAAGGAACATTCATGCAGGCACATTGAATAGATGACATATTCCATAGGTAACGGAATTGGGAATTGCAACGGTTTAACAGCTTGATGATACAGCTGACTGACCAGGTATACTGCAAGTGGTTTACACAGTGTTTGTTACCTACAAATGAGATATGGCACCCTGAGGTTGTGAAAGGTTGCTGCTGCATGTTTTGGTTGAGTGTGGGGTAATGTGTATGTGTGTGTGTGTGTGTGTGTCAGTGAAAAGGGTATAGCTACATGTGACACAATGCTTCCTAGTTATTGGTTATGATTATTATTATCATTATTTTCAGAGTAATATGGTTACTAGAATTTTCTGATAACTAGAGTCATCTAATTGCTAGAGTTATCTGGTTATTAGATTTATCTAATTGCTGATTGTTGTATTAGCTGATTGCTAAAGTTGTTATTATTAAAGTTATTTGATTGTTAGAGTTATCTGATTACTAGAATTTTCTTATTTTTAGTTATCTGATTGTTAGATTTATCTGATTACCTGAATTATGTCATCATTAGTTTTTATTTGATTGGTCAATTTATCTGGTTAATAGAATTATATGATTGTTAGATTTATTTGATTGGTCAAGTTATCTGGTCACTAGAATAACGCAATTGAAAAATTTATTTGATTGCTAAAATTATCTGGTTACTAGAGTTATTTGATTGTTAGGATTATGTGATTGCTAGAGTTATCTGATTGCTAAAATTATCTGTTTTTCTAGAGTTATCTAATTGTTAGAATTATGTGATTGTTAGATTTATTTGATTGCTAAAATGATCTAATTACTAGAGTTATCTGATTGCTAGAGGTATATGGTTGCTAGAATTATGTGATTGCTAGAGTTATCTGATTACTAGAATTTTGTGATTGCTGAAGATAAAAGTGAATGACAGTAAAGTTTTACTCTATTATTGTAGTAGCATTATTGTTTCCATATTGCTGTTATTATTATTTTGTACTGCTGATATCACCACACCACCACCACCACCACTTTACTGTATAATTGTTATATCTCTATTTCTGCTGCTACAATCATTATTATTATAATTATTATTATATTTTGTTTGTAGCTTCGGATGCTGAACCATGTCACATGGAAGACAATTTGTACCTTCACTCATCCATCCACTGTGGAAGAAAGTGGTGTAGTAAGTAATATTCTGTTTGGTACTTAAGAAAAATAAATTATATATATATGTATAGTTCCCTAAACTCATGAGAGGCTATTGGTTTCTTCCACTTCTTGTTTTGTTAAAAGCAGGATTTATGTTTGCCAGGCTTGTCACAGGCCATTACTCATGTCACAAGCTGCGGAATCACAGTGGTAAATTCAAGGGATGTAAATTCAGGTGTTGTAAGCAAGTTGAATAAATCAGTCTTTGTGTGTATGTGTAGCCACACGTCATTGCTCACCCCTTTCAAATCAAAGCAGGTAAATTGATGCCATCACAAACACACACACACACACACACACACACACACACACACACACACACACACACACACACACACACAACACACACACACACACACATTTATAATTGTTTTCATTTGAGAAAATATTTCAGAACTTGTGAAAATTAATTCAGAACTCTTTGAATGCCTATATCCCAGTTTTATAAAGCCTAAACTTGTGACTCTTGTCATTCTGAACACTGAGGTGTTGTCAAACACCAAGACTAAAAATTAAAAAAATAAAATAGATTTTTTTCTTTTAAATGAGAAGTTTTATAGAACACAAAAAACCAGGATTATTTTTGTTTGTTTGATCCAGCTTGGGTAATATTTATTTACAAAATAAAGTGATCAGCTCCATCTTATTACAGAACATAAAGAATAAACATTATTTAAAAGGCAAACAATTATTCAGAAGCCATGTGATGTATAGTCCAAGCAGCCATTCCATTTGATGAAGAGATGAAAGTTCCTTCAAGTAATAGATGTTTGTTAAAAATAAATGACAAAGACTACCACTGTATTTTGTACACCAACTTTGGGTTGCATCATTTTACTACATAACCTGCATTTAATGTAATGTTTGTCACAATCTGGATATATATTTTCTACTTTTAAGTGCAGTGTTTTATAAAACTGTATGCATTTTTTGAAAAAAACCCACTTTTGTTAGCTATTTTAGTTTGTTACTGAAGTGTTCTAACTTGTAAGACTTCACGCTTCTGTTTTACCTATTTTATTTTGTTACTGAAGTGTTATGACTGGTAAGTTTTCACACTTTTTTCCTTGAAGGGATTAGTGTTGCTGTGGAAATTATTCTTTTTAGCAGCAAGAGAAGAATAAAGCTGAACAAAACACAGTTTTTATAAAAGTATATTACTGTATATAAAGACACTAAGTCCTCTGTTTACACGATATATATGCATTCTTGAGACACTCGCATAACAACAATTGTGTAATGGAACAGGATTTTCCCATTAAAATATATATGTATCTATATACGGGTAAACTATAACAATGTCATAACATAGCACTTACTTTCACATCTGTGTAATGCAACTAAACAAAAATAAAACAAACACTAAGAGACTGAAATTACAGGGCTTGGCATCTTGCTGTCAGCGCACATATAAAATGAAAATGCCTAAATGTTAGATTGCATCAATTCAGATGTGTTGAGAACTCACTGTGTATATCAAGATGTGTTGAGAACTCATTGTGTATATCAAGATGTGTTGAGAACTCATTGTGTATATCAAGATGTGTTGAGAACTCACTGTGTATATCAAGATGTGTTGAGAACTCACTGTGTATATCAAGATGTGTTGAGAACTCACTATGTTTATACTCATATGTGTGCACATTTATATTAACTTATTACAACCTTAAAATATGTATTATACTATCTAGATCTTTAATAAGAACAATAATGTAAAATTAAAAAATAACATGGTCATAATTTTAATTTTGTAACCTGCATTTTGTAGTTGCATCAGATGAGTATAATATTCATGTATTGTTTTTCATGTGTTTACTTTATCATAAACGATACTGACAGTAATAAATACATATTTGTAATATTGAAATGAAGTCAAATGGTTCATTGACACATTTAGAAATAAATTTTCAATTTTTTGCACCAGTGGTGGAATGTTTCATTAATTTTTTTTATGGTCACTCTTCATAGATACAATTAACCTTCTGCTGCAAAAATCACAATTTTCTTTCTCTGAAAATTAAAGCCATGTTCATTTGAGCAATTTATTCTTTTGCTTGAGTGATTAAGATTCCTCATTACTAGACAGGTTTTTTTTCCTTTGTGATAAAGTAAATTTGCCTCTCCCTATTTTTAATTTTAATTGTTATTTAAGTTGCTTAATTGTCAGAGTGACCTGACCAAGGGCACGGCACACCTTATAGTGTTATTTTGAAAGTCTGAAGTATATTGAAATTCTTTTGATTTAAATGCCCAATCATTTTTATTATCTTGAGTTAGCTTTTAATTGTATGAAATATATTTATTGTTTTAAAGGTTGTCTATAGAGAAGTAGAAACAAGAACAGCAGCAGCTAGTGAAGGAGAGTTAAGTGCCCCTACTGCAACACTGTTTGCAGGACAGAGCAAATGTATGTAAACATAGCAATGAAACAAAATATTTTGTGTTTTCTTTGTATATCTTGATGTGTGTGTGTGTGTGTGTGTGTATGTGTTTAGTGCCTTTTTTTGAATGTGAGTGTGTTTAACTGAATATGAGATAAAATATTTTCGATCTCTTTGTCATCGTCAGTTTTCTTGTAACCATGTGTAGTGTCTGGTAAGAAAAGAAAAAGTGTTTCGTGAATGATTTAAAAATAACTTCACATGACTACAAACATCAGTTATTTTGATTTCCTATTTTTTCTTGTTTTTAAAAAATATAACATAAATGTTTAAACCACTCAGTGTATAAATCAGTTTATTTCATTCTTTATAATTAATAAATTAACATATTTTGAAAAATTAAGTGCATTTGCATCACTGGGTGATCTTTTAAGTTTACATTTATTCAGTTTCTTCACACGAGGTATGCGCACTCAATAATAAAGATGTATTACCCAGTAAACCGTCACACATAGCAGCATATTAGGAACAGTATTATTCCTGATTGTCACAGGCAAAGTGAGTGCTCTTTATAGAAAAGAGCATCTACCAGTTTTTTTGATGTTAAATTTTCTTCACTCGTAGAACATAATAAATATTAGATGTCTTTTGATAACAGCCAAAAAATCAGTTATACATATATTTCCTTGATGCCTTTATAACCATTTCAAGAAATGAATATGGGAACTTTGATCATTGACATTCATTCATGCATTCCAAATATGAGAAAGATGAATTACATACATTTAATTCTTCAAAGCGTTTTATTTATTTTCTTTTTTAATGCATTTCACCCATGAGTTCTAAATAATCTAAATCCAGATGCAATGATATTTCACAAATGTCAAATGTAAATTGAACCACATTAATGTTTCACAAATCTAATGCATATCATATACTAATCGATATACAGTAATTTAACAAATCTCATACATGTCAAATACTAATTAATACACATTAATGTTTCACAAATCTAAGGCATGTCATATAATAATCGATATACAGTAATTTAACAAATCTCTTATATGTCAAATGCTAATTAATACTCAGTGATGTTTCTCAAATCAAATGCATATCATATACTAATCAATATAAATTAATTTAACAAATCTCATACATGTCAAATGCTAAAGTTTCACAAGTCTTATGCATATCATTTGTGACAGTTTACACATTAATAATTCACAAATCTCTGTCATATTAAATGCTATCTTGTAGGATGCTGGCCAGAAACTAATCCATACATCTTGATATTTTACAAATCTGTATCAGGTCAAATGCCATCTTAAAAGGAGCTAATTATAAAGTATTCCATATACATTGATATTTCACAAATCTCTATCATGTCTAAAGCTTTCTTAAAAGGAGCTGTTCATATTGATGTTTCACAATCTCTATCATGTCTAAAGTTTTGTTAAAAGGAACTGACCATAAAGTATGTCAGTCTTTTGGGGACATTTTTACCCATTTCTTCTCCTTTGTCACAAGTCAGCATATAAATGACACAAGTTTGTTTGATTATTTCTCCCACCCCACCCGTACCCACATATAATGGCATTGGTAGTTTGGTTAAAATATACCAGTATAATTCTGTTTTAAAAAATTGTTACTGACTGGTTGAAATATACTGGTATAATTCTGTAAAACAAAACAGTTACAACTGGTTGAAATATATAATTCTTAAAGCAAAACATGTTTACTTATACATATAATTCTGTAAAACAAAATCATTATTTATGATTCGTTGAAATATACAAATATAATTTTGTAAATAAAACTTTGCTACTAATTGTTGAAATATATATAAGTATAATTCTATAAAACAGAAACATTGCTACTAATCTGTTGAATATATAAATATAATTCTAAAAAACAAAGCTAGACTTCTGATTGGTTGAAAAATACCAGTATAATTTTATAAAAGAAAATCATTGATATAGTTTAGTTTTGAACCATTCCAGTATAGTTCTATAATAAGAAAACCATTGCTACTGATTGTTTGAAAAATACCAGTATAATTCTATAAAGAAAATGATTGCTACCGATTGGTAGAATAACACCAGTTTAATTCTCCAAAGCAAAAACTTTGCTAATGATTATTTGAAATATACCAGTATAATTCTTTAAAAAAACAAAAACAATACTACTAATTGATTGGTCCTCAAGAAAGTAGAACAACAAAACATACTGTAAAGAAATAAAATGAAAATTTTTATTATAGTAAAATAGTGTACATATACTACCACAATATCAGGACCTCCCTCCATGTCACAATACATCACACTTTTCTCAACCACTCTTCATTCACTCCCTCTAGTGATCTGTTTTACAAATAGCTCTATACACTATTAATTCACAAATCTCATATGTTTCGTCCTTTTACTTTCAGTAGTCCGTACACATTGACTTTTGAATTACATTTACATATACTAGGTAAATGCTCTCTTTCTGTCAGTTATTTATTTCACTAAAACTTTTGCAGTGCTAATCCCTTCTTACATACTTTCAATCTCTTTGAAGGGAGATCACTCTTGCATACTTATAAAGGCTTATTAAGTCAAAGATGTGTTAATCCTTTGTCACTGTGCTGTAAAATCTTTTTAAAGGGAAATCACTCTTGCGTGCTTATAAAGATTTAAATTGCTAAGCATTCATACAAGGTTTTGGTTAGGCAGGTATTAAATACTGCATCTGATAGTTTGTTGGCCAGTGAGTGGAAAAATGCCCTATATGGCTCATTCTCTGGAGAAGTGTACCATGAAGGGTGGGACCATTTGAATTGTTTTTATTTTTAAATAAAGCGTTGAAATGTCATGTGTTTATATTCTGTATATTCAGAATTGATGTGAGAGATATATAAGATAGTTATGTGAACATGTGTTTATTTATTTTGTAATTATTTGTAATACAAAGTCATTTTGATCTGAAAAATGGCATATGAATACATATAGCCATTTTCTTTAATTTTCATTGTTATAAACAATCCAACAAATTTACCGTATCAAGGTTTTCTTAGAAGTGATAATACATTAAAGCAATATTCAGTATTCCCTTTATCTGCAAATGATCAATTTTGAGAAAAAATAATATTTTTTAAAGGCAGATTCTTTGCAGTGTTTAGTTTCCACATAAATTGGATCCAAAACTTATTCTTTTATCAAAGTGTGATATGTCAGATGAACACACCATGTGGATTTAATTGGGGTTTTTTACTGGAAGTATTCAGAAGCTAATGTTTACCAAATGTATTCATTATATTCAGCTTTAGGAAAACTAATTTGACTTCATTCCCTCTTTATCATGTTACAATGGACCTAATATACATTTATAAATATATAATAAAGATGATAAAAGAATGCTAGATTGAGACCACTTGTTATGATAGAAAATTAATATGGCAAACAATGTCTACAATTGACATACACTTTTTTCTCTGTACATAATACTACAGCTGATGCTGACAGAATAGTATATGTAAAAACTTAGGTTGTTGTACACATTAAAATCTTTGGGAACTGATTTGTGAAAAAAACACAGTAGACTTATTTAGAACAGTTAATATTTTATTGGCAATGTCAAGTAATTGTTGTGTAATAATAAAGCAGTCCATGGGAAATTGAAAATATGTTATGATAAATTTAAGCTACTTAATGGGATTTTGACAGTAAGTTTTGTGTGGTTGAAAGAACCTATCAAAACTTAAACTTAATGAGAGTTGATCTTATTCTTGACAATAAGTTTTGCATTCATTAATTAGTTTTACTTTTGGTTGGTTGAATTAACATATCAGAACTTAAACTGAATGAGAGTTGATCTTATTCTTGACAATAAGTTTTGAGTTCAATAATCAGTTTGACTTTTGTATGGTTAGTTAAATACATATCCAGGGCAAATACTTCTTCATTTTCATAAGTTAATTTTTTTATTTTTTTTTTATGGCAGGTTATATATTCACTTCAGCTGAATTTTGTATTTATTTTTCAATTTATTTATGACTTTATGTGTCAGATGAGATACAGCCATGTCCGGTCAACATTCCAGTTGCTAAACCTCCAACCAATAAAGCCAATCCTAAAGTGGGAATAGGCAGGGCAGCTTTCTCGCCAGACTGCAAATACATCTATACCAGAAATGGTCAGTAAATGTTTACACCAGAAATGGTCAGTAAACATCTATACCAGAAATGGTCAATAAAAATCTCTACCAGAAATGGTCAGTAAACATCTACACAACATAATGGTCAATAAACATCTACTTTGAAATTGTCAATAAACATCTACACCAGAAATTGTCAATAAACATCTATACCAGAAATGGTAAGTAAACATCTACACCAGAAATGTTCAATAAACATCTGTACCAAAATTGGTCAATAAACATATATACCAGAAATGATCAGTAAAGATATACACCAGAAACGGTAAGTTAACATCTACACCAGAAGTGGTCAGTAAACATCTATATAAAAAATGATCAGTAAACATCTATATCAGAAATGGTCAGTAAACATCTATATCAGAAATGGTCAGTACATCTATATCAGAAATGGTCAGTAAACATCTATATCAGAAATGGTCAGTAAACAACTATATCAGAAATGGTCAGTAAACATCTATACCAGTGATGATCAGTAAACATCTATATCAGAAATGGTCAATAAACAACTACAAGAAAGCATCTTAAATTTTTCTACGCAAGTCATAGAAACAGTAGATAAAATAACTATATTAAAATTATCTGCATTTTCTTCAAATATCATAACTTACTTAAAAATATTTGCCAATATTCTACATTTTGAAGAAAGGTGAGACAATAATATTTAAATTGCCCTTAGTGTTACCCTATTTAAAAAGTTTATATATATGTTGGGGTTTTATTAGTCTTGAAATATTTTTCCCTATGATTGTTTTGACTGTTTAAAAAAAAGTTCCTAATGTAATGTATTTTATATTCTACATTTGCTTAGTTCAGCTATTCTCCACATCACATGTATTGATTTTTAAACACAGATAACATGCCTTCAGTCCTTTGGGTTTGGGATGTGCGACGTCTTTCTCTATGTACCGTACTCATACAGTCTTCACCAATTAAATGTAAGTTTACATTTTTCATTGATCTGTTGGAAAAAAATTAAAAATTCTCTCATTAAGTATTAGTTTTTATTTCCCTTGTTGGGATCTGTTAACTCACTCTGTCCAGAGAGCTTGTGAAACCACTGTCACCAGTATTATGTTGGGATTTGTTTTTTAATTCATTCTGTTCAAAGTGTTTGCTCAACTCAGAATGCTCATTCAGACACTGTTGGCAGTGTTATGTTGGGACTTGTTAACTCAGTCTATCCAAAGTGTTCATGCTATTATTGACAGTGTTATTTTGAGTTCTGTTAACTCAGTCTGTCAGAAGTATTCTTTCAAGCACTATTGTCAGTGTTATGTTGGGTTGTTAACTCATTCTATCCAATACTATTATTAGCAGTGTTATGTTGAGTTCTGTTACCTCAGTCTTTCAGAAGCATTCTTTCAAGCACTATTGGCAGTGTTAATTTGGTATGTGTTAACTCAGTCTATCTAAAGTGTTCATTGCTATTATTGGCAGCCTTATGTCTACCAGTATTATTGTAATCCATGGTACTGCTGAGGTTCTCTATGTGCAATCATTTTCAGGCATGTTTGTTGCATTGTTATATTTACAGAATTGTATATTTCAACTTGCTTTTAAAGAGTATTATTGTCCATCAACAGAATGATATAACAACACTATTGTTGTTGTTGTTTCGAAAACTTCTTTGTTCCACAGGAATTGCATGAAAACCTTTCATCTTCTTGATGTTTTCAGTTTTGAATGATTCCCGTGGAGCCCTCCTCCCTTTTCTTGTATTCAGGGAGGGTAGGTGGAGATGTATTATGGTGCTTTAGTTAGGGGTTTGGTTTTTTCTTGATTTTTTTTTCTTGCTTCTGTTCTTCATTTTGTTGCAAATGTTGTTGGTCTATTCATTCTATTTTTATTTATTTAAAAAAAAAAAATTTATTTGAATTTTTTGAATAGTTGCAGAGCTACCTATTTCCCGATAAGTTGGATTTTTTTGAAGTAGTGGTTTGCTTTTGCCTTTGGGTTTGGTTTTTTTTGGGCAGGATAGTAGGAGGTAACAACAGTATTTGTAAAATAAAAAATTAATCAATTAATTAATTAAAATGCCTCAAAACACCCATTTATAGCCAGAAACTAGTTATTTTACTATGGTACACAGCTGTGCAGCATTTCCATCTTATGGACAGAATGTGTTAATGATTTCTTTCATTAAATGAGTTCTGTTTCTATTTGTTAATGGCTTTTTTCATTAAATGAGTTTTTATCTCTCCTATGAACAGAATGATTGATAGTTTCTTTCATTAAATGAGTTCTGTTTGTCCTATGAACAGAATGGGTTAATGGCTTTTTTCATTAAATGAGTTTTTATCTGTCCTATGAACAGAATGAGTTAATGGCTTTTTTCATTAAATGAGTTTTTATCTGTCCTATGAACAGAATGAGTTAATGGCTTTTTTCATTAAATGAGTTTTATTTTTATCTGTCCTATGAACAGAATGAGTTAATAGCTTCGTTTGTTAAACGTGGACTCTATTTCTCTCTATTCTATGGACAGAATGAATTAAATGCTTCTTTCATTAAACAAGTTTTGTTTTTTCTCATCCTATGGACAGAATGAGTTAAATTTTTCTTTTCTTAAACATGAGTTTTGTTTCTTGAAAACTAAAGTATTAACTAGTATAAGCTTTTAGTTTAGAGAGAAATTATCACAATTACATATTAATAATTGGAAACATTGATTTTAAATTTTGGAGGTATACTAAATGAAAGGGAAGCAATTCATTCAAATGTTGGACCAAACTAAATGAAAGGGAAGCAATTCATTCAAATGTTGGACCAAACTAAATGAAAGAGAAGCAATACCAGGATCTTAGATTAGAAATCCAGAGTCTGTTGAATATAAAGTGATAGGTGCCTTGGGGAACATAACATCTAATTTGGAAAACTTTCTGAATAAATGTTCTGGAAACTACAGGCTTGCCCACTAGCCAGCACTCCTCAGAAGTGTTCACATCTTCCTTATAAAAAATATTGGGTCTCCCAGAATCTTGAGTCTGAGACCTTGGTTCACAACCAACAGTCAACAGAAGTGGAAAAAAAGCTGGAATAATAATAATAGAGATGTGATATGCTGTCCTAATCTTATAAAAACTAAACATTTTATAATAATTGTACTCAAAACACACAAGATATTAATACATAAACCGCTTAAACACTTATAAAAACTGAAAAAAGCAAAAATGCTAAAGAGTATAGTAAACAACTATATTTGCAAAAGAGAAACATAAATAAAAATTAATTAACAAATGTACAGCTAGAACAAATGGTGATACAAAAAGAGCTGTTGTTATTCTTGTTGAGGAAAAAGTGTCAGTTCTGTTCTTGCTGAGGAAAAAAAATGCCATTGCTATTCTTGCTGAGGAAAAAGTGTTTTGTGAGTACTCTTACAATATGGCATAGTTTTATTGTGTTCACTCAAATTGCATCAAAGGATCCCCCCAAACCAGTAGACATTGACAATATTGCTTTTGGAATGTTGAAAGTGCTGATGACGAGTGTTGACTTCCAGTATGTAGCAAGAGAGCAGTGTATTTGTGATCAGACAGATACTTACTAACTTAGGACTGGAGCCAGATAGTGAAACATAAGAAAGAGAAGAAATGCTCTGTTGTATTCTGCTGTAGGCAGATAGCTGGTGAAGACTGGACAGATAGTCAGTGAAGACTGGACAGATAGCCAGCGAAGAATGTGGATAGGTAGCCAGTGAAGACTGGACAAGTAGCCAGTAGAGTGTGATGAGGTGGAATGCTATGATTGATCCTTGGGGCTTTGAGAATAATTACAGAGCTTTGAATCTTATGAAGTTTCTTTTGAAATATCAGATATAAAAAAGAAAATTTAATTTCATTTTCCCATCAATGGTCTTTTCCCCCTAAAACTAATGAAATATGAAATCACATGCAGTTTTATTAAGAAACTAATTCTCATGTTTATTCAATGGGTTATCTCCTCCTGGAAGAGAGCTAATGGTGCTCTGTGGCATCAAGACCAAGGTAGTTCCATTTCAAGGAGAATAAATTAGGCATTGTTCATTTATTGCCCATTATGTCTTGTAAATGATAACAATTGATTGACCTTGCAGGGTCCACAAATCTCTGTTGCATTCTGTAGTCTTCATTTGCTCATTGATGTTGCATATTTTGCTCTTGTGACATTGCATTCCATATTCAGTAGCTCAGAGAATTCATTTGCATTTCATATGCAGCATAGTTTCACTAAAAGATTTCATAATTGTTCTGTTGTGTTCCTTATTAGTCAATGAAATTGGAAAGCTTCATAATTGTTCTGTTGTAGTCTATATTTAGTTCAGTGAAATTGGAAAACTTCATAATTGTTTTGTGGTATTCTATATTTAGTTCAATGAAATTGGAAAACTTCATAAATGTTCTGTTGTATTTTGTATTTAATTCAGTGAAATTGAAACATTTCTTAATTTTTATATTGCATTCAATGTTTAGTTAAGTAAAATTGGGAAACTTCATAATTGTTCTGTTGCATTCTTTATTTAGGTCATTGAAATTGGGAAACTTCATAACATGTTCTTCTGTATTCTTTATTTAGGTCAGTGAAATTGGGAAACTTCATAATTGTTCTGTTGCATTCTTTATTTAGGTCAGTGAAATTGGGAAACTTCAAAATTGTTCTGTTGTATTCTATATTCAGTTGTTTTGTGGCACCAGAATCTTCATAATTCCATTTACCATAGCATTTGTTGTTGGCTATTGTTCATTTAAGTAGCTCAGTAACATGGCATAGTGCATAGTTGCTCTCTTTAAATAAAATTAATTTAACTTATGACATTATTTATTTATACTGTTTGTTTATATTATTTGTTTATACTCTTTGTTTTATATTATTTGTTTTTACTCTTTGTTGCTAATTGTTATTTATTGCATTTCTGATTGTACAGCTGTTGTCTGGGATCCTCAGAAGCCACGGCTTGCATTGTGCACTGGGTCCAACAAACTATATATGTGGTCACCTGAAGGCAGCCTGTGTGTGGACATTCCAGCAGAAGGTTGGTTAACTCTTTAAAACCGTAACAAGGAACCCAAATTATAATTATCATTGTAAGTGATGACATTTTTTTCATCAATAATATATTACATTCTCTCTCTCCCCTCCATTTTATGTGATGAAATTAAAATTAATTTCTTTATTTGATACATTCTATTCATGTACTCTGATATGTTTTTTGTGCACTAAATTACCTGAAGTTTTAATTCTTTGATCAACAGCATCATTTCAAGTCACCTCTGTCCAGTGGCAGCCAGATGGTGGATCGATTTTACTGCTGGGTCGGGACCAGATGTGTGTTTGCTTTCTCAGCCCTCCTGTTGATGTCACTGAAAACTCTGCTGCTGTTTCATCCATTTCCACAATAAAAAGCTGATGAAACAGATGCAGTTCTTATCATCTGCTCTTCTTTGATTGAAATAGTTTTAGCTGATTTAAATCAGTTTGAATGTTAATCACCATCTTATCATACACATCTTTCTTATGACTAGCAAGGAAAAGCCTTAGTTTGCTTATTTTACTTTGCATCTTTAGTTCACTAATTTTATTTTATATCGTTAGTTCACTTATTTAAATCTTTAGTTCACTAATTTTATTTTATATCTTTAGTTCACTTATTTAAATCTTTAGTTCGCTAGTTTTATATCTTTAGTTCACCTATTTAAGTCTTGAGTTCATTAATTTTATTTTATATCTCTAGTTCACTTAATTAAGTCTTGAGTTCATTAATTTTATTTTATATCTCTAGTTCACTTATTTAAGTCTCGAGTTCATTAATTTTATTTTATATCTCTAGTTCACTTATTTAAGTCTTGAGTTCATTAATTTTATTTTATATCTCTAGTTCACCTATTTAAGTCTTGAGTTCATTAATTTTATTTTATATTTTTAGTTCACATTTGTTGTTGTAAATGGTCTTAGGAAACATGTTGGTTGATATAATAAAGAATTTTGGCTAAATGCAGTAAAATAGGATGTTTGACGCACCGCATTAAAGAAATATTTTGATCAAATGTACTAAAAAGATATTTTGGCATGTCACATTATATAAATATATTTTAATTAATGCAGTAAAGAAATAGTTTGATTAAATGCACTAAAAAAGATATCTTGGAATGTCATATTATATAAATATATTTTATTTAATGCAGTAAAGAAATATTTTAGATTTAAAAAAACATCATTATCGCTATGTAGTATAATACTGTCCATTACTGCTCCCTGAGTCGCTGCTGCTCTGTGCATTAAAAGGTTTATTTCTTGGTTGTATATATAGTAAGGCTGTTAACAAGCAAGTCCTTTTGTGATACGACTCTGTACATGTATCCCAAGGATACACTTATTTCAAATGGTTAAAATTCATTAATACCAATTAAAAAAATAAATGCTTGCTAGTTTGAATTTTAGATGTTTGTGGAAAATTGTTACATATAACTAGCATTTGTATGTGTATATGTATATAGGTGTGTGGGTGTATTTGAATACAATAGATGTGTATGTATATAATGAATACAGTATTTGTGTGATAGGTGTGTATGTGTATGCTGAATACAGTATTTGTGTGTACAATAGGTGTGCATACATATACTGAATACAGTATTTGTATGTACAATAGGTGTGTATATATATACTAAATACACTATGTGTGTGTGATGTGCATGTATACACTAAATAGTGTATGTGTGCAGTAGATGTGTATGTATATATTAAATATAGTGTGTGTGTGTGTGTGTGTGTGCGTGCGCGCAATAGATGCATATGTTCTGCATTCTGCATTTAATATAAATAGGGGTTTATGTACATACTAAATTGTGTGTGTGTGTGTGTGTGTGTGTGTGTACAATAGCTTTTGTATATAAACTAAATACAGTATATGTATATACAATAGGCATATATGTATATATAAAATACAGTGTGTGCATTCAATAGGCAAATACGCATATACTTCAGTGTGTTTGTGCAATAGATGTGTATGTATATACTATACACAGTATGGGTGTGCGCATTCAATAACTGTGAATAGATAAATTCATGTAGGCAGACACTCTAATAACCTATTAAAACTAGCATGCAGCAGTGCTAAAAATTAAAAGAACTGAGACTTTACACATCATAATAGAAATGAGGCAGCTTTAGTCAACTACTACTGTAAAGTCACTATAAAGTCACTATAATTGTGACAATTATAATTTTACCATAGTAAAATAATTTGTGTACAAATATTGTATTTTCAAAAACTGTACTGAGTTTTGTACATGTTGATTTGCATTTTCTTCTTTTATTAATCTATTTATTTTTCATAAAACATGACTATCACCCATTAAGATTACATTTGTGAATACAAAGTTGGTTGTGTTGAATTAATAAAGAAAATATTTATAAATATCTGGAAAGATATCAAAATGTTACAGATTATGTGCAGTGTCTCATCTATTTTAATGTATTTGATATTTTAATTTAATTCCTTGGAAAATTAAAAGTGTTATTAATTTTATGTAATTCTGTATTGTTCACTGTTAAATACAAAAATAATCATATAGTCAGAACATTTCTCAACACACCATTGTAACGAACACACACCTTTAGCTAGACTGGCTAACAAATCTGGCATCTTACTTCATCACTCTCACAAAGGTTAGAGGTATAAAATATACATTTTTAAAAATTCTGAGAATATTTTGCAACCTTCCTATAACAGTAGAGCCTGTCATGCTAATATTAATAGCACTTCATGTGGTTAGCTCTTTCTGTGTACTTAGTTATGTGGTACAATGTTCCAATTGGCAGATATGTGGGCACTGTTTTCTCTCTTCCATGACATTAACCTCTTGCCTGTCAGTGGTGGAGTAAATTTGCTTGTCCCTATTTTAAAACTTAATTATTATATAGTTCATTAAATGACAATGTGACATGACCTTCAGGTACTGTGTATGATGATATTTTTGTAAGTGCCAAAGTAAAATAACAACTCGGATAAAGTATATACTAGAACTTGCTGATATAATCCAAACCAGTCCAGAGTGGATGAGTAATTTTTGCTATCCAATAGTTTAAGGTTTACAAATAACAAACTAGCCAATGGTTAGAGACCAAAACTTATCCGTCGAAGAAAATTCTCTATTCTAATCACTTTGATTTTGACCTAACTCAAGTCTGGTCGGCAATCATTATTCTGATTGATTGAAAGAGAATGGACTTAGAAATATTTCACACACTTTGCTATTGATATATTATATTTGTAAATTAATGTAAAGATGTATTATTTGAAAAGACTATTATTTCTACAGTTGTGAATTATGATACTTGTACGTAATATGTTAAACTCATGACATTGTTTCTAGCAGAAACATGTTCATAATTGATTATGTTGTATGTATTTATTGTGTTGCACAGATGTATAGGCTAATGAATGCTGTTGCAGGAATTGTAAGTTGAGAATGATTGTAAGAAAGAATAGAGAATAGAGATGATTAAACTTGGAAACTTAATGTTACCCTCTGATATGATGTTTCACAAAGGAGCAAGCCCTTCTTATTTCCCCCTTTTCTTCTTGTTTGTTTGTGGTGGATTTGAGAAGTTTCCATCCTACAGTGTGGCAGTTGTGTTGATTCACTGCACCCTATTTGTGTGTGTTGGCAAGTGTGTCTGACTCCAATGTGGAACTTTCTAGCAAAAGATGTGCTAGAAGTTTCTTACTTTGATTGCCTAATCGAGAAGCTAATATGGCGAATGTGTGCCTAGATTAGTCTTGAGGGATCTACAGTGTTGGAACATTCTACAATGTGCCTAGCAGAGCATGTGAGAGACTGACTACATGTATTATTCTATTGTGAACAATAAACATACGACATTACATGTATTATGAAAGCGTGCGAAGGACTGTTTCATCTTACATAATTGAACAGTTTATGTACAAAGTATTATATCACTCTATAACTCCATTTCTTCTATGATAAGAATAGTCCTGTAATCTCTTGAAGCTAATCTGACTGCTGAATTATTATGTGTTAGAATATAAGACTGAATAAGTATCGAAATTATCTGAACGTGTTTCCATGGAATATTAATACCAAATAATCTTTTTATTGGTATTATCATATGTATATTTTATTGTTGATTTAATAAATTTATTTACCTTCTTGCCCATGTTATTAAACTAAATGTTGGAGTAATAGAGGGTGGATGGGAGCTTGTTAAATATAAATATAGATGGATTTTTATTACTCCTTTAGTAAGAAGTTTCCACCTATGAAAGTATTGTGTGACAATAAAACAACTGTCTTATTGTTGTGGAAGAGAGAAGACTTTTACTACACCCGTATAATCCATCAAGTGAGAGATGAGTGGTGTCTCATGGGAGAATTATTAATAAACATAAGATTTCTCCATCACTTGCAATTAGTTAAGGATGATTAATAATAAAAGGTGCATTTCACAAGAAAAAAGAAATTCAAGCTTTAATACATTATTAATCACTTTATTATTGTCAGAAATGTAGATTTTTATTTCACTTTTAAACTGTAAATGTAAAAAATCAATTTTATTTGACTAAATCCAATCATTACATATGGAAAAAATGTGTAAATATCAAAAAACAAATTCTATCACATTGGGAAACAACAAAATTGTATAAAAAAAATTAAATAAACATTTAGGCAATATTTGTTACAAAACGGACAATGTAAAAAATTAAATTAAAATAACAAGACTTTTAGGCAATATTTATTACAAAACATTTACTGACTAAAAAATGGCTTGAAATATTTTTAGTACATTTTGTGGCAATATAAATATGGCATTGATTTAGACTTTTTGCAAATGTAGATGCGCAAAGAAGTAAAAAAAATAAAAATACTTATTTAAAGTGTCCAAAGGTGACTGATGACAGAAATTTGAGATAGCGATTCTGAATACAGATATAAAGAGATGAAGAAAATAAAAGGTACTTTTATTCAATTATAAATTTTTTTTTTTTTAAAAGCAAAACAATATCTAAGAGTTGATTTCTTGTTCATTAATGATTGATAAATATAAATCTTATGAATTTTCCTTTAAAAATCCTACAGATATATATATAACAAGATATAACAATGAACTATATCTATATTAAGAGATGTAACAAAGTCCTACAGTCTATATGGAGATGTAACAATGATCTACAGTCTATATGGAGATGTAACAATGATCTACATCTATATAAACAGATGTAACAAAGTTATACAGTTCTATAAAGAGATGTAACAATGACCTACCTATATATAAACAGATGTAACAAAGTCACACAGCTCTATAAAGAGATGTAACCAATATCTTCTTCACAAACCTATTGACAAATAATTCTACCAAATATCACCACTAATTTTCTAATAAAGAATTCTGAAAAAATATTTTTTAATACATTTGTAATAAATTTGAAAGTATCAATCAGAAATAAATAAATAAAGGATAATCTCTAAATATACAGGTAAAGAGTCTAAATAATGGGTATTATAATGAATTTTTTTTCTTGTCTTTGGGGAATTAAAATTTATACCGTAAACAGGCAAGATAGAATTATTAGCAAAGAAGAATTTAAAAAGATTATTGCAAACTTATCTAAACTTCAAACTTCAAATCAATGACTTCATTGTGTTCCTCTAAATGAAAGGCAAATGCCCGCAAAGCCTTGTCTTGTGTACAGCTGTTTCTAACCCCCCCCCCCAATTTTAACTGATAAACGAATCCAGTCAATTATTAAGTGTATACAGAGATTAGCAATTGATATCAACCCTTAATTATTAAATCAAGCAGAAAATCTTAATAGCATATAAATGTAACTTGAGCTTTAATGAAAAAATAATCAAGATGTAAAGTGTTAAAATAACCATTATTTGCCAGGTTGTGGCCACAGATAAAAAAAAAGAAAGAAAGAAATTAGCAAATATCTCTTTTGTGTGCTAAATCAGAATGGATAAAGAATACAAAAATTAAAAAGTCAACCAACCAAAACCAAGATTTTTTTTTTTTTAAAAGATCAACATAAGTAATAATAAATTTTTAAGTTTTAATGAAATCTATCAGAGATGAAGCCAATCATGTCATTGTTACTTTGGTCAGAAGTCAGCAAAGTTAATGTCAAGTAGGTAATCAGTGCCAGTCCCAATACACCATTCTTTTTTAATAGACATCAAGGTCAAATGTCACTATGAATAATTTATATTATAATTTAAAGGTATTCAAGAGATTCAAGGAATGCACTAATTCTTGCACACAAATGCAAAATTATGTATGTCAAAATAAAGAAAAAAATCATAATTAAAAGTTATTAAAAAATAAATATGTGTATATATATATACACACATATAACTGTGATCCAAATCACTGAAAGATATATACTGGTGGTCTGAGCAATCATAGTTCTTTATTAAAATGGTAAAATGAAAATAGAAAGCAAAAACAGGATACAATTTTTGTTGACAGATCAAGTTAATATTCTTTAAACAGAAGTTTGGACAAGAAAATTAAACAATTCACTTTCAACACATTAAAATTTATTTATATTCATCTGATTGCATGTTTTTAGCATCATCATATCATCAACACTTCCAAAAGCGCAAAGTTCACAAACCATCTCAGAGTGAGGATAAACTTGTTTTCTTTGTATATAATCATTTGACAATGTCTTTTGAGTAGTGTTTATAAATAATCACATGAGAATGTCTTTTAAATGACAGCTTTAGCTGATGGGTATACCACATCAAAACTCACAACTAATCAGGTCAGTCGCACTTCAAGTGCAAGGCGTTGAAGGCAGATGGTCATCCAAAATTCAAGAATATACTAAAATGATTCTTTAGAAGCACATGCCATTACGATCTCGGAAAAAACCCAAGTTGCTTTGATTAAAGATGATAGATGGCAAACTGGCATAGCTTTCGATTTCAATTGGTCCTTCAGTGACCTTCACCTGCAAATAAGCAAACTGAGAAGTTGTGGCAGAAAGGATATGAATTTTAAAAAAAAATCAATATTTAAACAGCACAAGGAAAGACACAATTAAGAAAGTTATCTCCATAACCTCTTCAAAAAATACACATCTTGCCTTCATCTGAGCAAACCTTAAACCAAAACTAACTGCGTTCGCAGACAATTTTTATCTGGAAATCACCCCTCAGCAGAATAAAAGTGAATCTAACTGTACTTTCATAATTGCTTTATGACCCTAATTAAAATTTTGAATTTAAGTTTCAAATAAATGTGAAAATTTATGTGGATTAATTTGAATGGGATATTAAAAAAAAAAGCAGTATCATACAGTAAAATAATATTATTTAATAATTTTAAACAAAATCAAAATTAAAACATTTGAACTGAGATAAAAATGGCCGTTGCAACAACTGACATAAGCTAAAATTCACAACAGAGTTTCAAGGGTCAGAACCCAAAGATAAATAAAAAAAAAACAAAAAAATGGACTAAAACATCACTCATGCATAAACAAACCCACATACACATGAAATAAAACAACTGCATAATAATAATAAAAAAAAAATACTGTGGACACCTCAAATAACTGAAATTGGATTATGTTAACTATATCACAAAATATGTATGATTTTATTTTTATCAATATTCTACCATACATTTTAACTGATATTATATATCAAAAAGACTTTCTGTTTTAATGTGAAAATATTTTTTAACTTGGTTTTTAAACTGCAAATGCTTTTCTGTTGCATAATCTATTAATCATGTCATTTTATAGAATTCTGTGAAGAAGAGAACTTAATATAGATAGAAAACAATTCTAATAAACAAATACGAGCACCTGGAAAACAAGCAGACACAATAGTCCACGTATATCATCTAAATAGCAATGCTCTGGCTGAAAATATACATGGCTACTTGGAGATAATAATAATACAATAATGAAAAGATATCAACAGATATTTTAAACAATATGCTATCAGTTACTGATTTCTCATCTGCTTCATATAAGTTGTATTTGTATAATGCCTGGGGCAGAAAGATTTTTGTATTTTTACTACCAAAGTAAAATGCTTGATCACTTTCTCTTCAGGCATTAGCAACAGAATAATGCTGTCAACTGAACTCAACTTTGTATGTGGATGAAGGTGTGTCTGTGTGCCCAAGGAGATGTTATTATATATTAATTAAAGCGCTATTGTGAAAGTGAAGATGTTACTGTTGGAATCAGGTCTTCATAACTACAAACTCTTGTTGATTCTGAAATTTGATGTATATTTTTTGTATATATTTTTTTAATTATAAAATTTTAATTGTTAAACTTTTCCCTAGTATCAATATTAATGTGCTGTAAATATGATTGTACTGTAGCATCATATTGTAATGTATAGTAATCCCCCTGTTAAAGTGATCCCACATAGTGCTGATCTAGAAAATAATTTTTAAAAATTATAAAAATTCATTTTCATCCTGCCAAGACAGGCCATCAAGCCCATAACACTTCACTTTAGTGTAAAATAAAAATCTAAGCCAATCAGAGGCCCTCAAACCAGTTCCTGACTGCTATTTATGCTCAGTATTGTATGGTGTACAGATTATACATTGTGTTTCTACTTATTAATTATTGCTTATTTATTTATTAATTATTGGTTTTCTGCATGTTTATTACCTGTTCCTTATACCATACATAACACACATCTCTTTGGGGTTCTGATAATGAACGACTGAGTTGCTTACACTATAATGCTTGCCTCCTTTGGTGGGATTCTGATAATAAACGACTGAGTTGCTTACACTATAATGCTTGCCTCCTTTGGTGGGATTCTGATAATGAACGACTGAGTTGCTTACACTATAATGCTTGCCTCCTTTGGTGGGATTCTGATAATGAACGACTGAGTTGCTTACACTATAATGCTTGCCTCCTTTGGTGGGATTCTGATAATGAACGACTGAGTTGCTTACACTATAATGCTTGCCTCCTTTGGTGGGATTCTGATAATGAACGACTGAGTTGCTTACACTATAATGCTTGCCTCCTTTGGTGGGATTCTGATAATGAACGACTGAGTTGCTTACACTATAGTGCTTGCCTCCTTTGGTGGGATTCTGATAATGAACGACTGAGTTGCTTACACTATAATGCTTGCCTCCTTTGGTGGGATTCTGATAATGAACGACTGAGTTGCTTACACTATAGTGCTTGCCTCCTTTGGTGGGATTCTGATAATAAATGACTGAGCTGCTGTAGTTGGAGCCCCAGAATAAGTAAGCAGAACTAAGTCTAGTTGAGAATGCCCTACAATGAAAGGCCTCAATCAGGTCTTGGAAAGGAAAAATGTTAACCACTACCATTGCCTATCTGAGGCAAAAGAAATAATCAAATCAGAATGTGTATGTAATATGTTACAAGGACCCCGTAGAGTGCTTTTCTGGTTAGCGCTCTGTTTGCAAGGAATGTATCCCCCATGCTTATTGGAGTTTTACTGTAATTACAACAAAATAGTCTGCATGTTTATATTTGCTGCTGTACTTATTGTAGAGGAGGCCTAATGAGCCACTTAATCACATTACCAGATCATCACCCATTAAAAAATAACCAGAACCGGTTATCTGCCTCAGCATCTATAGGTTGATTTATGTTTGAAGTTTAAGTACATCAGAGTTAACAGCATAGGTATAGATCACACAAATATTACAAGCATATGTGAGTGAACTAAAAACATATTTGATAGTTTGTTATTGCTGAAAATAAATCCAAATTATATTTTATTTATATAAAGAAAAGTTCTAAATCTGAAGAGTGCCACACAAAATAAAATTATTCAAAGAACCATACAAAAACAAAATTTCTAACCCTTTCATTGGGACGTTTGAGTTCAAACACTTTGCTACATTGCTGTAAAAGAGATTCAAAGAAGTCGTCAACATTGAAAGTAACAGTTTCGTTCTCCTTTGGATTGTAGATGATGGGGTGGTGTGCTAAAGTTGCCCAGGGAATATCAGTGCACCAAGGATTCCACTTCTGTCCAAAGCTTAATCCGATTTCTTGATTCCAACGAAGTTGGATCCCTCCATGCTGTCGATCCCTAAATATTTGAAAACAGTAGAAGAAGAATGAAATCAAAGTGTTACATTTTAAACTTTCAGCAATTATAGCCTTTTATATGAAATAAGACTGATAACTTTTGTATTATTATTTAAAGACATATGTAGATAAAATAATTTAGTAAATACTGAATACATAACGATACTAAATGTGACAACATGGAATTGCACTTGACATAATTATATATTTATTAGCAAATTCTTTTAAATGATTAAATGTAACTTTTTTTGTGTGTAGAATATAACTATCATTCTTCGTTTCCTAGGATGGAAGTGAGAGAAACACACTGGAATGTTAGGTACTTTAGGCAAGTGTCTTGGGACAATTAGCCCATTTGCAAGAAAACAGTTTACATAATCATGTCTTGGGACAATTAGCCCATTTGCAAGAAAACAGTTTACATAATCATGTCTTGGGACAATTAGCCCATTTGCAAGAAAACAGTTTACATAATCAAATCTTCCTAGTGTAGCTTGCCAGAGTTAGAATTTATAAAGCAAAGGATAGGCATGATCAAGCATGCTTGCCTATAAAGTTTCTTGGTGCCTAACCCACACCTAGGCAAACTAAGGAGAGTCCAAATTTCTAATGTGAACATGCAGTGAATGGTGAAAGCATCTCATATTCGACCCTGTAGATTGACCAAATGAGAAATTTTAAGTGTTGCTAGCGAAAACACATCTCTCTTGTAATGGAAAGTGCATTCTTAATTTTAGAGAAAAACACCTGAAGCATGACTTGGGGCTATAGTGAGAACTCACCCTTTGCACCCAGGTTTTGTATCAAGAAAAGCAATGGGAGTAAATATATCATACATATATGTATGTATATATACACACACACACACACACATATATAAACATACGCAGACTTATTGACCTCCACCTGCTTTGTTGATGGGTCCCATCTTTTCTAAAGACATTATGAGATGGTTAAAGGCATAAAATTAGGCTATGGAACAGTTGATTGAGAGAATTTGTATTTAGAAAAATTCTTTAATTATATTTTCTAATGTATTTCATCTTGATCGAGTCAATGCGGGTTGTAATCAAGTTGGTTTCACAGGATATGAAATTTATGTGTGAGAGAGATATATGGATGAATAGTTACTGAGGGAAATATACACAAGTGCCACATACTTTTTCACCATCTTATCAAAATATTTTTCTCTTCTTGATTTTTTGTGTCGTCATGAGGTTTTCTTCTCAGTGGCCTGACCTCATGCATGATGCCAAATTTTGACAAAAGGATGAAACAATCATCGAAGGAGAAAGCAGTGTTTTTCTGCTCAAGATTGACTGGCTTTATAAAGCTATCTAACAGGAAAAGTGTGTTTTTCAGGCCAAGATTGAATGGCTTTGTAAAGTTGTCTACCAGGTAAAACATTTTTCGGTCCCAAATTGACTGTTTTGGGCTGCTGATCAAGCTTCACTTGACATTCCAGTAGTGCCTGCCCAGTTATCTATGCACTAGGTGAAGACTATAAGAATTCAGCTGTCATGTCACGTCAAGAATTCATGAGATGAAATATTCCAACTTTTAACCTCTCTAAAAAGGTTTCTGTGATGAAATTTCCATTTTCCCATTCCTTTGACTAAATCTCTTTGTAGCTGAGAGTCAAAATAGCATAACTGAAGAAAAATTAACCGTGAACTTTAGTATTTGAAAACACACAGAACAGTAAATTTAGCATCTTTATTTGAAGAAACAAACTGAACTATGGAAACCATTATTTTCATGCGCAAGCAGGAACTTGTTGAACTGAGCTACTCATTATTTCCTACTTAGTTTAATTAGCAGATTTTTTTATTGTTTTGAGTGCATTTTTTGTACACGTACATTTTTGCCTTTTTGACTACCACTGCAATTATTGGCATTATTTGAATTAACATTGTTACAATGTTAGAGGGTCAACTTCATATATCAAATTTCAAATTTGCTTATTTCCTTTTGTTAAATAAATTCTTTAAATTTTGCTAACACTCTTGCTTTTCAATTAGGAACGAAAATCTGATATGTACCTGGGTGGGGGGCAGAACTTTGCTTAGTTGTAAGTTGGACAACAGTATACAATGAGTGAAGGCCAAAATCATATGGGCAATAGAGTAGCATAAAGGTGCATATTGATTCTGAACCAGTAATACTGAGAGTAGTAGTTGATTTTTATTCTTAAACTAATTTGAGGTCACTTAGGTCTGACCATTATGGGCAGGGTTATAGGGATTAATTTAGTGAATTATTAGTCTAATAACCCTGTTCATCACACTATGTAAACCACCCATCCATTAAAGATACTAAATTTCATCAAGATAACAGATAATTCTACTTTTTAAATGACTGATTCTGGTAATAGAAGCTAGCGGTGAAAGACATATCCTAATTTTGAAATGAGCAATATAGCACAAAGAGTAACCAAACACATTATGAATAGTTTGGTATCTACTTCTGGTAAAGAAGAAAGATATTCTAGTTTTGAAATAATTAAGAGATATGGCACTGAAAATAACTGAACACAAGTAATTTGGTTTGGATTCATCTAGCTTTGAAATGAGTGGATGGCTCTGGCAATGAAAACTGCCAAAGATACATACGGCATGATAGAATGATTTGGGTACTTAAATACATACGGCATGACAGAATGATTTGGGTACTTAAATACATACGGCATGACAGAATGATTTGGGTACTTAAAGTCCCCAATGAGAATCTCTTGAATGATGTGTAGCATGATGCGACGATATTCATGCAGCTGTTTAGTGATAAAGTTAAACTTGACAATAAACATGGAGTTGGTTGTCAGCAAAACAATCTTTTCTCGTTCAAAATCCCAGTGATCTATTCTGAAACAGAAACAAATTACGTTTATAGAAATAGCAATACAACTATATCATAAGAATATGAGTTTTATATTTATGTACACGAAAAATACTGAAGTGGGAGGGGAGAGAATCTCACTGCAAACTAGAAAACAGAATCTCATTGCAAACCTAGAAAACATCATTATATAAGCCAAGAGTATCCTCATACAAACAACAGGGCTTCTTGCCTAGATATTAAATACCCTGTGATGCCAACGCCACTCACTTAATGGTTATGATATTTTTAACTAATTAATCATCCACTAATAATTACAAGTGATAAGAATCTTAATTTATGTTATTAATAATTTTCCAGCAGATACCACTTATCTTTCTCACTTGGCAGATATGCAGACACTGTAAATGCTTTCTCTCTTCCACAACATTAAAGACAAACATTTACCATCATACAATATTTCTGCAAATCCATCTTTAATCTATATTTAGCAAGCTTTGTGCTTGCGTGCGTGCGTGTGGTGTGGTGTGTGTGGTGTGTGTGTGTGTGTGTGTGTGTGAGTGTGTGTGTGTGTGTGTGTGTGTGTGTGTGTGTGTGTGTGTGTGTGTGTGTGTGTGTGTGTGTGTGTGTGTGTGTGTAAGTGAGAGGGGAAGTTTCAATGTAGAGAGAAATAAACATTAGTATTTGGATTGGAAATTAAAAATAACATCATTACAGCAAAAATAATATAAATGTTGATATGGGTTGGTGTTTATAATTCAAAAACAATTTTGGGCAAAAAAAAAAGAAGAGTGAACTATTGTTTGAAAACTTCAGATTGCAAGCATGCACGTCCATTGAACAATAATGGAATATAGATTAACTTAGTGAAAAATACTAAAAAATGTCAATGTTGTATAATATGTTATTTGATTTGATTTTTAAAATTTAAATATTTTCAATTAATAGTGGTTAAATATTTAAATCTTCAATAAGAAGAACATAACTTACACAATGATATCATTTTTAAAGTTAATAGCTCTTAATGAAGCTCATTTAAAATAATCATATTTATACAAAGAGTCTCACACATGCAATTAAAAACAAAAATCAAGGAGTTTGAACAAATTAACTGCTAAAAATGAGTATTCATATTATAGATTCAAAATCAAATGCTAATTAGTAATAATAAGTTATGATCTTTAAAAAATATATTAGATAAAATATTTGTCAGACTCAGTGCAATAGCCACTGAATTCAATATTTCACTTTACTATTTTTTTAAATTTTTTTTTTTACCAAAACAACAATAAAGCACTAACTCTGTTAGAAGCCATGCTCCCAGAAGCTCTCCATCAAGTTCGGGTTTAATAATATGACTAATATTGTCCACTGCAGACTGAAACGTGTTTTCCTGCTCATAAAAGTGATAGGAAAAGAAATTAATATAAGATGTAAAGAATAAGATAAATGACATCTAAGTTAAATAATAACAGACACACCTATACATACACACAAATAACTATACTTCAAAAGAAAATTGTTGCACAGAAGGTAAGGTACCAACCTCCTATGTAAGTGTTCATTGTTTGATCCCTTTTCTAGTTGTCAGGGTAAAAAAAAAAAAATTACAGATGATTATTAACAATTCTTTAGCTTAGGGTGATGGGTTAGAATCTTGTTTGATCAGAATAACCTGATAAATGCCAGTACAATTACACACACACACACACACAAAATCAGTAAAAGTAGGACTGAGACTATTTTGATGAAATCTACTAAAATTTCACCCCCACTTTCACCTTCCTCACCTAAACTTGGCCAAAGCACTAAATCTTTCATTTCAGGATTATAAATATACCCCTTAGCACTAAAGCTTCAGCTCCATCAATATGTGTGAGTTTAAGTTAAGCCAGTGAATGCATTCTGATGCACAGCTGCCAAACTAAGACTTCAGTTTTTTCAGATGCATAGTTCCCATACCAATGCTTTAGTTCAATTACATTATGCATTAGATTATGCCACAGAATGCATTCAGATGCCCATCTCACACCCAGACTTCAGTTCAATCACACTGTGTGCATTAATCCACTGAATGAATTCAGATGCACTGCTGCAACACCAAGACTTCAGTTCAATCACACTGTGTGCATTAATCCACTGAATGCGAATACTTAAAAAATTCAAATCAGAATATTCATGCCATACATTTACAAAGTGAATTAATACAAAATAATAGGATAATTATGACTATGAGACATAAGGAAACATAATTACAACTCATAGAGTAAAATTATAAAACACCAACAAATTATATATTTGCAATAAAAATGCTCTTAGTACAAGTATGAGATTAAAGATCTATAGTTTTATTAATCCAATACGAAATTAAAAATATGTTATTAAATAAAAGAACTAATTAAAAAATATACTCCTTACTAATTTAAGTTTAAGACACAAAACAGTTAAAATTCTACAACAATAATTCTGAAGCTGCATTATAAGCATGATGAGATCTATTTGACATTATTTATTAGATGGTCCAAAATCAATATTAATAGGCATAATCATTAGGGCCTATAAAATAAATGTAGGCCTACAAATTACAATGCAAATGTTGCTTTTACTTATATAGATGATTATGCTTACATGCATTTTTAAAATGGAAACGCTCAAAATTTAACTTCAAATCTAAATTATAATAAACCTTGTAACTAAAGAACGTTTCCGCTGTAACATCACTCTTGACAACCCCTGGACGCATTGAAGTTCGGCTGCTAGTGCTGCGAACGCTACGACGGCCGATGACGCTTCCGGGTCGATTTCTATTTAGCCCAGGTCCCACAAACTCTACGTCTGTCTTTTCGTCTGCATTGTGAGTTTCACTTGAAATCTGAAGAGTTGCTCCAACAAATTCACTTTCTTGTGGAGCAGGTCTATCGTCTTCAAGCTGTTTTACAGAACTATCACTAGGACGAGCTGAAGCGTTTGTGTCCGCCATTTTGAAACAAAAGTTGTCTGTCCATAAACTACGTCAGAATTTATCAACCTCACGTGAGGTAAAGTTTCGAATCACTAAGAGGTTTGTGTTGTCCGAGATTTAGTCGAATAACTTGTAGATACATGTAGATCAGTGTAAAACACGTGATCAAATTTGCTGCGCCACGCATCGTTGACGCAGAACTTCGTTTACATTCGACTTGGCTTGTTCAAGTCACTTATTAACATATATAATGTGCTTCTTTGGCGGGTGAAATAGAATCGGAGACCATTCATTTAACAAATTGCCTAGGAAGAAAAAAATACTTTCATACCGCTGATGAATAAATGTTACGGCTATAAATATATTACATGTATATCGAATCAAAATAATGTATAGTATTATTCTGGCTGCTTTCCTTTTGCCACTAAAGCATATTTAATTTATTAATTGGTTTGAGTAAAAAGAGATTAGATGATTAAATATTAAGTTACTCCAAGGGAACAATATAGCTTCTTAAACATTTTTTATATTTGAATATTTATGAAATATGCTAAAACTTTAACGCTTGTAAAGTTTAGATATATTTCATATTCACATATTTATATGCTTATTTGGCAATTTTCTAAAAAGTGACAAAAGTTAATAATTCTAAATGGTTAATTTGTAAGTTGCTTAAAAAAAAAATTATGTGATCTTCATTAAACTACATTTTCTTTGAACCCCCTTTTGCATAATGCACGAACTATCCATAAATCGGGAAGGGTATGTGCATTAATTTTACACGGTCTGATTAGGAGAAATTAACCATATTTTAACTTTAAAAAAAAATTATGTTGACTTTGCAGGAGCCGCAGTAGATTTTTCATCCGTAGATGTTCACTGTCTTGGATGGCTCCCCCGAAGACTTTCTCTCCTTAATTGACCTTGAAGAGGGCTGGTAGTCGCGTTTGGATTTGGTTAAATGATATCGTTGGCTGGCCATACTGTTGAATTTTTCTTTTCCGTTTCTGATAGTTGCAGAGCTGCGAATGATTTCCTGCCGAGTTTGAGACTCTTGCGGTACTTTCATCCGAGTTGCAACGATCTTCGGTATTTTTTCTCCTATATACCGCCATCAGTTTCCGTAATGGTGGCCTGGTTTGTTTTGTCGCTGTGGTCAGTACTGATGTCTATAGGCGTTTGTATGGTTTGTTGATGACCGCCATCCTAGATCTAGCTGTCAGTCACTCATCCTTAACCCGCAGTCCTGTTTGGGAAGACATCCAGTATAAAACTGCAGTGGATTTAGAAATATATACTTAAGTGGAGACAGCATACTGCAGAATCATCCCCACCTATCCCACCCCCCGGAAGAATAAGCACTGTAAGGTAATTTTGAAGAGTGAAAACTTATTGAGTCTCACCAACGTGTGCTTATTTAATAGAATGATTTTTCATTAACTATAAACAAGTTATGGTATTATTATGCACAATGAGTATAATATTAATGTTTATGCCATTGAGATATGACTAATAAGCAGGCGCTACCTGCGTAAGGGACATAACCGATACAAGATTGTTTGCCAACCCACTGCAGAGTTGTCTACAGATAACTCTGCCTGAGGAGAGCGCGGTTTCTTATATATCTGACAGTGGGTTGAAAAGCTGCTTTTTTCAGTAGAAGATATGGACAGGCAGATAGCGCATAAGGAGGGGCGCTATTCTCAGGCTTACCCTCTGACCGGGTTTCAAACCTGGTCGAAGAAGTATTGCAATCCTAGTGGCCTCACCCTTGTAGTAGGCCTACTGAAGTCCTAGTCACCGCACCTTTGTAGAAGTAAGCCTACTGCAGTAATAGTGATAGCGCCCTTGTAGAAGTAGGCCCACTGCAGTAATAGTGATAACACCCTTGTAGAAGTAGGACTACTGCAGTAATAGTGATAGCGCCCTTGTAGAAGTAGGCCTACTGCAATAATAGTGATAACACCCTTGTAGAAGTAGGACTACTGCAGTAATAGTGATAACGCCCTTGTAGAAGTAGGCCTACTGCAATAATAGTGATAGCGCCCTTTTAGAAGTAGGACTAATGCAGTAATAGTAATAGTTTTATAAAAGCAACGGTCATAGCGACCAATTCTATAAACACAGCAATCCTAGTGACCAATTCTATAAACACAACACACCAACCATTCCCTTTATTACACATAACAATCGGAGTGACTACGTCTTTTATAATCACAATAATGACACATCCCTTTAATAACACCTAAGAGTATCATTCCCTTTTATAAACACGGCTGTCACAGTGACTACTTTTGTAAACACAACAGTCCTAGTGACCATTTTTATAAACTCAGCAAAGTGACCATTCCTTTTATAAAGACGATACTCAGCAACCATTTCCTTTTTAAAATAAACATAACAGTAGTTAGTGACCATTTCTTTTTTAATAAACATGATAGACTTATTGACCACTGCTTTTTATAAATACAATGTTTAGTGATATAGAGTGAGTGGTCATTTCTTTATAAACACTCGAGTTCTTTCAGACTATTTCTTTTCATAAACACGGGAGTAATCGTGACCATTCTAATTACAAGCAAATCAGTCCCTGTGGTCATTCCTGTTATAAACACAATAGTCATCGTGGTCATTCCTGTTATAAACATATGAGTCATCATAGTCAATCCTGTTATAAACACAAGAGTCATCATGGTCATTCCTGTTATAAACACAAAAGTCATCGTGGTCAGTCCTGTTATAAACACAAGAGTCATCATGGTCATTCCTGTTATAAACACAATAGTCATCGTGGTCATTCCTGTTATAAACACAAAAGTCATCGTGGTCAGTCCTGTTATAAACACAAGAGTCATCATGGTCATTCCTGTTATAAACACAACAGTCATCGTGGTCATTCCTGTTATAAACACAAAAGTCATCGTGGTCAGTCCTGTTATAAACACAACAGTCACCGTGGTAATTCCTGTTATAAACACAGAAGTCATCGTGGTCATTCCTGTTATAAACACACACGTCTTCGTGATCATTCCTGCTAGTAATAACGAGCCCACCTCTTTGCTAACAGATCACACACACATAACCTACCAACGAATGTGTGTGTGTGTGTGTGTGTGTGTGTGTGTGTGTGTTTTTGTGTGTTAGCAATGTGTTGAGGCAGAAGGTGTGTACGTGTCTAGAATATGAAATACAATTTCTGACTGTCACAGGAAATGAGGGACAGAAATTATATTTTATTTCATTTTAATAAACCGCTAACAAAACTAGTTGAAGTAATCCGAGTTTTGTTATTTTTCGTATGTAGCATGTAACTTCCAGTAACGGTCACCTAAGATCTCTTTAGTAGACAGACGTTCGTGACGCAGTGTGTGTCAATTATCATATTGAATATATATATTAGTTTATGAAGAATATGTATATTAAATAAATTGGGACAACTGCGCACTACGGTCACATGTTGTTGACGAGAGAAATGGCCAGTGCGCATTAGAATTGACCACAGAAAAGCGTGCATCACGATTACCACTATATATCCAAGGCAAAAATCATGTCACAGGACATAGCTTCTGGAAGTTTTGGAAACCTTCAGTGAAAGCTATATAAGAGGCAAAATGAAGACTTTACTCCCAATGTTGAAAACGTCGATTCGTCTGAAGCCAGTCTAACTTCACGTATGAATTATCTCATGTACAGAGATTTCATAAAGGAAAGCTGCAATAATCTCTTTCCATCCGTTTTCCATCCGTCTGATGCCACGTATTGAGTAACGAGGCAAAATTACTCAGTATAACTTTTGGCAAAGTGGAAAGTTCGCTGTCAAAGAAAACCCAATGTGTGCGACACTGGTTGTATGCAGTTAACGACACAGGGATCAATTTTGTATTCCCCCTGTCTGAGTTCGTTTGGCAGTCTATCCCGCTTTTGAGAAGGCTAGCGCCGGAGATACATATCCGGATTTCTACACTCAATGTAATGCGACGACACATCCCACTGGACGACTCCACCCGATAATGCTAAACGTCGTTGGCGTGTCCGTTTACAGCGACAAATTATCGAGGCTGACAACAGTCAGCTAAATTTCAGATTGCTCCCCAGTGATAATCTGAAAGTGGTGCCTAGATTCTGCAGAATCTTCACCTGTAATGCGACGCCTCAATTGCGTCGTGATCTTCACTTTGAAGTGCCGCTTATAAGTGACGTGTGAGATTACGTCATCTTCTTGGAACTCTGACATTAATAGTGAGTAATAATTAGCACGGCTAACGCGCACATACTTAACTCTAGAACTCTAAGAAAATGAACACTATTATATCGTTTGCAAAATAAGAACTCTAATGTTAAAAGTAATGCTTATTTTACATGTGAACTATTGTTAAAGCGGCCCCATTTGCCGCATAAGAATTGTATAATTAATCTTTATTTTATATTTTGAATTTCATCATTTTCATCTCCCCTTATTTCCCACAGAGTGTATGACATTGGAAAGTTGAATGAATGATTAATCACTGTGCGAAAGAGTAGTGCCCCTTTTAAATCGGGAAATAAATAACCTGATTTAAACATCTTTCAACTCTCTTGTTATTCATAGTTTTTGAGAGGGACGAAAGAATTTGTACTATTGTTTTGCACCGTTCGTCTGTTCGTCCATTTATTCACATTTATGATACACACTCACAACACACACCGCCAATAAAACGTTCCTTGGCATGACACTAATAAACTGGGCCCCACCCAAACATCAATGGTGTATGTCATGTGTGTCTATGTAACAACCTGACACGACGTAGTACTGGCATACGTCACATGGGCTTTTCTTGGAGGTGCACCGGAGCAGGCTAAAAATAGACTTCACCCTTTGCATCTCTAACCTCAGCTCAGGGTCGGCTTGTAACGAGCCTCCCGTTTTGTG
Organism: Sinotaia quadrata; assembly: GCA_028829895.1. NCBI lineage: Eukaryota > Metazoa > Mollusca > Gastropoda > Architaenioglossa > Viviparidae > Sinotaia > Sinotaia quadrata. Next base: position 82,528,035 of record CM054179.1, on the reverse strand, counting down.
ACACTGACAAGCGTTTGATGTAACACTTAAAGAGCACTCTTGATCTGACACTTTCTTGATGCATTATGTCAATGTAATGTTCTGACTTAATGTTTGCCACTGATTTCTTTCTTCATGTGTTGTCTTGATGTTTTGTTTTGATGTGCTGTCTAAATGTTCTGACTTGATGTTTTGTTTTAATGTACTTTCTAAAAGTTCTTACTTGATGTTTTAATATACTGTCTAAATGTTCTGATTTGATTTTTTATCTTGATGTTCTGCACTGATAGTCTGTGTTGGTGATCTTTATTGATAAACTGTCTTGATGTTATGTCTTCAGATTTTGTCTCGGTAGGCTGCATTGATGTCTTGATGTTATGTCTTCAGGTTTTTGCCTCGGTGCATTACATTGATGTCTTGATTTAATGTCCTGGTACACTGCATTCATGTTATGTCTTGATGTATATGATTGAATATTCTGTACCTTTGTTTCATCTTGATGTACTATATTATGTTCAGTCTTTTTGCCCTGTATTGATGTACTATACTTAAGTCCTGACTTGATGCTCTTTCTTGATGTACAGTATTAATGTTCTTTCTTCATATACAACATTAATGCTCTTTTTTAATGCACTGTAGTGATGATTTTCTTTCTTGATGTACAGTATTAATGTTCTTTCTTGATTTATATTGTTAATGTCCTTTTGATTTACCTCATTACTGTTCTTTTTTAATGTACTATATTGATGCTCTTTCTTGATGTACACCACTAATGTTCATTTTTAATGCTCTTTCTTGATGTACACCGTGATGTATTGCTGAACCTAATGATTTTTCTTCCTTTGCTTGTCTATGGTTGAACCTAACGGATTTTGTCCGCTTGCTTGTCTATGGCTGAACCTAACGGTTTTTCTTCCTTTGCTTGTCTATTGCTGAACCTAACGATTTTTCTTTCTTCGCTTGTCTATGGTTGAACCTAACGGTTTTTTGTCCCTTTGCTTGTCTGCGGCTGAGCCTAACGGTTTTTGTCCCTTTGCTTGTCTATAGGTGAACCTAACGGATTTTGTCCCTTTGTTTGTCCTTAGGTGAACCTAACGCGTTTTGTCTCATTACTTGTCTATGGCTGAAGCTAATGAGGTTTTATTTGGTCCCGTTGCTTGTCTGTAACGAGCCTAACGGTTTTGTTCCATTGCTTGTCTATGACTGAACCTACTTGTTCGTATTTACCTTAATTATAGCTTTGTATATGGCTATCACTTCTATAGGTTGCGTCCCTTAGTTATTATTATAACGAAACCTAGCTATAGCTTGTCTGCTTTTTAGCTTGTATACTCCTGTCAGGAGACCTATAGATTATATGCCTTGTTTCTACTGCTGTCACGAGGTCTATACATTGTATCCCTTTTCTTTGCCATGGCTGTCACGGGGCTTATAGATTATATCCCTGGTCTTTACCATGAGTGTCACGGGGCCTATAGATTATATCACTTATCTTGACCACGAGTGTCACGGGGCCTATAGATTATATCACTTATCTTGACCATGAGTGTCACGGGGCCTACAGTTTGTCATTCCTTTGTCTATTGCTGTCATTAATTTACCTGTATATTATGTCCCTTTGCTTGTCTATTGTTATCTCACGAATAGAACTGATGGATGCAGAGTTGGGGGAGGGGAGGGAACACTGTCGACTACTGAAATTTATATGCTACCATATTTAGCTTGACTGGTGACAGGGCTGTCCACGACTGATTAATTCGTTCCCCTGTCTAACCTAGTTTCCGCTACTCCCTCATCTTTCTTTACTTTCTTCTTGCAACTCAAGTTTTACCCTCGTGCATTCTCTCTGGAAACTGACGTGTGGGAAGGAAATTTCAAACCACAACTAGATGGTGTTGAGTGTTCGACCAGATCAGTTATTCCAATTAAATTTCGATACGACTTACAGAAAGTCCTAAGATTTACCGACTTGAAGTGTTGGTGCATGCGCACGCCTATTTATTACTTCTCATCCATCCATCCACCTTTCTCATCGGACTCTCCCCCCTCCCCCTCTCCCCCGTCTCCATTCCCGTCCTTTGCACCGTTGCGAATCTCACGGAGAAAGTGGTGCCCGCTAGAAGTGTATTACCAATCTGTGACGCAAAGCAGCAGCGATTAACACCTTTTGGTGTTGGTGGGAGGTGCGCTTCTACAGCGACAGCTCTGGCCACTCTCAATCAAGTTTCAAGTGACCGCCTGACCTTTGGAAGGTCAAAGTTTGAAGTTCGATCCTAGCATTACTGCAGAAACCACCTCTGACTGACCACCCACCAGGGGCAAGCTACTCGGCCAGAACTAAAGTGACTGAGGTATGTGAGAATTAATCCAGTTTGGAAATGAATGTCGTTAAAGTATACACACTGCATTTAATGCAGCACGGCGACACAATTAAAGTAGGAACGAGATGCACGCGGGGTAGGTTGAAATCTGTTTTCTTTCTTTTGATTTTTGCGTCACCAAGCGGCCCAAGGTCGAGTTGCTTATTCACTGGGGTGTGGGGCGAAAGAGGTGCATTCTTTTCTGCACAATGACTTTTGTGATTAGGGTACTAAATAAGTTTCTTTTAAGAACGATTATTGTTTGGTCTTCAGCAAAAAAGCAGGGAGTTTTGAGAACACAATGTTAAGTCAGTGTTTTGTCAAGGTCGCCAGACAGCAGTGTCGTTAAGAATTGCGCAGATACTCCTTTGTGTACATATTTGACATTTTCAGTTTTTCTGTGTATAGTGCTAGCGTGTTTTCTTTGCATTCTCGTCGGCCTAACGGTGCGTGTGAAAAATCCACACCACTCCTTGTTAAGTTAATCTTGTTTTCTTCTCTTTTAAATAAAGTGCTTGTGTCGTGCAAGTAAATCAGAACCAGACCTCTGAAGTTATTCATGCGGTTATAAACTGTTATAACTTACACACACAAACACGCACACACTCAAACACACACACACAAAAGAAAGACACACTCAAACATGAACCAGATATAAGCTATAACCCTCTCCTCCAACACACGCATCACCACCTAAATCTAACAACAAAACCTATCTTTTCAAATTCAACCGTATTTAAAATGGCTACTAATAATTATTAGTATGTTTATTACTACAACAGTTATTATTTTATTTACCAATTGCTTTCTAACAAAAGTCATCTTGGAAGGTCGTTATCGACAGCTGATGAAAATCATCACTGAAATTTATTCTTTCTCCCCCCTCCTCCCCCAAATCCTCCACTCTCACCCTGGTAGTCCTCTCCGCGCTTTCTATTCGTATTGCGCGTCACAATAGCACTTTAATTCGTATTGCGCGTCACAATAGCACTTTAATTCGTATTGCGCGTCACAACAGCACTTTAATTCGTATTGCGCGTCACAACAGCACTTTAATTCGTAATTCGTATTGCGCGTCACAACAGCACTTTAATTCGTAATTCGTATTGCGCGTCACAACAGCACTTTAATTCGTATTGCGCGTCACAATAGCACTTTAATTCATGAACTATGACTTTAACTGTGTCAGAATGATCGGGTTTAAGGACCACGTAATTAACTTCTTTAGTGCCCAAATGCCGTTCTGTATACGTCATCAAGTCACCCAAACTACTTTCGGGCGGTAAATACATAAGAAACTACAAGGAGCAAATATGCAGAAACTTCGACTAAATTTTGAAACTTTATAAGTTACACCCCACAAGTTGTGACTTTGTGACGAAATAAACAAAATTAATGAAGTGTAGTTACTTTAGTAATGGTAAAAGCTGGAGTCAAAATCAGTGTCACTTGCACCTGGCCAGAGGCTGTAAAAGAATAAATAAAAATTTAATGATTAAAAAAATCCAAGTACGATACATATCGAGTGTGATACTTAAGAGAACCAATTATTATTATTATTAGTGTAGGCCTGTAGGGGGTGCTTCCGCCGCTTTCGCGCTGGGAGCATTAAGAGTACCAATCAAAGGCATCTAATTATTTATATATTTCAATTATTACGTGCGTCACCACTGTCAAAGAACTGTCAATAGCCTCAGGTTATCTCACAGCTGTCTTCACAATGACACAGTACCTCCATTATCACACGTATCCTCATACTGACACTGATATTTCTCACGGTGACCAATGGTAGTCGTCCTCACGCTGTCATTTACACTGTCATTTACACTGTCATTGTTATCTTTACAATGAGCTATGACACAGTCGTCTTCACAGGGATACATTCGTCTTCACAATGTCACAGAGGTTCTCACAATGTTACATCCCGCCCTCATAAGCAAGGACACTCGTTCCCACAGGGACACATTTTATCTTCACAATGTCAGAGTCATTCTCGCAATATCATATCTCGTCCTCACAAGGACACATTCTTTACATTCATACTTACAACGCCACACTCATCTTCACAAGCACAGTCTTTCCCAAAATGTCACAGCCATACTCACAATGCCACGCTAGTTTTCACAAGCACAGTCTTTCCCAAAATGCCACAGCCATACCCACAATGCCACGCTGGTTTTCACAGTGACATTTATAACCGTCCTAACAAAATTAACAATCGTAGGTACCGTCATGACACAGTCGACCTCACAACGATGCAGCTGTCATCATACCGTCACAACATTTCTCACAGTTTCACAATTATCTTCACAATGCTCACAAAATCACATCCACAGTCGTCCTCACAGAGTCGGCCTGTAAAACGGAAGCTCTACTCTTATTCTTTCTTATTACAAGGCTTCATTTCATTTCTCATTATCTAGCTCGCGACGGTTTTAATTTTTCGCCTTAATTTCTCCCTAGGTCTTAGCGCCCGTCCACAAGCTCTACATATGTTCGATGTTAAGCAGGACCCCCCCCCCCCCCAGGACCTAAACGATGGTTGTGCAGAAATTAGAATTCTACACAGTGTCTTTTGTCTCCGATGGAGAAGATGGCTGGTGGTTGGAATGAATGCGTTGATAGGCCTGCTTGTAATTCTAAAAGTCAGAGGTATAGCAGTGCCGTCTCATTTGCGATTTGAGTTGTGCTGGTTTCGAGTGCTGTCATTGGGAAGAGTTAGGACGAAACTCTCTCTCATTTAGCACTTTTCCTGATCGTTCGACTGCGTCAAGAAAATGCTGTGCGAGTGCGCCATTAGTAGATACTGTCGCCATGTGGGTTTGTGTGGATATAGATGCAACACAAGCCTAAGAAAAAGAGTGATTTATCATGTAACCAATGAATATTAAAATTCTTACTCGAACAGAAAAAAACTAATTTCAGCGAAAACAAAACAACAACAAAAAAAAAACAACAAAAAAGCACACATAACATTATCATTAAAAAAAAAAATTGTAAGATTCCGAGCTGACAGACGGCCACATACGTAAACGAATGCAGACACATACGCGTACACACACACACACACACACACACATACACACACACACACACGAACATAATTTATCTACCGACAGTGAGGTTTGGCCGGTAGTCTAGTCACAGAAATTATCAAGCCGTGCTGACTAATTCTAATCAAAATTCAGATCGGGTAGGCGAGCAGCTTTCCAAAAATTCTGTTAGAGAGGTTTAGTCACTCGTGTTGACACTCAAGGTGAATATTATACACTGCCCCTAAATTGAATTCCATAAAGTTCTTCTCTTCAGGCGGCCAGAAATAGAACTGACCCTTTTGATCTTGCCATTGTACGTGCAGCATCACTTTCTTTAAGGGAGACAATTTGACCCACATAATGCTTGTTTACGAGTGTGTATGTATGTGTTTTCTTTGTGTGATCATTTTGTTTGTGTGTACGTGTGTATGTCATATGCATGCTTGTATGTGAATGTTTAAGAGTGTGTATGTATGAGAGATGGCAATACACACACACACACACACACACACACACACACACACACACACACACACACACACACACACACACACACACACACACACACGGGACTGACGGCTTTCACTTTTATTGACATGGTGTCAATAAACTTGGTTTAATGGCATGTCAAATTTATAACGTGCAACGCCTTACTCAAGACAGTCACTTTAACATCTTTTGGGCTGAGGTTTCTCTTTTCAAAGGGTAAAGGGTAACAACATTATTTTTCTTATAGTATTCCTTATCTCTGCATTTTTTTAATTTTTAAACACACATCACCTTATTTCGAAAACTATACTTAGCCCTGACCCGATATCGAACAGGATTAGGGTTCCAAACTAGACTGGGATTAGAAATAAGTCAGGATTAGGGATAGGATCAGGGTTAGAGATAAGATTAGGGTTAAATTTAGGAGTAGATAGAAAATTGGATTAGATCTGTATTATAGATATCAGTATGGTTAGAAATGGAATATCAAGATCAGGATTAGAGATAGGATTAGTGTTACAGATGAGATCAAGATTAGAGCTATCATTAGGATTGTGATAAGGTTTAGAGATAAGATTAAGGACATGAATAGGATGGTCTCTACTGGATTAGAGTTACTTCTAGGTTAGGGATAAATATGATTTAGGTAAGAGAGTTTAGTTACCGAATTAGGTTATTAGGTTACAGATAGGGCTACATTTAACGTTAGTATAAGAGATAGATTCAGGGTTATTGATAACATTGTGAGTCAGAGATAGGATCATGATTAGATACAGGACTGCACTTGGAGTTAGACTCGAAGGTAAGGATTAGAGATATTATAAGTTGTAAATATGATTAGGATTAGAAATACGACGAGGATTAGAGGTAGGATTACGGATATGATTAGGATTATTATTAGATATATGATTATAACTAAATACTCGGTTAGGATTAGATACTTGATTTGAGTTAGATACTCGTTTAGGATTAGATATATAATTATTGTTAGACACTCAGTTAAGTTTAGAGACAGATAAGAGGTAGAATATAGGTTACAGATATGGTTAAAATTAGAAGTAGGGTTAGGATTAAAGATGAAGTTAAAAATAGAATTAAGATTATATTTTTGGTTAAGGTTGCAAATGTACTATCTCTCTGATGTTTTTGGTGTATGCTTATTCTCTATTTTTCTACTCAGAATGTGTCTCAGAGTGTGACTCTCTTGGACTCTCTTAATGCCTTTCTTTCTATAATTCACTCTTTCTAACTTTCTCTTTGATATACTCTGTTATTCTGTCTCCCTTTCTATCTGTGTGTGCTTCTCTCTCTCTCTCTCTCTCTCTCTCTCTCTCTCTCTCTCTCTCTCCGTTTATGGCATTTTGATAGTAAAAATATGACTCTCTTACTATGACTCCCCAACTGTCTAGCTCTCTTTCTGTGACTCCGTCGAAGAGTCTCTTTATTTCCCTCTGTTACTCTCTCTTTCTATGACTTTCTCACTGTCTAACTCTTTCTCGCTCTCTCTCTGTTTATGGCATTTTGACTGTAAAAATCTCTCTATGTGACTCTCTCACTGTCTATTTCTCTCTCTCTCTCTCTCTTTATGGCATTTTGATTGTAAAAATCTCTCTATGTGACTCTCTCACTGTCTAGTTCTCTCTCTCTCTTTCTCTCTCTCTCTCCCCCTCTCTCTCCCTTTATGGCATTTTGACTGTAAAAATCTCTGACTCTCTCATTGTCTAGTTTTTTATTTCTCTCTATGGTATATTGACTGTAAAAATCTCTGTGTCTCTCTCATTGTCTATTTCTCTCTATGGTATTTTGACTGTAAAAATCTCTGTGTGTCTCTCTCATTGTCTATTTCTCTCTACTGTACTATATGAGCTCTCCTCATTTTCTCTCTTTCTCTGTACCTCTCTGTGACTGTATCTTTTGGCTTTCTTTCTTTCTCTGTGACTGTGTTACTTTCGTTGACACATTCTCTCTCTTTAGATTTATCTCGTTATCTCTCGTTGACTGTCACTGTATGTAACTTTCTATGTGTGACTTTACACCCACTCTCTCTGCGACTCTTATGTTTTTCACTTTGACTCTGTCATTGTCTCCCTTTATCACCTGTCTGCGGCTTTCTCTGCTCTCTGTGACGACGTAAAATACTTAAAAGTTGCATGCCTAGACGTAAGAGGCTGTTAAATATACCCATGAAAACATTTAACACATTCATATATCGGTGATTACATAGCTAAACACACACACACACATACAAACACACATACCACACACTCTTCCATCAAGATGTATTTAAGCTACGTTAAATGTTTGCTAAATGATTAAATTTGAATGACCGTAGACTCCATAAGCTAGCCTCAAACATGTTGATACGTGTGAACGGAATTAACCTTTCTTTCTTTTTTTTTTTTGGTCGTGTTTTCTTTGACTTTGTTTTTATAGTCGTGGGTTTGGCTAGATTTGAGTCGTATAAATGCTTGCTTAGTCATTGCTTTTTTCTTGTTTTATGTTGTAATAGAAACGCTTTTATAATAGTAGGTTTAGCTAGATTTTGTACTATAAATGCATTTACAGTAGTGGGTTTGGCAATAATTTGTACTATAAATGCATTTATTTACAGTAGTGGGTTTGGTTATAATTTGTACTATAAATGCATTAATAGTCGATTGTATGATCATATTTGGACATATAAAGGCTTTTAAGGTCGTGCGTTTTGTTGTTTGGTCACACGAAAGCTTATGAAGTCATGCGTTTGGTTGTTTGGTCATACAAGGAGTCTGCGGAGAAAAAAAAAGATTTTTTTATGTGAGGCAACATTTGTTTTATGCTCGTCACCAAGAACAGTCAAGAACTATTACTGTGAGTGACAGATATGTGACTGATAGAACCTTAAACTTGTTTTAAGCAATATTAATTGGACATCTTACAATCAAGAACTATTACTGGGAGTGACAGATATGTGATTGATAGAACCTTAAACTTGTTTTAAGCAATATTAATTGGACATCTTACAATCAAGAACTATTACTGGGAGTGATTGATATGTGACTGATAGAACCTTAAACATGTTTTAAGAAAGATTACCGGGGTAATATTACAGTCGAACGTTCTGTTAATGCCGAGATTAAGATCAATCAAGTTAGGCAGACCATGATCTAACATTTTGCAGATGGTGACAAGAAAGTTCTGATGAATTTGTAAGTTATACAAGTCTAGAAGATGGATATACTTATAACCACATTATCTGACCGACACTGCTCTGAGAAATATGTCCAGTGGCAAATGTAGCCACTCGAGGACACAGCTTACATTAGGTTTGAATCCCTCTTGTAATGTGATTTCACATCAGTGAGCAAAACCTGGTTACATTAGGTTTGAAGCCCTCTTGTAATGTGATTTCACATCAGTGAGCAAAACCTGGTTACATTAGGTTTGAATCTCTCTTGTAATGTGATTTCACATCAGTGAGCAAAACCTGGTTACATTAGGTTTGAAGCCCTCTTGTAATGTGATTTCACATCAGTGAGCAAAACCTGGTTACATTAGGTTTGAAGCCCTCTTGTAATGTGATTTCACATCAGTGAGCAAAACCGGACTACAGGATATGTGTGATTTTACAGCATTTAAACTGAGGGTTCATTATGGTTCTCTTTGACATCTAGTGAAGTAGATTGTCACCTTGACCTGTGTCCGTGATGTGCATGGTAAATAGGCTGTCACCTCACGTCAAAGGTCACTCTTTAAACTCACAGTAATCACGTGAACAACAAAGGTTTCCCCTTTCTCTCAGACACGTTCAACAAGAACATATTAGTTTTCATGTAATTATCACTAACTATATTCATGACAACAAAAGCGTATTTAGCATGACGCGAAACAACAACAAGATGTGACACATTAGACCAGTGTTTCCCAAAGCTACAGGATTATTTTTTTTTTTTAACCTAAACTATCCGCACAAACATAAACGCAAAGGGTAGGTGATTTCTGACTTAGGGTGCCGTGGGAAAAAATCTTGATATACTTAGGGCGCCGTGAATCGAACAAATTTGGGAATCACTGCATTAGATAACGTCTTCTCCTTCTTCCGTTAATTTCTTTGCTCCACAGGAATTGCATGAAAACTTTTCATCTTAACGATGTTAAGAGTGCTCGGACTTTGCGTCCATGTCATTTACACAAGAAGCTATGATTGCAGAGTGCCCGGACTTTGCGTCTATGTCATTTACACAATAAGGTATAAGTACAGTGAATTATGGTGATATGGTTATTGTTTACTCTGAATGACTTTTCTGATAGGGATTCGAAAAATGGTTTCTGTTTGTCGAATTAATCGTTCTCTTCGTAACAGTTCTGGAACGCCTGGCTTCTACAACGGCGAAAACATTCTGAGATATCGGTATATTTCGCCGAACTTACGCATGCGTTCGCAGACCAGTCCAGTTGGTCAGCAAGTCACGTGTTCAAAAGGTAAATATTCGGCTATGTATTGTTATTTGGCCTAGAGTGGCTTGGTCCAGTTATATAAGCACTGGCACAATCGCTGAAAGACCGGGTATTGAGTCTTGGACACACGCATAGAATGGTGATTTCACTCAAAGAATCAAAATACGCAAATTCTTCTGTCAGAGTTTATCAGTAACTTGCTCTCTTAAGTGAAAAGATAATTATGAGGAGACCCCTCCCTCCTCCCGAAACCATTAAGTTATATCAGATCCCACAAACTGATTACGTGGTACTCGTGTTTTCAGTGGTAGAGAATACATAACCCACGTGTACTGGATTATTAGGTCACACATCCCAAGTTGATTATGTGATACTCACGTGGTAGAGAGTATGTAAATTTTGTCTAATGGATTAGTTAGATCAGATCTCACAAGGTACTCTAATTTTAGTAGTGGTTAGCTTAGTTCATTTGTACTGAATTCAAGTCTTCGGTAGTAGAGAACTTAGTTCATTTGTACAGAGTTTAAGTCTTCTGTAGTACAGAACTTAGTTCATTTGTACTGAATTCAAATCTTCAGTAGTACAGAACTTAGTTCATTTGTAGTGAATTTAAGACTTCAGTAGTACAGACCTTAGTTCATTTGTACTGAATTCAAGTTTTCATTAGTACAGAACTTAGTTCATTTGTACTGAATTCAAGTCTTCACTAGTACAGAACTTAGTTCATTTGTACTGAATTCAAGTCTTCAGTAGTATATAATTTAGTTCATTTGTAGTGAATTTAAGACTTCAGTAGTACAGAACTTAGTTCATTTGTACTGAATTCAAGTCTTCAGTAGTACAGAACTTATTTTAGTTTACTGCATTGGTACTCAAGGTCACTTCGTATTAAAAGGTGCTCTTTAAGTTTCAAGACTTCTTTTTACCATCCGGGAGTGGTTTTCGAGTGACAAAAGTCGTTTAAATGACTGAGCACTGACGTCATAAGAGAAAGGTCAGCAATCATGCAGGATATTTTCGTTGTCAACAGTTTGCCATTAAAAAATAATGGGAATGAACTAAATGCCTTTAGACGTAGACGTTACACTTATGCTTCAGGAGAACTTGGGTTTGTGACTTCAAGAGATGCCATGCTCTTGACTTTAGGAGATACTGCGCTTTTGACTTCATAAAATGTTGTGTTTTTGATTTTAGGAAACGCTGCGATTTTGACTTTAAGATTTAAGGAGGTGAATGACACGTGGATTTAACAATTCGACTGGTAATGGTTTCATGTTAAATAAAAAATTCATTGTCTATTTCGAGATGAGAAAATCTATACGATGAAATCCTTTGTCTTTCGTTTTTATCAACTTGTCATCAGTGACGACAGATTACATGGAAGTTATATGTTACGAAAACAACTTAGAACATCAAGAAAGGAAAGACTACAAGCTGGAGTATAGTTTGTACATTTGTAGATATTGTTTTTTTATTCACTAACATGTACGTAAAATACTATGGTTCAGCAAAGTGAATATGTAACTAAATTTCTTTTCTTCATTTTTTTTTAAATTAAAAAACTTAAATAGTCCGAGTTAAATTACATAATACATTGAAGAAACCGAACCACTTATAAAAACTAAAAGCTACACTGTTGAAAGTCGTAGCCACACCTCTGAGTACTAAAGTGTTCAGTTACATACACATTATAATACCTCTAAGTACTAAAGTGTTCAGTTATATACACATTATAATACCTCTAAGTGCTAAAGTGTTCAGTTACACACACATTATAATACCTCTAAGTGCTAAAGTGTTCAGTTACACACACATTATAATACCTCTAAGTGCTAAAGTGTTCAGTTACACACACATTATAATACCTCTAAGTGCTAAAGTGTTCAGTTATATACACCTTTCTTTCTTTCTTTCTTTCTTTCTTTCTTTCTTTCTTTCTTTCGTTTTTTCTTTTCTTTTCTTTCTTTCTTTCTTTTGTTTTCTCTCTTCCTTTTCTTTCTTTCGTTTTTTCTTTTCTTTTCTTTCTTTCTTTCTTTCTTTCTTTCTTTCTTTCTTTCTTTCTTTCTTTCTTTCTTTCTTTCTTCTTTTGTTTTCTCTTTTACTTTTTCTTTCTTTCTTTCACGTCACGTCCCATGGGCACAAAGGCTAGTAGGTCTGCTGGCTTTGTACCAATGCATTAAAAAACAAAATCCCCAAATTCAAAAACATACTACGGTACCAGTCCACAACGGAATCCGAAAACGGGATGAATGAGAAGAAAGCCGCATAACGCGCATATCAGAACCAAATTTCAATCTTCCTTTCAAATAACATTTGACACACTAATACTTAAGATTTCCATAGCACTTAGATACCAAAAAAAAATGTTTTTGGCATGCTGTATTATTGTCCTTAATTGGAGATTAAAGAAAAATAACATCCAATAAATAATTTTACCTTAAGTAACATATTCTGAGAACCGACATTTATGCGAGCGAAGCCGCGGGCAAATATATAATAGTTATGTAATAACTAATGACTTTTAATCTTTATTTGAAAAATATGAAGCTCCAAGTGCTTTATTTTTTACTTAAAGCCATATATTATTAAAAGCTGGAAAAATATAAATCGTGCAAAATGTACTGAAGTATGGGATAAGCACACGGTAAAGTTGTATAGGAAAACACTTAGCTGCGCAGAACAAATGAATATTTACAGATTTCTACACAGAACATACAGATGAATGTTTACAGTTGTGGCATAAAGGCGCAGAAGTGAATATTTACAGATGTGGCAAAGAACACAGAGGTCAACACGTGACACAGAACACACAAATGAATTGACAAAAACAGGTGTGGCAAAGAACACAGAGGTCAACACGTGACACAGAACACACAAATGAATTGACAAAAGCAGGTGTGGCAAAGAACACAGAGGTCAACACGTGACACATAACACATAAATGAATTGACAAAAACAGTTAAGGAAGTTCTCTAAAACAAAATGCTGGAAAAGTCAGAGTGAAGAAGTGTCGAGGAAGTGCATAGCGCTCTGGCTGCGTGACTCAGAAATATCCACACCCTATAGGAAACACGCCACTTTTTTGCCAAGGTCATCCACAACACATCTCACCCCCGGAAAGTTAAAACAGGACAGGTGCCCATAACAGTCTGACACCTGTTCGTGGGAATGTAGCAGAATTTATACTTTGAACCTATTGTGCTTCGGTTCACCGACAAATGCGCGAACGACAATTGCGCGCCGACAAAATCGCGATGAACAAATGCGCGCCGACAAAATCGCGCCGATAAAATCGCGATCGACAAAATCGCGATGATACATGTTAAATCGTACAAGAATGTAATAATAACATACGTAGATATCAATATTACGATACAAAAAGCAATGTTAAGAGATACTGCGTGCAAATAATCCTAAGGCAATGAAAAGAATGAAGCATATATCATTTTGTCAACATTCTAATCTGTATCTGTTTACCATTTACTCAGTCAAGTTTCCAGATTTCTTCTCGTCTGCCCAAACGCGCCCCTCAGTTGCCTCCCTTGTCACTCGTTGTGCAGTTTTTCTTAAAGAAAGGAGTTATTGTTCTAACAAACTAGAATCAATTATACACTACTGCAGGAAATTCCGGCTGAGTTAAGATGTGCCGGTTTTGCAGTCAGACATGGTGACTGGGGATTTATTTGCGAAGAATAATCTCAGTGCTGGTGTGATGTGTCTATCGTACATGGTTCGCCAGACCTGGTCTGTTTCACTTGGATGTTAACAGAATCACGACTTTATTTCTTACCCCTGTTGGATAGGCAAATTTTACCGGTCACCAGCCTCCTATCTATCCGTTCCCACACCTATCGTTTGCTAAACTTTAACACGAGAAACAGCGCAGGTGCCAAGCGTTAAAAAAAAGAGACACCAATGCAAACACGAAAACAAAAGTCATTCTAGGTATTTGTAAACAATGTAAAATCATTTACACAAGTTGAAGTTTCGCTCAACAACCTTCCATCATGACAACACAGCAATTTGACAATAACGACACTTGAACAATGAATGAGTTACAATGATATGTCACAAACTTAGCTGAAGCGACAAAGTTTTAGAATGCTCATGGTTCATTGGTTTGATAATTTTAAACGACAAAGTTTTAGAGTGTTCTAGGTTTATTGGTTTGATAATTTTAAACGACAAAGTTTTAGAATGTTCAAGGTTCATTGGTTTGATAATTTTAAACGACAAAGTTTTAGAATGTTCAAGGTTCATTGGTTTGATAATTTTAAACGACAAAGTTTTAGAATGTTCAAGGTTTATTGGTTTGATAATTTTTAAACGACAAAGTTTTAGAATGTTCAAGGTTCATTGGTTTGATAATTTTAAACGACAAAGTTTTAGAATGTTCTAGGTTCATTGGTGTGATAATTTTAAAAATTGTCTTCGTGCTCTTTATTGTTTGAATGATTGATCTCTAACATCAGGTGCGGCCTCCTGTGGACACAGTTTAGAATGGCAGGTAGCTTTAATGAAGCACATGTATTTTTGCCTTACGAAAGTTATTAAGTATGATGAACTTTTAGTTGATTAGTGTAAACAGCCACCACTGACTTCGTTAATCGGAGATCAGTGGAAACGACCGTATTTCGTTAATGTTTACATTTAAAAAAATATATTGTATGTATGATTTTTGGGAGGGCAAGGGGTATGTTCTGTTGCTAGCCGTGGTGGTGGTCGTGTTGTGTGAGTGCCCAGATCTTCTGTTATCTTTCAGTAATTTCCCTCTCTCCCTCCCCTCCTCTTGTCCGACCCCTCCCCCCTCGTTAGTGAGTACGTCATTTGCTGTGAATACTTCATGACGCCCACTGACGCCCACCCTAAGAGAATCTCGTGGAAAAGTGACAGACTGGCAGACAGACTGGCAGACAGACTGGCAGACAGACTGGCTGGCAGATAACACAGATAGAACGTCCGGTCGAAAAAGAAGAAAGAAAGAAAAGGAAATAGCGAGATAACGACAAAGAGAATGCTGTAAATGTAACAACAGTAAAGATTAATATCCGTTGCTTTCCTCTACTTATGACAACATGGTAACACTATTTCACAGATGGCTGTCCATTATTCCATTCTACACACACACACACACACACACACACACACACACACACACACACACACACACACACACACACATTTAACCCCGCCGAACGAGAATCGAACCACGATCCTTATGAGCCGTCGCTTACTTCCATGTACTGTTATTCAGTCTACAATAAACATGCGTATGGACTTACAATTAAAATTAATATATATTGTGACTTTATTTCCTGTGACGTTTTTCTTGTGACTTTTTTTCCCCTATGACTTTTTTCTGTGACTTTTTTCCCTGTGATTTTTATTCCTGTGACTTCAACTAATGTTCTTAAACAGCTTTAAAATTAAAAAGAAGTTAATACATAAACACAGCCAATATTCTAAAACAGTTTTAAAATTAAAAAGAAATCAATCCCTAAGGACAGCCATTGTTCTAAAACAATTTTAAAGAAAACATAAGGCCAACTAATGTACATATACACCACAAAAATGTTAAATAAAAACCCGACCTTCATTAAAAATAAATAAATTAATTATTTTTTCTCAGCTCCATTAGGCGATACCGTCCAAAGGACTAGCTGACTAGCATGACACTAGGAACAGACCACTTGTACATTACATCAAATTATTCGGAACATGGCGCAACTCGAACTAATGTCATATAGCAGCTATTTGGCAGCGTGATATAAATATTCATGAGCTGGAATGTTGTCAGTTTCGCTGTTGCCATACGTTAGAACACGCTCAGTTAAAAATTATAACGGCGCTGTTCTGCTGTAACAATGTCATGGTGGCGAAGGTCTTTCTAGGTCACATATACATCTTAATGTGCTTGGCGATGACAGTCTCTGGCATTTTTCGCTCGTCCTTCACCTGACCTTCATGGCCCGGACCGACTTAACTCTGTTATTACAAATCCATTTTCAGGTTGTACCACCTTGTGGCAGCACAGGTTACTGTGTGTGCGTGAATGTTTGTGTGCGAGCGTGTCTGCTACAAAGATTTAATAATTTTGTTTTTGAGATGGACAAGCTAGACACACAAATCCATCTTGAACTTCAATTCTCCCTTTCTCTCGAAACTAAACAAAACTAATTTTTGTAAAAGACGATTGTTACGAATTTAACGTTCGCTTCAGTAGACTGTAGTCCCTTCCACCCCCACCCCCAACTTTCTTGCTTCGACCCGCCCTCCTTACCTCTCTCACGGATTACGTCATAGAGGATGTAATAATGTTAGAATGTGATGTGTCGAATTAGCATGTGATCAAATGTACCATGGGGAGAACCCAAGTTTTTTTCTTCTTCTCTAGCTAGAATTATCCAGACAAAGTGCAGGTCTCTACGACACATACCGATTTAGGAGATTAATTACGTACTTGATGCACACATATCGATTTAGGAGACTAATTACGTATTTGATGCACACATACCGATTTAGGAGATTAATTACGTACTTGATGCACACATACCGATTTAGGAGATTAATTACGTACTTGATGCACACATACCGATTTAGGAGATTAATTACGTACTTGATGCACACATACCGATTTAGGAGATTAATTACGTACTTGATGCACACATACCGATTTAGGAGACTAATTACGTATTTGATGCATACATACCGATTTAGGAAATTAATTATGTACTAGATGCACACAGATCGATGAGGTGTTTCACATCCACCAGCTGATGACTTGCACGACACTTAAAGATACACTACAACACAGAGTAATGTGTGGCGTCTTCAGCCTAATGACGTACATGACACACAGATTAATGACGTGATGACAGAGATGTCGTACATCTCTCTCTCTCTCTCTCTCTCTCTCTCTCTCTCTCTCTCTCTCTCTCACACACACACACACACAAACTGATAACGCATTCGATGGACATTTGATGATGCACATGACTCACAAAATGATGACCTACATATTTATAGACTGATGACGCCACATTACAAGCAGATTGATAACGTACATGGTTCCTTTGATGTGTTCACGACACGTACACACATGACACAAAAGAAATGAGGATCTGTAAAGCACCAAGAGACATGAAGGGCGCACACAGTACACAGAGATTGATCATATGCATGACACATCGACTGATGACATTGATAACTGCCGACACTCAGTCTTACGACTAAATCGACACACACACACAGTACACAGAGACTGATCATATGCATGACACACAGACTGATGAAAGATTGATCATATGCATGACACATCGACTGATGACATTGATAACCGCCGACACTCACAGTCTTACGACTAAATCGACACACACACACACACTGAGGCACTGTCTGACGACATAAACACGACACATGTCCTTATTGACCTTCATTCCATATCTTCCTTTTCCGACCCACTGCTTCATCACCTTTCATAACCTCTGCATTTCCCTTCATTATTTATATATCATACTCAAATTCAATAGTCTGTAAGCAGCCGTGCTGTTGAAGCAATACATATAGTCAGTTTTTAATTTGGAAAAAGTCATCGAAATAGTTCATACAAACATTAAAAGAAAAAACACGTTAAACAAGGAATTGACTCAGCAATAAACATTTAAATGGTAAAATTAAACACACATCATTCAATAACACACTTTCAAACTCAAATAATAGAAGAGAAGACTTATTTTTAAAATAAGCATTAAGTAAAATGAAGATCTCTCATACATAAACTTTCAAACAGAATAAAAAAGGGAAAACAATATCTAATTAATAAAACAACAGCAGCATAATGCAAATGTATCAACGACAGCGGAAACAAGAATAATAATAAAACGAAAGGAAAGACACCCCACACCCCCGATAAGAGTGTTTTCTGTCACCTCAGGATGGTAAGATTTGTACACCTGATTTTATTAAAAGCAAATGGCTTAATTATTACGAATATTATCAACATCAACATAATCAACAACAAAGTACCTGCTCAATCCATTGGGCTGGAAGAACCCTTTTAATCAACACTCAAGTAAACATCTTCATTCACCATATAGTAAACATATGCACTCACCATAGAGTAAACGTCTTCAGTCACCATATAGTAAATGTCTTCAGTCACCATACAGTAAGCCAGTGCATTCTTAACATAGTGAATAGGTCGGGTTTTTTCATCACACATACAAAAAGTAGAACTGTTTAGTAACTTTTACTCAATCGCCCCAGACCAACATCCATAGTAATCCTATTCAGCGTCCATAGTAATCAGTGATCATACAATAAACCTATCCTTTCACCACCCCGTTCTAAACATATTCTTGAACCTCACACAGTTGGAAGAGTAAAACTGCTTAGTAACTATTGTAACAACAGTAAGTTTGCTCACTCATTTATAACAATTGTCTCCTCCAAAGCAAAAAGGGCTCAGTCTCCTCCAACAATTGATAACTGAAAGCAAACTGCTCAGTCACCACCAACAATTGATAACCGGAGGCAAACTACTCAGTCACCTCCAACAATTGATAACCGGAGGCAAACTACTCAGTCACCTCCAACAATTGATAACCGGAGGCAAACTACTCAGTCACCACCAACAATTGATAACCGGAGGCAAACTACTCAGTCACCTCCAACAATTGATAACCGGAGGCAAACTACTCAGTCACCACCAACAATTGATAACCGGAGGCAAACTACTCACGCACTTCAGACAGTTGATAATTAATAGAAGGAATTTTGCTTAGTCACTTCAGACAGTTGATAATTAATAGAAGGAATTTTGCTTAGTCACCTCAGACAATTGATAGCGGAAGATAAGTTTTGTTCAGTCACCTCCAATAATTGTGTTCAACCACCTCAAACTGATGGCGACAAGAACGCTATAACTTTCTCACGCACCACGACCGGTGAAAAAGGGTTAATGTGTTACATGTCCCGAAGAATATACCCGCTCACTTCTCAGTTACCACAAACCGGAGACAAAAGTGCGGCAAAAGGCAGACGAACTAGCGTATGGTCCAGGGTGATAACTAGTTTACAGTGTTGAAATAAATTAAATAATAAAATCTGAAAAATATGTTTTGAGTTTTTTAATTGTTGATAACTATCTGACTTTTTATAACCTAGAAACATTGTCAAATGCTTGAGGACATGCAGCTTTTTTAATGATTAGAATACAAACTTTTATAATAATGGCTTTAATAAGCTTGTGGATTGAGTTCTGTTAGTGCTTTATTTTATCCTGCAAACTTCAACGTTTTCATTTCTTGATAAAAATTGATAGACTGTCTTTTCTTTCTCCCAAGTTTTGCGTTCAATTCTCGCCTATGAAATTTCATTTGCCTTTCTCTTTTGCATCATCACTGGAAAGCAATGACTGCTTATTGTTGCTTTTACTTTTTCACAGTTCAGTCTTGAAGTTGGAAGATAGTTTTCTACAAAGTGGACGAACGCTGTTTTGTCTCCCCTTGTGCTTGTTTTAACCGAACTTGCTCATGCGTGGCCCTGGTTGCCTCGTTTGGGATGCAAAGTTTGATCTCAGTAAACGTGGAACTGTCTATAAACAATATTTGTCTCTTATCATTTGTTAATCTGTGTTTATAGGATAGCTATGTTCTTGTAATTCTAACTTATTAATTTTTAATTCAATGGTTGTTTGTTTTAGGGAATTGTATACTTATAATTTTCTTGAACATGTTAGCTAATTTTCTATAACGTTAAGACCGCCTATACTGAAAGAACATATGGAAATGTAGACAGCTGAAAGAGTATTTTGCCTGTAATAATAACTACCAAAGTAATTTTTCATTTTATTTACCTTTCATACGCCTGTCTGTCGGTGTTCAAAGTGTTAAAATTTGACACCCTTACGCGGACGTACTCAAATGACCTGGTCGGGATAGAAACATGGAGGCCTGTTTCTTAGCACACGAGCGTCAACTGTCTACATTAACAGATATAAATAACACTGCTCTTAATATATGTCGATTAAAATGATCGCTAATCTAATTGGTAGACACTCCCTGCCCCCTCCCCAACTATATTAGAGTCAACATGCTATTTTCTTTTTCAATAATCCAGTCAGAAATCACCGACCAACCAAAATCATATGTATATAGTACGTCATTTCTAGAGGTGGAATCATATTACGTATCTGACAGCAGTGATAAATCTAGATTTGAAGTTAATCATCCCACTGATTTACAGCAAAATAGAATTAAAAAGGTTATATCATGAACACTCCAGAACAACTAATAACAATTTAAAAAAAGAAATAGACAAAGTAGTCGAAAAGATTTATTATTTTTTTTATTGTATTACTACATCTGTTTGAAAATTCGATGCTGTTTGAATATTATGATTAAACCGTTTAATTATCCAGTGTGCATATTAATGCCCACTAAAATGATTGAATTTCGCTTGCTTGTTGAATACAAGCATTGCAACACGTTCGTAAAACAGAAGTCGTAGTTTGATAAGCAATGCGCTATAAACATTTTATTTTCACAGTACATTAAAAAAAAAAAATGAGGTCATTCAGAGCATTGGATGAGTGTCAATGTATTCACCAAGTCAGATGGCGTCATTGCAGTGACAAGCCGTATTTTTTTTTTTGTCCCCCCCCTCTCCACCTCAACCCATCCCTCAGTGATTTATGCACCACGTTTGAGGAAGATGTCCCAAGCAGTCAGTTTATTCCGGGATTAAGGAGTATAGGATGAAGAATTATAAACGCACACGATCCTCACAGATAGAAAAATGGACTTAGATTTGTCAGTTTTTATCTACCGGAAGGCCTGCTCACCTCATGTACAAGAGAGTAATGAAATGAGATATTTCTTGTGTCAACGTTGTTATAGTATTTTCATAGAGTGAACTTTCGCTTCACACTTCATGAATAGAAAAATACTCAATGTTTAAATTTCCAATACAGCCGATCATGAGTCTGACGTGTTCTTAGTGGCAAACGCCAGTGCACTTTGGTTGGCAATTCACAACCTAATTCAACTGTAAAGAAAATGACTTCTCTACTCTTGGATGTTTGTCTTTAACGTTGTGGAAGAGAAAAAACGTTTAGAGAGCCCGGCTATCCGCCAATTGAGAGACGAGTGGCGTCTTCTGGAGAATTTTAATAACATAAATTAAGATCACTTATAATTACTTATGGACGATATAATAATCATAACCTATAAGTAGGGTGGCGTTGTGTCACACCCTCTCTTAGGTAAAGTGCTGGCTTGAAATGACTCTCTTAGGTAAAGTGCTGACTTGAAATCCCTCTCTTAGGTAAAGTGCTGGCTTGAAATCCCCCTCTTAGGTAAAGTGCTGGCTTGAAATCCCTCTCTTAGGTAAAGTGCTGGCTTGAAATCCCTCTCTTAGGTAAAGTGCTGGCTTGAAATGACTCTCTTAGGTAAAGTGCTGACTTGAAATCCCTCTCTTAGGTAAAGTGCTGGCTTGAAATCCCCCTCTTAGGTAAAGTGCTGGCTTGAAATCCCTCTCTTAGGTAAAGTGCTGGCTTGAAATCCCTCTCTTAGGTAAAGTGCTGGCTTGAAATGACTCTCTTAGGTAAAGTGCTGGCTTGAAATCCCTCTCTTAGGTAAAGTGCTGGCTTGAAATCCCTCTCTTAGGTAAAGTGCTGGCTTGAAATGACTCGCTTAGGTAAAGTGCTGGCTTGAAATGACTTGCTTAGGTAAAGTGCTGGCTTGAAATGACTCTCCCATGAAACTTTGAGTTTTAAGTAATACATGATATTAACTGATAAAACAGTACTCTAAATGACATTTAGCTTATATCCGCACGTACTTATATAATTATTTGTAATTTTTCAAGGTCGTTCACTACAGCAAAAGAACTACGTTAGTATTTTCCGAACGCTTTCTCGGAATTCCCCCCTCCTCCCCCCCACTCCCCGTAAAGAATGGGTCAAAAATTACTCTCGCTGTACACAGTGTTTACGTATTGCTCTAATAGAACATTTTAGAACACATTTCTTGTAAACATAATTTATAAGCATATCAAATTGAGCTGACCCCCCCCCCATCTCCTCCATTCACGATAGACAGTATATTCCCTAACGATTTAATTTTTATTTTATTCTTTGGATGCGCGCCCTGCTCTTAAAGTGAATAGCGATCTGTACGTGTACTGTGTCCCTTTTGAGAATACGTTAGTGTCGCGTGTCGTGTGTTGTGTGTAATTTCCGAGATGAACTTCGGGTCATAATGTATTTTCTGATACTTGTCGGTAATTTGCAGGTATATTTCTGTTGCAAATATAATTTTAAGCATTTTATAATGGCATTTTGAACTTTCACTTGGTTTATTTAGACCTCACTTTTTAGTTACGACACGCTGCTTTTCGCTTTTTTTTTTTTTTGTGCTCGTTAATAACTAGGCAACACCTTGAAAAGATTCTTTTGTAAAACATATTTTTTTTGTCTGTTTCTTAACTTCGGTCGACATTGTAGTCAGTGTAAAAAATAGGTTTAGCCTATCTCTTATTACGAAAATTAATTTCTTCTGTGCATATTATTTATGGTGGCAACCATTCAATCTATTTTGTGCATTTTGTTTCACATATCAGAAAACGGTAATTATTTTATGGGCTAAAAGATAATCCATTATCAAGGTTTGGTATAATGTTTTCATCATCAAATTATCACTTTAATCTTTGTTATTGCATATTGTAAAGAAACAGGGGAGTCATGGTCCCTTGAACTCTTATGTATAAAATCAGAGGTATAAAATTGTAATGGTATGTACACAAGCAACTCGTTAGGTCTCTAAACCAATCATGAATTTTACTACGAAGTTTCCATGGATAATTTAAATTAAAGTGTGTGTGTGTATGTGTGTGTGTGTGTGTGTGTGTGTGTGTGTGTGTGATTTTGTTTTGCATCGGGAATCTTGGACAGAAACCTTTAAGGAGGGAAACAACAACAAAAAATGGCACAATATAACAACAAACAATAGACAATATATATACACGCTTGGCCATCTAGGAGAGGCGATTATCTCCTCTTCACCCCCCCCCCCTCAACAAGGACTGCCACTGCTTCATTCAGTTTTATGCTTTTAATTAAAACTATAGAAATGGATTTTCATCAATCATTGTGTGTCTATTGTCTTTAAAGAAATTCGGCTGTTCAGACGTAGCTATATGGGGCAGTGTGTTTGTTTGTGTGAGAAAGTGTGTGTGTGTGTGTGTGTGTGTGTGTGTGTGTGTGTGTGTGAGTAACCACATTTATTGTATATCTATTGTCTGTAAAATGTATGTCCATTTACATTAATTGTGACGTCAGCTAGTTCCGTGTTTGCACAGGGCAGAGCAATTAGCGTTGTATTAACCTCACAAAGGCCTCCATAAATTTGGTGTGAAATATCCGCTGCCCCCTACCCCTTTCGATACAAGTAAATTGGTAACAGAATGCCACAAGCAAGGCGTACACGTTTCGGTTACAATGTGGTAAAAAGACACGCATGTGTGAAGCCATTGGTGATGGGTTTTAGTTTTTGTTGTTCTTTTTGTTTTCTGACACACTGATATAAAATGCTTTCTGACTGCACGTAGTGTAATTATGTACTTTTATATCAGAGTGCCTCGTTGAATGAATAATTTATGGGTGTGTTTGTGTGCGTGCATTCGTGTTTGTAAATGTGTATATAGATAAGTATGCGATTGTTTGGTGCATATACATGTAAAGCAAGAGGGTCTGTGTGCCAAGTTTGTAAGCTTGTGTATGTGTGTATGTGTATAAGTATGCAGCTGTTTGTGCATATTTAAATGTCGGCAAGTGGGTCTGTGTGCTTAGTTAGTATGTTGTGTATGTGCACGTATGCGCATACATATTTTTAGTGCACACGTACTTTTTGTGTATTTATGTAGATCTGTTCTTGTGCATGTTTGTTTGTTCATATAATATACTGCATAATTACCGAATATAGTTGGTTGTTGGGTGTGATATACATGTGAGAGATACAGGCAGGAGTGGGGAGGGAGAGAGAACAGAAAAAAAAAGTATTAAAGAAATAATAAAAAAGTGATAGTGTGTGTATATTTGTGTTTGTATATATATTTGTGTGTGTATGTATATATGTGTGTAAATATATATATATATATATGTGTGTGTGTGTGTGTATTTGTGTGTACGTGTATGAGAGAGTGACAGAGAGACACATAGACGAAAAAAGAAGGTGAGAGAAAGAGATACAAAAGAAAGAGAATTACAGTGTGTGTGTGTGTGTGTATATGTGTGTGTGTGTGATTGAGAGAGGGGAGAGAGAGAGAGAGAAAAAGAGAGAGAAAATGTGTGAAAGAGGCAGATACAAAGAGACCAGATATAATGAGTATAGAACAGTCACACACACACACAAACATACGCACGCAAGCAGAGAGGAAAAGATGCAAAAGGAAAGAGGAAAGAAATAGTGAGAGAAAGTGAGAGTAGAAGGGACAAAGAGGGAGACAGATTTATTCTTTACCTATTGACCCTTCCACCCACCCACCCCGCCGCCCACCCATAATGGCCACAGTGATGACGTAAGAAATGTAACAATGATTTTGTGGAAGCCTCACCACTAATTATTGTCATGATAACTCGTTAGTTTTGTACTTAATTGTATCGATCCCTCATCATGGTCAGAGGTAATAAATTATACACCTAAACAAATGATAATATCATCCAGGTCCTGTTTCGTTCTCTATTTTGTATAATGCTAATTTAGAGTTGTAAGAGAATAAATAACGATAAATGATAAATAATTAAAACCACTTCTTTGAAGGTATATTGAGAATCTGTTAAATATTTATGCAAGAGCGTTTTTGCTGATATTGTCTTACAGTAAAAGGCATTCCAGAGCGAGGTTCCAAGATACACCAACCTAATTCTGTGTAAATCATTTTGCAAGACCTCTGGAATTAGAATAAGTAGACACACAGATAGATATTCTAAACTTCAGAATGCGAATGCGTTGGAATTATGATATTGTGCAAAGCTGAATATTCTCAAAAGTAAACTTAGGAAATAGCATTATATTAAAATAATGAGACTGTGCAAAGCTGAACTGTCAACAAAGAAAACCTTTAGAATTTAAGACTGTGTTAGAATAATGAGTTTGTACAAAATTCAGCATTATACAGAGATAAACTTCAGTATATAAGACTGTGTTAGAATAATGAGTTTGTACAAAATTCAGCATTATACAGAGATAAACTTCAGTATATAAGACTGTGTTAGAATAATGAGTTTGTACAAAATTCAGCATTATACAGAGATAAACTTCAGTATATAAGACTGTGTTAGAATAATGAGTTTGTACAAAATTCAGCATTATACAGAGATAAACTTCAGTATATAAGACTGTGTTAGAATAATGAGTTTGTTACAAAATTCAGCATTATACAGAGATAAACTTCAGTATATAAGACTGTGTTAGAATAATGAGTTTGTACAAAATTCAGCATTATACAGAGATAAACTTCAGTATATAAGACTGTGTTACAATAATGAGTTTGTACAAAATTCAACATTATACAGAGATAAACTTCAGTATATAAGACTGTGTTAGAATAATGAGTTTGTACAAAATTCAGCATTATACAGAGATAAACTTCAGTATATAAGACTGTGTTAGAATAATGAGTTTGTTACAAAATTCAGCATTATACAGAGATAAACTTCAGTATATAAGACTGTGTTAGAATAATGAGTTTGTACAAAATTCAGCATTATACAGAGATAAACTTCAGTATATAAGACTGTGTTACAATAATGAGTTTGTACAAAATTCAACATTATACAGAGATAAACTTCAGTATATAAGACTGTGTTAGAATAATGAGTTTGTACAAAATTCAGCATTATACAGAGATAAACTTCAGTATATAAGACTGTGTTAGAATAATGAGTTTGTACAAAATTCAGCATTATACAGAGATAAACTTCAGTATATAAGACTGTGTTAGAATAATGAGTTTGTACAAAATTCAGCATTATACAGAGATAAACTTCAGTATATAAGACTGTGTTAGAATAATGAGTTTGTACAAAATTCAGCATTATACAGAGATAAACTTCAGTATATAAGACTGTGTTAGAATAATGAGTTTGTACAAAATTCAGCATTATACAGAGATAAACTTCAGAATATAAGACTGTGTTAGAATAATGAGTTTGTACAAAATTCAGCATTATACAGAGATAAACTTCAGTATATAAGACTGTGTTAGAATAATGAGTTTGTACAAAATTCAGCATTATACAGAGATAAACTTCAGTATATAAGACTGTGTTAGAATAATGAGTTTGTACAAAATTCAGCATTATACAGAGATAAACTTCAGTATATAAGACTATGTTAGAATAATGAGTTTGTACAAAATTCAGCATTATACAAGATAAACTTCAGTATATAAGACTGTGTTACAATAATGAGTTTGTACAAAATTCAACATTATACAGAGATAAACTTCAGTATATAAGATTATGTGAACTAGTATTCGTTTAAAGAGAAAGCAGATTTATGAATTTCGTCTTATTGAGTCAGTATTGTCATATATTTTTGTTGCAACAATGCAAGAAATTTAAGTTACTTATAATGGATGTCTCCTCAACTACCTCACATCACAGTAGATAAATGAGATTCTTTTATGCGTAAATGAGTTCTTTTATGTGTAAATAAGTTCCTTTATTTATAAATGAGGTTCTTTCGTGTATAAATGAGGTTCGTTTTACATTTTAGTAGATCTTTCTTGTTTCCTCACCAGCAAATGTTTTAGATGAGAAAAGGAGAAATATATTTCTAGAAATTACTGCACAACATATTCACACGACCTTGCCTTATAAACTGGTCATCAAGAACGATTCTTGACAACAGTGTAGAAACACGTTTTGAATTGGTGTTCCTGAAATATTCTAGACAGAATGGTGGATATGCTCTTTCCTAGTGGAAATGAATACTGACTTAGTGACAGGTAATAGGATTCAGTATCTTTCAAATTTTAGGCCTTTAGTTTGAAGCAATATCACAACTTTTGAGCCTAAAAAAAGTAGTTATGCTCAAATAAATGTGTCTGCCACACACAAAGACTAGTGTCATCGGTAAAAAGTGAATAATTAATGATAGAACGAGTGAGGAGAAGATCATTGGTTAAGATTAAAAAAAGAAGAGGTCCTAAAAAAAAATAGTTTTACTGGAAACTGCTTTATATTATAAAAGGTTCGTTAGGCCAATATGAATAGACTTGAAAAAATTATATCATTTACATTTATTAAGCCATTAAATATTTATAAATAAATGTCATTCATAGATAAATGCAACATTACGCGTGATAATTAAGGAAGAAAAAAAGTATTTTGATTAGCAACACTAATAGATGAGGCAGCTTACAAAGCACAATTTTTTTTTACACACACACACAACAGGGCATGTACATAGAGAAAATATGAAAGAGAGAAAGAGAGGGAGAGAGGGAGAGAGGGAGAGAGATAATCTTTTATCTGTTATAAATTATTTGCATCAAATCTTTGTCACACGCTTCCAATTTAATTCAAAAGGACCAACTCGCTCCACATTTCATGTCACTGACGGATGCCACCAGGGTCACTGAGTGGGCACTTCATGAACTTGTTTACGTCACGACGTGGTGGTGGGACATATATATTTCTTATCAAGTGTCCGTACACTTGTTGAAATATATGACAATTGACAATGCAGAATCTTATCACTTGAACAGTTGTAAGTTTTTATATCAAAGGAACAATAACCACTAACAGATACTATTACCACTATTGTTTGTTGAGTACCTACGATCACTTGCACAGCCTTGACCTTGCAGTCAAAATACGATGTCTTTTTCTTTTCTGTTATCACATGATTTCTTTATTATATTTTCGTTTTCATGTGATGCCTTATTGTAATAACGACTGCTGAAGCTTCGTAAGTGTGCTGTTAACAGTCATATGGCATGGCGCAGAGAGAGAGAGAATAGGAAAAGACAACTCGCATGTAGCAGAGAGACAACAGGCAAAGGACAACTCGCATAGCCGAGAGTGAACTAGGAAAAGACAACTCCCATGTAGCAGAGAGAGAACAGGCAATTGACAACTCGTTTAAAGCACAGAGAGAGAGAGAGAGAGAGAGAGAGAGAGAGAACAGGCAAAGACACTCGTTGCATACAGCAAAGAAATGAGTAAAATAAATTGTGGTACGGACAGAAGCTATTGAATGTAATTTTATGAAGCTTCTTGGTTGAAAAATTTTACCTACTTGGTATAAATTGTTTGTTCTGAGACCTCCCTAATCTCTAGGGGTATATAAAGATAGACTGTATCATCAGTATACATCGCTTAGTAACTACAAATATACAACAACAAAAAAAATGTTAGAACATCTCCAGCCAAGTACATGTCCTCCAGAGTAGAAAGAAAGCCACGAAGCTGATTAAAATAAATACTTGAGATAAAGAGCTACTTACAAGAATTAAAACCAACAATTACGCACAAACGAACACATATATAAATAATTAAAAGAAAATCCCAAGGAACAATAAACCTATACCTCCCACCCCCTTTAAAAAAACACCTCAAACAAACAAAAAACAATACCTCCCATTCCCTTAAAACAACAACAAAAATCAACAAAAAAGCCCGCCATAACAATTTGGCAAGTAACATTATGGTAAAAATAAATAACCACCCCAATTTATCTTCAATGTCCTTCATTGGGTGTTCTCCATTTTACGTCCTAAGAATCCTTCACCTTTAAGCAATTTGTTCGAACTTATTTCTTTGTGCTTTTCATGCTTTCGTCAGATCAGCTAATGCTGAGACCTACCGAAATTTAAAAAACCCAACAAATGGTCACCAACCAATCCACTTATCTTGGCTTCTAGGAATACATTTGTACGTTAGTTTTCCTGGCTTGAATGTCTGAAAGAACCATCCTAGCAACATATGTTCCTTCCGGTCAGTAGCCACACAGGAAATGGAAAAGGATCAAGGCACACTTCGTTGTGATCAGACTGATAGCCACTTTATGGTTAAGTAAACTGTGTCAATGGCGGTGTGAATTTTGTTTCAGTAGACATGATAGGACTGGAAATGATCACGACTTATAAATAACCATAAGCATTAAATGATAGGACTGGAAATGATCCGACTCTCCGTAACCTTATAAATATTCGAAGGCTAACTCATAAAAATAGAATAAAAAGAAATCGATTTGCAAACTTGTTTTCGATAATTTTAACTTAGGATTCTCACACCCTCCCCTTCACATAGATCATGTTCTTCTAGTACAGGTACCTAAGGCCAGCGGGGAAAAAATGATGTCACTCACTCACATGATTGTTATTGTCAACCGACTACACCCCCAGCCACCCCACCCCTCCAGGCGCTTAAATGCCCCTACCTCCAAAAAAATTTGGAACTGGACTTAAAACTGAAACGAAATCACAATGGCACTGAAACCACGGAAACGCTGATCGTTATCATGTGTGTTAATAACTAGGCCACCACAGTTCGACAGATGAGGCCGCTAAACTCATTGGTGTGAGCTGTTATGTCCACGTACTTTTATTATTAGGTTACTGGAGTTTAGTGGCTTTGTCCAGTTTAATGTCTCCTGAACTTTAACACACACACACACACACACACACACACACACACACACACATACACAAAGATGCTCAAATAAGTTGCAAGGGGCTGTCCATAAAGTAGGTCAAGCCTTTTGGAGTGCGCCTTGACCTAAAAAAGTTTTCGAAACTGATTATAGTTATGCTAGCTATTATTGTCCTGTTAGGAGCCATAGTAGTCCAATAAAACTTTTTATAATAGTAATAATATTGTTGCTTTTAAAGTCTTATTGCCAACGGCAGGCATATGTCATAAAAGTATCGTATTTTTGCGGTTGTTGAAGACATGTAGTCAGAAATGCTGTGTAGACCTTGAAAATAATAAAAGAAATAAACAAAAATATCTCTGTTCAATCAGTGATTAGTTGGCTACAAAATAAAGCAAAACAACGAAACTAATTGTAAAGAAAAAAAATAGGCGGGGGAGTGTAAGGTTACAATATCTAGACCTTTCTTTTTTCCTTACTGCAACCAATATTTTCACCTTTATCAACTCTCTCTATCCCCCCTCCATTCGCCCCCCCCCCCCGTGATATTCTTAGGGGCAACATCCATGAGTTAGTTATTATTGCCATGTTCAGCATGTAAGACCACAAAACTCTGTAATATTGTTTCCTGGAATGAATTACCGATCCATTAATCCCACTACACTTATTTTCAGCCACAGCGTTTGCCTCATTTCGACAGTGATCACATACATCTATGCCTCCACAACAAGCAATTCTGCTTCAGCCATACTTTTTGCGCATGTTGACATCACATTATTACGTTACAACTTTGCCGTCACTACCTATCCCCCTAAAAAGACAGTCGTTAATAAAATTGCAGAAGAAAAACTTCACTGTTGGGACATGTCGTAGCAAAGAAACTACTGTGGGTCATTTTAAGTGGTCCATCCTGCTCGTCGCACTCGCAATAAACCAGCCCTTAATTTTTCAGTTATACTACTTTCAAATGCTTCACTTTTATTTGTGCATGCCTGTTAATTTCTTTATAGTGTACACCAGTCTATTTTGTGCTTTATTAGCTGTTTGCCTAATGGCTCGAAAACGATATCTTATATGTGCATGTAAAAATAACTAGCTTCATTCGTTACATGAACAGCAATACAAACACTTATAAACGTCAGTGAAATATTTTCGATGGGGAAACAATAAATTGAAGGCAATGGTGGATTTATCTTTCGAATTTCAATAAAAGTGTCGTGCGGTTAAACAAAATGTAAATAATCTTTTAGAACCGCATATTTAAATTTCAGAATCTACTTTCAACCTATTGGCTTAATACAAGTTCTCCATCTCCACAAAAGGGAGATCGCATCGTCTGCTAACCAATCAAACCGTCTTACACACGTTCACAGGCTACAGAAAGCTAAAATGGCGGAGCGGCAGAAGTTCGGATACGAACAGACACTGGTAAGTTCTTATAATTGTAAATATTTTGTCTTTTATTTTCTGACTTTATAAAATTAACTAAAATTGACAAGAATGTTATCAAAATCACTTACTGAAGTTATTCTGAAGTTAAATGAGTATTTGTTTTAATCAAGCAACTAATCTATGGGCTTGCGCGTTCCATAGACCTGAAGCTAGATTTATTTCAATCGATAACACGAACAGAAGTAAACATCTGTGACACGTGTAGAGATACACTTTTCACTATGGGTTTTCAGAGGAGGGCTGGAGCTATACGAAAGTTAGAAACACGCAGAAATTAAAAATGTGGAATTCTGATTTTTTTTTTGTGGGTGGGACATCAAGTAATTGTCAATTTTATAACTGAAATAAACTACAACACTAATAAGTAATAGTAATACTGTGACGATAATAATAAGTAGGTCCTGTGCTTTAAATATTAAAATATATCAACTGTTAAAAGTAATACATCTTTACTTATTTACAAACATGAATAAAAGAACTTG
The DNA here is from genome assembly GCA_028829895.1 of Sinotaia quadrata. Taxonomy (NCBI): domain Eukaryota; kingdom Metazoa; phylum Mollusca; class Gastropoda; order Architaenioglossa; family Viviparidae; genus Sinotaia; species Sinotaia quadrata. The sequence goes on along the minus strand of CM054179.1, from coordinate 82,496,140 downwards.
AGTAAGGAAATTTAGTGAGCTTGTTACAATTAAACATGCTTATTTTGCAATTAGTAGGAATTTGAATTAAATAATTAAATAGTTGTTGACTAATGAACTGAAAACTTGCATTTTTTTTTTTTTTGCTGATGCATATTTTTATCCCCCCCCCCCACATTTAGACCACATTTTCAGATATCCTTATCAAAGTATCATTGTTCAAGAACAACAGTGTCTCTGCCTTTTTCCTAAAAAAATATAATTTAATACTGATGACATAAAAGTGCTTATCTTTAATTTAAAAAAAGTTTAAATTGTTTTACAAAACTAAATAAGCATATAACACATTCAGAAACACATTAATAAATACATTCAATAATACATAGTGTAAACAATGCAATAACTTCAGCTCGAGCTGGCTTCACACTGACTATAAAGTATAACTCACTTGTGAAAGGTGCTTTTTTTTTGTCCTGTGGTCATTCTCAGTAATAATTTCCTGTTTTCATTCATAATTTCTTACCTTGTTTCAATGCAGTTTATTGCCCTACACATGGTTCCTTCTCAGAATTTACAATAGGAACCACTTACTCTAACTTTTTATTCATTTTAAGCTGAACAATAAGGAAATATCCTTTACTCTGGGAGCTGAAACTGCCATTTTTAGTTGAACAATAAGGAGACATCCTTTACTTTGGGAGCTGAAGCTGACATTTTTAGTTGAACAATAAGGAGACATTTATGAATCTATGATAGAGCTGCTTCTTCTACCACGTTAATAATAAATAAAATACTCTTTGAGGTATACCTGCTCACAAAGCTAGTTGAGGTATACCTGCCAACAAAGCTAGTTGAGGTATACCTGCTTACAAAGCTAGTTGAGGTATACCTGCTCACAAAGCTAATTGAGGTTTAAACTCAAAGCATATTGAGATATAAATTCTTACAGAATTAGTTGAGGCATAAATGTTCATAGAGCTGTTGAGGTATAACTGCTTACAAAACTAATTGAGAAATAAATTCATGAAGCTAGCTGAGGTATAAATGCTCACAAAGGTTTCAAATTTGTTGAAGCATAAATGTTCACTCAGTGAATTGAAGAATAATTGTTTACAAAGCTAGATGAGATATAAATGCTTACAGTTACACTAGTTGATGAATAAATTCAAGGCAAGTTGAGTTATAAATTCATAGGAATTGAGGAACAAATGCTCACAAAACTAGTTCAGATACCAGTGTTCACTCTTCAACATCACTACTGTATGAATGGCTAAAATTAGCATCAATCATTGCCACAGTTGTTAACCAATATTTTAAAACCATGGATCCTGTAACTTGTAAGAGGCAGTTTGTTAACAGGAAAATGTATGATGTTATTGTCTCTGTTGTTAACCAATATTTTAAGATTACTTTCAACCATTGGGTACTGTAAGAGACAGTTTGTTAACAGGAAAATGTATGATGTCAATCATTGTCTCTGTTGTTAACCAATATTTTAAGATTACTTCCAACCATGGGGTACTATAAGAGACAGTTTGTTAACAGGAAAATGTTAACTGATGTTACTGTTAGCCAAGGGACTATTGTATTTTGTTGCAACCATGTATTTATTTATAATAGGCATCTGGAATTTATTAAGGTATTAGTTTATCAGAGTGAGAGCAATGAAATAAATTCTGTTTTTTTATTTTCTCATATTTTTTCCTAATCAGATTTATGGTCAGTATACAAGAGAGTTGGGATCATTTGCCAAGTATCAAGCAAAAAGACAAAAAAAGAAGGAAGCAATAGAAAATCCAGTGTCAAAAAAATATCTAAACTACAGATTGTGGTTTTACTTGGAACCTATAACATGTAAGTTTGTGTGTCTACATATTTGCAACTTATTAAAATAATCTTGAATTATTATATTTTTTAATCTTTATTGCATATTTATAAAAGTGCTTAATCTTAACAAAAAGGTCTAAGCACTTTATTACAGGTAAAAAAAAAATTGTTTGATATGGGTTTGAAACTGGCTTCCAGTTTTAACAGCTATTACAAAGGGAGGGGTTTGTGTTCTGGAAGGGGAGGTTTATGCTCTGGAAGGAGAGGTTTGTGTTCTGAAAAGGGAGAGGTTTATATTCTGGAAGGAGATGTTTACATTCTGGAGGGAGAGACTTTGTGTTCTGAATGAGAGGTTTATGTTTGGAAGGGAGAGGTTTGTGTTCTGGAAGGGAGATGTTTGTATTGTGAAATGGAGAGGTTTATGTTGTGGAAGGAGATGTTTCTGTTTTTGAAGGGAGAGGTTTATGTTCTGGGGAGAGAGGTTTGTATTTTAGAAAGGAGAGATGCAGTGGCAATTTAAGGATTGTTGAGTATGAAACCCAGATTTTTCTAAGGTTGACAATTTTGTCTATTAATCAAAGATTTTATTTTATTTTATTTTAAAACTGATTTATTTTAATGTGGCATGTCAGGGAATAGAATGGTCCATGTTTCAACCAAAATATTAATGCAAACAGTTTTGAGTGTAAAGTAATTAAAGCATAACTAATATATTACTACTGGAAGTCTGTTATTAAAATTCTACTAGTACTACTACTGTACTAGTACAGAACTAGTTCTGTATACTATGCTATTAGCATTACTAATCTATTGTTACTCTGCTGCTACAACTACTCTGCTACTGGTAGTACTACTACTAGTCCACAAAGGTTGCTAGTACTGCTTGTGCTAGTTCTTCTATCTTAGTTGTGTAAATATTTCTCTCTGTGACATACATGATACAATCTGAAAAGCTGGTTTGAAAATGAGGGCAGACTAATTCAAAGGGCAGTTCAAATAACTCAAGCTACAAGTAACTTTACAAAGAAGTCAACAATATTTGTATATAATCCTACGGTGTATGATTGATAGTGTGTCTTTTATTGTTCTGAAGTGATATTTATGCTAAGTACACTGACAGTAAAACATGGGTGCTCTACTTGAGTTTCAGTAAGGCATTGACACTGCTTGAAGTGGTTGTTTGGTCAGACAGTACAGGCTACTTGGTGAATTATGATATTAGATTAAATTTGGATTTAGAGTATTGAATTGTCTACCTGTCTGTGACTGGTACTTCATTTCTTTAAGCTGAATGCAATTGTTGAACACAAGGTTTATTGAGGTTTTGGGCTTGTTCATCACACAGTGGTTCAAAGCAATAGTAGAAGCAAAGACTTTTTGAGACTGTTTATCAAGTACTGGTTAAAAGTAATAATAGAACAAAAGACTTAATTAAGGTACTGAGAATGTTGATTGCACATGTGTTCAAGGCAATAGAAGAACAAAAGATTTATTAAGGTGTGAGGATGCTATTTATACAGGTGTTAAAAGCAACAGAAGAACAAAATATTTATTAAGGCTTGAGGATGATCATGATGCACTGGTTTAAAGCAATAGAAAAGAAAACTTATTAATATTTTAAGAATGTTCATACACAGTGGTTAAAAGCAATAGCAGGAAAAAAAAACTTATTAAGTTTTAAAGAATGTTCAAATGACACAGTGGTTAAAACAGTACATGTAGTAGAGAAAAAAAAACTTATTAAGTTTTAAAGAATGTTCAAATGACACAGTGGTTAAAACAGTACATGTAGTAGAGAAAAAAAACAACTTATGAAGATTTTGAGAATGCTCATTAGGTAGTAATTGAGCAGAGATTTTTTAAGTGCAGTTGTTGAATGCAATTGTAATACATTGTTTTGCAGTTATTGATCATTTTTGGTTGAGTATAGTGATAGAACCCTTCTCTGAGGTTATTCATTCAGTGGTTTAGTGCATCAATAGAACCCCTTTTGAGTTTTTCAATAAAGGCTCTAGTGCATCAATAGAACCCCTTTTGAGATTTTCAATAAAGGCTCTAGTGCATCAATAGAACCCCTTTTGAATTTTTCAATAAAGGCTCTAGTGCATCAATAGAACCCCTTTTGAGGTTATTCATCAATGTTGGATTTATTCTTTGTAAACTGTTTGAATGCAGAAATAAAACCAATATTTTGAGATTATTCATCAGAACCTGGTTGAATGCAATGATAGAGCATGGCCATTCATGACTGCATTGACAGAACCTAAGGAATTTAAAGTTTTGCATCACAATAATCGAATGTACATTATATAACCTCCTGAAATTGCATGAACTTACTTTTTGTTCTATTTGAAAACACTCTTCATTTCCTGTACTTGAAATTCCTCACCCAACTCCCTATAAACTCACTCACTCACTCATTTCCTGTACTTGAAATTCCTCACACAACTCCCTCACTCATTTTCTCTACTTGAAATTCCTCACCCAACTCCCTATAAATTCTTTCACTAATTTCCTCTACTACTCACCAACTCCACATAAAACTTGCTCACTCATTTTCTTTACTTTAAATTACCCACTGACTCCATAGACATTTTTTCTACTCATTTCCTCTACTTAAATTACTCACCAACTTCATTATAAACTCATTCACTCAGTTCCCTTATTTGAAATCACTTATTTCTTCCTTGCATAAAATCACCCCCTCATTTCTTCTATTTGAAATCACTTGCTTCTTGCATAAAATCACTCACTCAATTCCTCTATTTGAAATCACTTCTTTCTTGCATGAAATTACCCATTCAATTCCTCTCGTTGAGATCACTTACCCAGCTCTTTTTCCTGCAATTGCTCCTCTCTTTACTCACACAAACTTTCATCCTGCATCATCAAATTACTTATCCCTTATTCACCTATCTTATTTCTCTGCATAAAATATTCCATCTGACTTTGTGCATGACATTCACCTTCTTCTCATTTCTCTGCATGAAACTACTCACCCTATACTTGTGCATAAAACACTCCACCTTGTCCCCTATAGTATTGCTCTGTTTGAGTTTTTCAACCGGAAACTACTCACCCTATACTTGTGCATGAAATACTCCATCTTATGCCCTATAGTATAGCTTAGTTTGAGTTTTCCAACCTGAATGACCCTACCTCACATTGAAAAATAATACCATACACTGTATGCATTGAAAAATAATGCCTCACGTCATTATACATTTTGAAAAGTATTACCTCACACTATACACATTGAGAATATACTTATAGAACCAGTGAAATGACACTTATGAATCACTGATTCTTTGTGTCATCAAAGTACCCCAAGACTTCTCAAGTAGAATTGATAGTATTTATGAGAATAATTTAAATATATTTTTGTAAGTATAATTTGATAGAGTTATCAGTTTGTTACATTACAAAGAATGCTCTGTGATAATGACTGATTTAAATAATAACTCCATAAAACTTTTGGATTAACTCTGTTTAGAGTTTATTTTTGTAAGTACAGATGGGTGTAACTTTAAAGTCTTTTGCTAATACAAAGAATTAATGAAAGTTAAGTTTTACTGGCTTGTGGGTCTTCGACACTAGTAAATTATGGCACTGTCCAGCGATGAAGATTGTTCTCCAATAAACTGGAACTTGGGCAGTCCAAACTTTGGCTATTTATGTGTGGAATTAGTGTTTCACTTAAGTATTTATCATCTTTGTCAAGTCCAGAGTCATAAGTTGAATTTCTTTCATTTCTGTACATTTGCTTTTTAAGATTGTAAAAAAAATTTGCAAGTTATATAAGTAATCATTTTCTGTTTAGGTTTCTTTGGCAAGGGTCGAGACTTTGTCTTTCAAAAAATTGGAGAAGATTGGATCTTTTTGACAATCCTAGGCATTGTTGTGGCTCTTCTGAGTTTTTTCATGGACTATGTTGTAGAAAAATGCCAAGCAGGTGAGTGATGAATTTGATTTGAAGATTAAACTATCATTTGACTAAGGAAAGGTACTTCTAGATTAAACATAAAATGAGAAATAAATACACACATATATGTAGAGGCCCAGGCACCAGACAGTCATGGTGCTTATTAGTTTCAAACTGGCAACCCAAAATTGACTAATGATAGAAGAAGAAATCAAAAATAATTCTTATTTTGAAATTGTGGAAATGGAGAAAATCTAACTAAATACTAATGTATGCATAACACAATGCCACCCTAGTTATTGGTTATTATTATGCATATAAATATTAGAAGCATTTAAAAGCAAGGTTAAAATAATGTACTACAATGTGTAATGGCAACATAATTAACTTGAATAAAAATGGTCTTGATGAGTGGTTATATGCATTTTTGTTGGCGACTGCTGACATAACTTGTACCACTGGTGCCATGAAAGAATGTCTTGATGTTTTGGGTCATGACTCGACAGTATTTATAGCCTGTTATGGTCAGAGAATTCATAGGCCTACACCTCAGCAATTTATCAGTAGAATAAATGACAGAAATTAAATATATATATACTTTGTTCCAGCCTTAAATTAGGTTTGTTAGACATTACATATGTAGAATTAGTTTTGTGGCATTTCATTTCCTGATAGAATATTGTTTGTTTATGTTTACAGCTAGATTCTGGTTGTATGGGGAAGTGAAATTCTCAGTTCCACTGCAATACTTCGCTTGGGTTTCATACTCACTTCTTCTCATTGTATTTGCAACTGGTTTTACGCATATTGTGTCACCTCAAGCTATAGGTATGTAACAATATTTGCAACTGGTTTTATGCATATTGTGTCACCTCAGACTAAAGGTATGTAACAATATTTGCAACTGGTTTTACGCATTTTGTGTCACCTCAAGTATAACAATATTTGCAACTGGTTTTACGCATATTATGTCACCTCAAGCTATAGGTATGTAACAATATTTACAACTGGTTTTATTTATATTTTCTCATGCTATTTATAGTAATGTGAGAAAATTTTACAAGAAGTTTTACTCATATCAGTTTAGTACTGTGTGAGAAAGTTTACCACCAGTTTCACTTTTATTATCTCTTCTCATTATGTTTGAGATTATTTGGCAGGAGAATTTGTTCAGACCTTATTTATCTCAAACTATGCTGCATACGTGAACGCTTTATATAGAATTATAGGAAGCTGTGATGTCATTTTACAACTTGAAAGAAAGAATTATTTGTTTATGTCACCCAAAGTTAAGTCATTTAAGAACTTTGTGCTAAGCTAGTTTTACTCCTTTTACTTAAGCTGTATATTTGTGAGGTAAAGTTTACTTTTACATTATATATCTCCTTCATGCTGTGGTTATGTGAAAATCTCATGTAAAAAAAAAAAAATCCTTCTTGCTTCTAGTGAATTAGTGTGTGTCTGAAGGTACCATTCTTTTACAGCTGACAGAAACACTGTAAATATATTTGTCTTCTTTATAATGAAATAATTTTTTGGGGGTGTTTATGAGAGACATAACATGCAGTGTCTGGTTGTAAGATTTATGATTTGTTTACATATTTTATATGGAGAGGAATGTAAAATTTATTAATTGTGATGAGATGACCTTTGTGACTTTGGTGAGAGAAACTAAATGGAATCCATTGACACATTTTTCAAACAATTTATCCATGCTGTTGAAAATTTTAAGTTTGATGCTATGATATTGTAATTTAAACAGGTTCTGGAATCCCAGAAATGAAGACAATATTGAGAGGTGTTGTGCTTAAGGAATATCTAACGTTTCGAACCCTAGTTGCCAAAGTTATTGGTCTTTGTGCATGCCTTTCTAGCACCTTACCATTTGGCAAAGAGGTGAGTTATATCTCTTTAACAGTTAACAGACAAGTAATTTCTTAAAACTGGAATCTTATTAAAACTCTAATGACTGATATAATCTGAGTTTTCATTAAAAAATTTTAGAATTTGTCACCAGAATTTATAAGTGAACAGATGTAATGTTACCAAAATTTTAAGTGGACAGGTGGACAGATTTAAAGATACCAGAATTCATAAGTGAACAGATGTAGTTACCAAAATTTTAAGTGGACAGACTTAATGGTACCAGAATTCATAAGTGAACAGATGTAATGTTATCAAAATTTTAAGTGGACAGACTTAATGTTATCATGTTACTATTTTTTCCAAGTTATCCAAAGTTAACAGAATATATTACTTATGAGAAATAATAAGTTTAACCAGAATTTATAATTTCTCAGATTTTATAAGATAACAAAATTTCTAAGTTGATAGAACTTCTAAAATATTTTAATATTTTTTAAATCTCTGTACATTAATTATTGATCCATAATTAATGATGGTAATTAATTTTATGAGGGTCTCTATAAGTGTAGCTATTGGTAACCAAATAGATAAAATACAAATTGAAAGTCTCATTTATTTCATGACCTTTTATATATCAACATTTTCAATGTTAAAAGAGTTAAGCATTATTATTCACTTAGCATCTTTTGCTTTGATATTTATTTTGCAGCATGTTAGGCACAGTAAATTGGAATAGCCCATATTCACTTACTGCATATGATAGACAGTAAATTGGAATAGTCCACTTTCACTTACTGCATATGATAGACAGTAAATTGGAATAGTCCACATTCACTTACTGCATATGATAGACAGTAAATTTGAATAAGCTGTATTCTTCCCTTGCAATTTAGTTGCTTTATCATCTTTTTTCTCCTTGCTTTTCAATATTTCTAGCTCAATTTTCAGTTACAGTCCTTCCTTTTTCTTTTTAAATTTAAGGGGACATTGTAATTACAGAGAATTTTGAATTTATGATAAAATTAATAAATAAAATAAACTTTGCTTCCATAATCTACAGTGCAGTGCAGAAAAACGCGCTTATGTAGTCTACAGTGCAGAAAAACGCGCTTATGTAGTCTACGGTGCAGTGCAGAAAAACACGCTTATGTAATCTACAGTGCAGTGCAGAAAAAAAGCATTTATGTAATCTACAGTGTGGGCAGAAAAACTCACTTATGTAATCTACAGTGCAGTGCAGAAAAACTTGCTCATGTAATCTACAGTGCAGTGCAGAAAAACTTGCTTATGCAATCTACAGTGCAGTGCAGAAAAAACACACTTGAATCTACAGTGCAGTGCAGAAAAATGAGCTTTTTTCAGGAAATGGGTTAAAGTCACCATAAGGCCACCTTAAAATCACCTTAAGACCACCTTAAAGTCATCATAAGATATTACAAAAAGAAAAATCAAAATTGTTGAGCAGGACCAATGGGGTTTAAAGGGGGAGATGAAATGAAAACCAAGGATATAGTTATATAATATCATAATAAAGATCCACTGTATTGCCTAAATTCTTTATAAACATCTTTGTGCAGGGACCATTTGTACATATTGCCAGTATGGTAGCAACCTTACTCAGCAAATGCAGTACTTCTTTCAGAGGAATCTATGAGGTTTGTTGCCTGTGAATTTTCTACTATGGATTATTATATTTCTTTGTGAGCTTGATATAAAATACTGAACAATAAAACATTAAGCAAGGAAAGTATAATTAAAGTGATAAAGTTTAAAATTCAGTTTTTTAAAACTTTTTTTTTTTATTACAAGAATCACATGTAATGTCATTTTTGGATAATGATTGTTCAGTAGTAATATAACCTTGTTTGACTAGACAGTGATTAGCATTCTTTGATAACAACACTTCACTGTAAATACAACATTGGCTAGATAGTTTGTTTTAATTTTTAAATAATTTAAGTTTAAAATTATTTATCCCACAAAAAAAAAATGCATCTAATCCAGAATGAGTCTCGGAGAAATGAAATGCTTGCTGCTGCCTGCGCTGTTGGCGTCTCGTGCACATACGCTGCACCAATAGGCGGTAAGATTTTTTTCATTTAATTTATCACCTTTAGTTTTCAAGTGTAACTTTTAGACTGAGAGAAGGGTGGTTTATGTTTTTAACACTTTGATAAAAAGATTTTGATTAATAACAGTTTAATCCTGCCATTTTTGCATATGTGTGTTTTTAATCATAGAAGTTTTCAGCTTGCTTATATTTGTTTCAAAAGGAATGAAGTAACAGGACAAATATCAGACAGTTTAATTTCTCTCCACATTTTTAATAATTATTTAAATTTGAAATACTTTGCACACTATTCTGTGTGCATATGGGTGTATTTAGAGTAGAAATAATAATATATTGATAATATTTTTAATCTCTGTACAATCTGATTGATTTTTCAGGCATTTTGTTCCTCATTGCAAAAACAGCCACATTTAAATTTTAAACACCTATAATGCATTAAATATGTGATATGCCTGAGATTTAAAAAGTATATTGATGGGGCTATGTGTTTTAAAACATGTACAAATTTGTTGCTTTGCAGGTGTGCTGTTCAGTATTGAGGTTACAACAACATATTTTGCTGTTCGAAACTATTGGCGAGGATTTTACTCTGCTGTCTGCGGTGCAATTGTTTTCAGGCTGATGGATTTCTGGATTAAAGATTCCGGTAAAGAGTACTGTAGCAATCAAAGAATTGTTTTCACTAAATTATTTCTTATTTATCTTCTGGGTTTAGCTACATATTTCTAAAATCAAATGGGACTTTAAAAGTGTTATTCAGAAATGGCATGAACTATACTATTAGTAAGAAACAAATATCTTTATGTTCTATTCATTAATAATTTACTTGTATTTTGCTTAAATTAATTCACTGTTCTTCTTTTTATAGAGACTATTACTGCTTTTTTCAAGACCAATCTTCGTACGGATTTCCCTTACGATACACTGGAATTGCTGTCTTTTAGTGCTATGGGGTATGTTTTATGCACAGCATTATGAATTTTTAAAATAAAATATCTTTCCTAGTCTTAAACATTTGTAAAATTTGTTGTATATTGATATTTTTTTAATTATCAGTAAATGTTTCTCTAATAAGGAGACCACCTCACCCTTCCATTGTAGTACCATCTGTATCATCTGACAAAAAAATATTGTTGGATTAAAAAATGCAACTTAGAAATGGCAGTGAAAGATAGACTACTGTAAGAGACATGAGGATTAACAAGTATAAAAATAGCTTGGCAATGAAAGATAGACTACTCTAAGAGATAGGAGAATTAGCAAGTTTGAAAATAGCTTGGCAGTGACATTTCCATTACAGTATTGTACTGTCAGAAAAGAAAGTGTCACTGGCATGTGATATTCATACTTATTAATTTTCCTGTCTCCTGACAGCAGTCTATCTTTCACTGCAATTTCTGTTCCAGCAATATTTTGTCAATTCATAGTTTTAATCTCTTAATTAAAACAACAAGATCTCATATATATATATAAATAAAACCCTACTTCCAGCTTTAGGTATACAATGCTTTAAAAACCAGCATTAGGTGGACCTCAGTGTATATATACAACCTCCTCCAAAACTACATTTGAATTCACAGGAAAAACTACTGAAATATGAATATGTCAAAGGTATTTACAATAAAGATAATAGAAAGAGAGAAAAATGGAAAAATGAGGTTTTATTTATACAAATAAATAGTGCAAGACTTAGGCAGACCACATACTTGTCTGGCTAATGCTGTGGGTTGACATAAGGCTGGTTTTTAAGCATGTTTGGTCTGCTTAGGTCTGTGGGTACAGTGTAATTTCTTTATTAATTAATTCTGTGTTGCAATGTTAGCTGCTTTAAGCAAAGAATCTAGTGACTGTTCCACAACATTAAAGACAAACATTTACCATCACACAGTATTTCCATAGGTGGAAATCTTCTTACCAAAGGAGAAGATAAATCTATCTTTAATCTATATATAGCAAGCCCCCATCCACCCACTATCTCTCCAACTTATGGTTATTAGTATGTGTAAGAAGGTCAGTAAATTTAACAATAATTTATTAAACAACAATCAAATATACATAAACAAATACATTGAACAGATTATTTGACATCATTATTTCCACGAAACCATGTTCAAATAATTTCAATGCCTATACAGTCTAATATCCTAACATATAATTCAGCAGATTAGTGTGGAGTTATAGAGAGATAAGTGATAATAGTTTGTATATAACTTTGTCGAGATGATTGCCGCAATAGTCTTTCGCGCACTTTCGTAACAATGTAACAGGTTTATTGTTCACAATAGAATTGTCAGTTTTCATTGTATTCCTCTAGCAGGCTGTAGAACATTTTGTGAGCCACTATTCTCTTTCGACTAATCTGGGTGCTCCTTTGCTGTATTAGTTACCTCAAGTAAAATAACAATGTAGCAGTTTCCAGTAATTTCCTTTTACCAGAAATTCTATGATGTAGTCGGACATACTTTGCCACCTGTGATGGAGTAAATTTGCCTATCCCTATTTCTAAACTTAATTGTTATATAAATTGTTAAATTGTCAGAATGGCCCGATCTTAGGCACTCCTTATGATGGTATATTTTATAAGTGGGTTGAGAATATGCTAGAAAATTGCTAATGCAATCCAAACCAATTCCAACTGGATGATTAGTTCTGATTAATTGTCACACACTTGATCTAAAAAATTCATCCAGTGGGGATGGACCGAAATTTTCATTGTTGAAGAAGTACTCTGTTCACTTTCAATTTGAACAGAACTCAAGTCTGGTCATAAAGGCGATTGTTAGCTTATGGTAAGTTAACTGACTGTTAATGAAAGAATGGCCTTAGAATATTTCCTACATGTTTGCTATTCATCTATGATTTGAATTAGAGAATGCTTATGTAATCAAACCATTATTTCTATGTTCATTAATTTGACTGCATTGTACATTATACTTGTGAATTTTGATTGATGTTATATTTCTTATGTTGTGTGTGTATCAGGCTAAAGCAATTGTTGCAGGATTTTGTAAGTTGAGAATGTTTTGTAAGAGAGAAAGAGATGAAATATACTTGAAATTTAGTGCTGCATTAATTTGACATTGTCAGAGAAAGCATGCTTTTTTTCCCTTCACTTCAAGCAGCAGTGACTACTGTAGCTGCTAGGTCATGTTGGTGTGTGAATCCAGCATTGTTAACAACTAATCAATAAAATGTGTTGCTGTAAGTTGATTCCTGTGAATTCTGTTGAGAGCAAATTCAGTGGAAATGGAGGCTTGAGTTTGGTCTTGAGAATTCACGAAGATTATTTTGAATGTTCCCTGTGGTGTATTGAGTACTATGCACAAAAATTTGATAGTGCATGTGAAATTCAGGATGATTCTCTAAGGTGTGCTTTGTGAACTCATTGAAGATTCTGGAACAGTTGTGTAATGTGCTTAAGAAGGGAACATGAGGCCATTGCCTGAATAAGAAAGACAGTGACTTATTGCAAACCGCGTAATTATGAACATGTACTAGCAACAGCCGCCATCTTTGAAAAGGTTATGTCATTTGACTTTCATTATTTCTCAGAAACTTTACTCTCATTTCCGTGATGATATCCATGAACTTGGTTATATATTTATGTTAATTGACCTGTAATGTCTAATGTCTATGCTTGAATAAACTGAATGATTGTCCAGCGTTAATTGAACGTTGTTGTAAATGTCAATTGTCATTGTTGTAAATGTCAGTGCTCTTTATATTATATTCATATGTCATATATTTGATTGTTGATTTAATAAATTTATTGACCTTCTTACACATATTGATAAGCATGAACTTGATTATATATTTGTGTTAATTGACCACTAATGTCTATGCTAGAATAAACTAAATGATTGTCCAGCATTAATTGAACATTGTTGTGAATGTCAATTGTCATTGTTGTAAATGTCAGTGCTCTTTGATTATATTCATATATTGTACATTTGATTGTTGATTTAATAAATTTATTGACCTTCTTATACATATTGATAACCATGTGTTGGAGAGACAGTGGGTAGATGGGGGTTCACTAAATATAGAATAAAAGATGGATTGTCTTTTGGTAAGAAGTTTTTCCACCTATGGAAATATTATGTGATGAAAAATGTTTGTCTTTAAATTTAATGTTGTGGGAGAAAGAAAACGTTTACTGCACCTGCATATTTGCCAAGTGAGAGAGATGAATGATGCTTCTGGAGAATTATTAATAACATAAATTAAGATTCTCATCACTTGTAATTAGTTATGGATGATTAAATAATAATAATAATCATAACTGATAACTAAGGTGGTGTGGGCGTCACACCACCGTACATCAACAGGGTGCAGTGTATCCTTATACTTGCACACTTGGGGTAGAGACTTCTCAAATCTACCACAGTCATAGCGGTTTACAAATCTATAAACTGGGAAATTCTAGAAATTCCAGAGATTCTAGAATACAGAAAGGTGCTTCTTCCTGTAAATATAATCATGGAACAAACACTAAGTTTTCCAGTTTGTCCTCCCTAACTCCATTCTTTTTTACATTCATGTCTCAGCTTACAGTTTCTTGCAACAGTATTTATTAGCCCGATACACACATACAGTATAATAAATACAACATATTAGTTTATGAACTTATTCACTAGAAACAATGTCAATTGTGTAACATATAACATACAAGCTTCATAATTCACAATTGTAGAAGTAATAGACTACTCACATAATACATCTCTAAATGAATGCAGGTATATCAATAGCAAAATGCATGAAATATTTCTAAGTCCATTCTTTCTTAATCAATCAGTTAACTCACCATTAATCTAATGGCTGCCTTTCATGACCAGACTTCCTCTACACCAAATTCAAAGTGATTCAAAAATAAATTCTTTTCAACAGGTTAACTTTGATCTCAGCAATTGGCTGGTCTTCTTTTTGTAAATCTTAACCATTAGATAATAAAAACTACTCATCCACCTAAAACTGGTTTAGCAAGCTCTAGCATATTCTTTATCTGAGTTGTTTACTCCAAAAATATCTTCATAAGCTGTGCCCAAGGTTGGGTCACGTTAACAAAGGCAACAAAGATATAATTATTAAGTATAGAAATAGGGATAGGCAAATTTACTCTGCCACAGTGATGATCATAAAGATAAATAGAATGTTTAAATGTGTTGGTGTTGGAATGATATGTGTTTTGATTGTAAAGATGAAATAAATGTAAGACAAGAGAGGAAGAAAAATATGATTTTTTTTTTTCTCTGATGAGAAGCAATACCTCCATTATGCATCCTCAGTCCATTTCAGTACCTGTGGATTTTGATTATCTGAACCATCGATAAATGCAGCTAAAGTTTCTCTTGTTTTTTCTGTAATGCATATTTTTGCATTTCCCTCATTCATCTGATAATTTTTGTTTGTATCTTTGACTCCAATTTGCTCAAGTAGATTCAATCCTGGTTGTTTTAGTTCATGTACTTTAGAATCTGATCTGACTTCATACATTTGTGACTGTTTGAACCCTGGCCTTGAACCTTGCTGTATTGATGTATTGACTCCTCAAACATTATATTAATGGTTTACTTTTTTTCTTTTCTCAGTAAAATTCCTATTCCTAAAACTACTCACCTCCGATCTAAGTCATCAGTGACAAACTTATTGATATTAACTTTGATTGTTTATGTCTGCTGAATTGTTTCAGTGTCATGTGTGGGTTTACTGGAGCACTGTTTATCCTCATGCATCGAAAGGTTGTTCTTTTTCTACGCCAACATAAAGGCCTGTCGAAATTTCTGCAAAAGAAGTAAGAAATATTTTGTTTTAATATTAATTAATAAGAGACTTAAAAAAAAATCTAATAGAATTAAATAGATTTTGTGGAGGTAATGCTATTTATGTTTTTTTTGTTAATTTAAATTAAGAAAAATAATTCAGATTTGCTTTTTAATCATTTCCAAGGTGAAGGTTTGAACTTTAAATTTCCAATCAGACTTTTTATGGATATGGAAACATCCTTTCAAATTTTCACTCCCTTGCTTCTTTACATATTTGACATTATGAAGTTTCTAAAATTAACTATTGTTTATTTATACATGTATTTTTAATTATTAATTATTTCTTTAGCTTAAAAGTCTTGAACTGCCACCTGAAACTGATCATAAGATTGTTTATTCTGATTGTATTATATTAACCCGTTCATCGGTGTCGGGATGAAATGGTCATGCACGCATGCAGATTTAGTGTAAGCGTGCTTGCCATTCTAATTTTAACCAATCAGTTTGAAGTAAACGTGTACTGCCTCAGCAGCCAATGTGTTCTAATTTTTTCATTGGATACTATATTTGGAATGATCAGTGTCATTCAAAAAGGGGTTTTCCCACAACAACCCATGCTTGGTACACACTTGGCAGCCATTTTGAACAAAGTATTTTTTTGATAGCCTGGCAAGTTTGGAGGCTGATAGCATATTGACTGCTTGATTCTACCTAATAAAGTGAATTGTGTGGCTGATTGTAATCAACTCTAGATTAAATTCAACTAGCCTTTACTGGAAATTTTGATGTGACCATGTGATAATACCACCAAAATCATTTGTCAAAGTACCACGTGGCTTCGTATGGTTTTCATTGGGTGTGCAAAAAGCATGGAACGTTTGCTCAAAAAATATATATTTTACATTATTTTTCGCATCTGCAAGTTCTACAAAAAGGTAAGACAATTTTTTATAATTATTATTAATTTTTTAATTTGAAATAAATTAAAAATAAATGTAGTACTAAGTCTATAATAGTTTTCAATTAACTAATTTTCAAAATATTTGTAGAATAGTAATAAAAAATAATAATAAAAATAAAATAAAAATAATAATAATAAAAAACCTATCATATAATTTTCAATTTCAGCTAAAAGATAAGAAAACACTTTATATTTTTATATTTTTGAACTTGAAATAAATTCAAAATTATACTTTTAAAATTAATTAATATGTCTATAATAAGTAGTAATTTAAATTTTTAAAATCTATTGATAATTACAGTAGGTTTTAATTTTTTAGCACACTGACCCATTCAATTATTGCTTAGTGGCAGATCAGTGTGACGATGAACAGGTAAAGAAAGTTGTTATTTCTTGGATCTGTACTTGAACTCTATATTTATTGGAGTATTACTTAGATCTGCTCTTTAACTTTATGCTGATTGGAGTATTACTTAGATCTGTTCTTGAACTCTATATTTATTGGAGTATTACTTAGATCTGCTCTTTAACTCTATGCTGATTGGAGTATTACTTAGATCTGTTCTTTAACTTTATGCTGATTGGAGTATTACTTAGATCTGTTCTTTAACTCTATGTTGATTGGAGTATATGAGTAGAGGGTTTATATAATAAATTTAAATTATAAATTGTCACTGGATATGTTAAAATAATAGGAATCTTATTAGAGTCTAATTAGATATAAGCATTCATTTTTCATTTTTCAGCAGTGTATGTTTTGATTTAATCAATTTCATACCATCTGTTTTATATAAACTTGTAAAGTTGTAGGCCTTATAAATAAAAATTAAACGAAGTTTAAATCTAAGGTGACACACTTAACTCAGAGCCCTGAGATCCAGAACTCAGGAGGCTTAGTAACTGAGTGCAGGAAAAGATTATTAAATATAAGAACTGTGCAGTAACCAGATACTTTTTTTAAAATAAAGTTTGAAAAACAATTTTAAAAGTTTGGTTAATTTTGAGTTTAATAATCATTATTTTGAGAAAAATTCTTAGATTTTATATTTTTGCAGCCGCTTCTTGTATCCAGGTGGTGTGTGTCTTCTTATCACCTCCCTGACATTCCCACCTGGTTTGGGACAATTTTTTGCTGGTGAGGTTAGTCACAAGAATTATTAATTTTTAAATTCATTTAGTATTAAGTTCACTTGTTTGAGGAATTTCTTTTCTTTTTCTTTTAGAGTGTGATAAAATTCTGTTTTATGATTGAAGTGTTTCATGAATTGTACTTTCTATATATTGTTTCCTGTAATGTTGTGTATGTGCATTAGCAGTAATAGTTTTTGAATGGTGCAGTCTTGTAAAATGAAACTCGGTTTGTAAACAAATGTTTGGAAAACAAAAGCAAAATGAACAGTTTATATATATATATGACTGTGCTTTACCAGCTGCTGTTAAATATGTGTACAAAGTCCTTGTGCTGGCAGCAAAGTAGTTTATAAAGGAACACTGGAGGTCTTACACTTTGTTGACAATTCAGCACTGACAAGGATAAACTTGCAGTCGCATGTTGCTTTGTTTCACTTGTCACTTTATTAGTTTATAAAGTTAGGCCTGAGGTTTTGTGTTTGTTTGAGGTGGCTATTAAGTAGTTTATAAAGTTAGACTTGAGGTTTTTTGTTTGGTTTGAGGTAACTATTAAGTAGTTATGAGGTTTTGTGTTTTTTTGAGGAAGCTATTAAGTAGTTTATAAAGTTAGACTTGAATTTTTGTGTTTGGTTTGAGGTAACTATTAAGTATAGTTTATAAAGTTAGACTTGAGTTTTTGTGTTTGGTTTGAGGTAACTATTAAGTAGTTTATAAAGTTAGACTTGAATTTTTTGTGTTTGGTTTGAGGTAACTATTAAGTAGTTTATAAAGTTAGACTTGAGTTTTTGTGTTTGGTTTGAGGTAACTATTAAGTAGTTTATAAAGTTAGATGAGGTTTTAAGCTCTGTTTCAACTGACAATTCAGTAGTCTATAACAGTATAAGGGTAGATTTCAGGCTTTAAGGTTTGTTTCAGCTGATAATTCAGTAGGTTTTATGCTTTGTTTGAGCAGACAGTTAAGTGGTCTATAAGGTTAGACTTGAGGCTTTGTGTTTGGTTTGAGGTGACTATTAAGTAGTTTATAACAGTAGACTTAAGGTCTTATGCTTTGTTTCAGCAGACAGTTAAATAGTTCATAAGGGTGGACAAGGTCGTTTGCTTTGTTTCAGCAGTTAAATAGTTCATAAGGGTAGACTTAAGGTCTTATGCTTGTTTCAGGAGACAGTTAACTCTTAACGTCTCATAAGATATGTAGGTCAAACTCACTTGCTGTCAAGGAAGGTTTGTAACAAAATGATCTAAAATTCATGCTACAATGGTGCTTGCATTATAATTTTTTGTTTGAAGGGAGATCAACTTCAAATTTGTTTTAGTTGTCACATTATGGATGCCCTTTATGAAAAATATTTTTTGGCTAAATCTGTTTGGTAATTAAAAATATTTTAATTAGTACTTAATGATAATTTATTTGAAAACACAAATATTGTTTGAAAAATAATTGTGGATAAAAGAAAATATTATTAAATTTTGTCGAAATCATTGCAAAGCAGACTACAAACACAAGTAAACACAGATATGAAGAAATAAATATATTAGCAGTCATTTGAAGCATATATAAACTCAGGTATGTCATTACCATGATTAGTATGAAATGTCAAAAATGCAGCATAAATGTCAGCAATTGAATATATAAAATAACTTAATTGAATGATGATGGATTCTTTTCAAAGTTTCCACACAAATCATACTGTGGTTGATCTTTATGAAAAATTTAATTTTTGTTTGTACATATTGCCAAATAAAATAAATGCTAATTAGTAGAGAATGCCTTTTGTCACTCGCTCAGAACTCCAAGGTGTGTCATGGTTGACAACAATTTCTGGCTTGGTTTCAGAGTCATTTTCCAAAGAAAATGATGAAGAAAAAAGGTCTGAGCTAGAAAACGAAATGTCACTTTGGTTGTCTTCACAAAAAGTAGCTTCACGATCAAATAAATGATAGTCGTAAGTTTGTGTCGACTCAGTATCAAAATCCATCACAAATGGAAATGCCGATGCCATTTGAAAAATGTTGAAGAATTTTTGAAAAAATATGCAGAGCGAAAATACACATGGGAAAAATAAAAAGCCAGCCAGCCAGGAAGTAACTTAACTAATTGCAAAGCATTGTGGGAAAGCTGAAATATGTTTCTCCCATAGCAACATACTGTGCATTCAGTATGGGATGCTAAGGGACGATCATGACTGAAACAGAACTGATGCACGGGCTGCTACAGGACGATTGAGATGTTAAAAGTTAAATAGTTCATAAGGGTAGACCTAAGGTCTTGTGCTTTGTTTCAGCAGACAGTTAAATAGTTCAAAAGGGTAGACTTGAGGTCTTATGCTTTGTTTCAGCAGACAGTTAAATAGTTCATAAGGGTAGACTTGAGGTCTTATGCTTTGTTTCAGCTGACAAACAAGCAGGCCATCACAGAGCTGTTCAGTAACATTAGCTGGTTTGAAGGACAAGCGGAAAATATAGAAGATGAAACTGTTCTTTCACACTGGCGACATCCGTGGACAAATGTGTTTGTCTCACTCACCATGTTTACCACACTGCAGGTAAGATTTATTCTTTCTTATATTAGCCTTTATATTTTTATTTGCAATGGAACTTTTCCTGTTTTCCTTAGAATTCTGTTTACTTTAATTTTTTTTTAATACATCTGTTTTTATTCTTCTTTAATCTTCCTATTTGGATTGTGAGTTTTCTTGTGTCAATTTATGAGGAGAGCATACTATTGATTTGGTATTCTGTTTGTCTCATGACATGACCTCATCATATTTATGTCTCTTAGCACCGTTTTATCATTTGCCTTTTGATAAATCTCCTACAGATACTTGCATTGTTACACAACACATTCAAAGAATTCTAAATGAAAACCTGCTTATGATTTTAAAGACTGTCTTGCAAAAGATATACATTATGTGGGCATATACTTACAGTGCTCTCTCTTATCTCCATACTTCTAAATTGCTCTCTTTTTCTTGTCATATGACCTTGTTCGAGCATGTTTAATTCTGAATCGTCTGCAAATGTTTTCTTAGCCACAATAATCTTGTTGTAGAGATGGAATTAGATTCGTTTTTGAAATCTTTGACTGTTTTGCTTGTTTGATTTATTTAGAATGAAACACTCATATTTATAGAATGTATATCAGTTGTGGATGGTAATAGTTAAATTGGTCACTATAGACTTTAATAGTTAAATCAATGGCTGGCCTGTAATAGTTAAATCAGTGACTGGCCTGTAATAGTTAAATCAGTGACTGGTCTGTAATAGTTAAATCAGTGACTGGTGTATAGTTAAATTAGTGACTGGTCTGTAAAATTAAATAAGTGACTGGTGTATAGTTAAATTAGTGACTGGTCTGTAATAATTAAATAAGTGACTGGTGTATAGTTAAATTAGAGACTGGTCTGTAATAATTAAATAAGTGACTGGTGTATAGTTAAATTAGTGACTGGTCTGTAATAGTTAAATCATTGTCACTATGGACTGTAATACTTAAATCATCACTATAGACTGTAATAGTTAAATTATACCTATTACAGTCCATAGTAATAATTTAGTGATAATTTAACTATTACAGTCTATAGTGATGATTTAAGTATTACAGTCACTATAGACTGTTATGGTAAGTCATTACTCTGGACTGCAATAAATAAATCACTCATTATGGACTATAATAGTTAAATCATCACCATGCATTTTGTAATAGTTTAATCAGCCACTCTAGACTTTATAAGTAAGTCATCGCTATGGACTGTAATAGTTAAATCGGTAACTATGGACTGTAATAGTTAAATCAGTCATTATAGATTGCAATAGTTAAATCAGTCACTATGGATTGTAATAATTAAATCATCACTATAGACTGTAATAGATAAATCATTCACTATGGACTGTAATAGAGAAATCATTCTCTGTAGACTAATAGATAAATCAGTCACTATGGACTAATAGATAAATCAGTCACTATGGACTAATAGATAAAACAATCACTATGGACTAATAGATAAATCAGTCACTATGGATTAATAGATAAAACAGTCACTATGGACTAATAGATAAATCAGTCACTATGGACTAATAGATAAAACAGTCACTATGGATTAATAGATAAATCAGTCACTATGGACTAATAGATAAAACAATCACTATGGACTAATAGATAAATCAGTCACTATGGACTAATAGATAAATCAGTCACTATGGACTAATAGATAAAACAGTCACTATGGACTAATAGATAAATCAGTCACTATGCTTAATATTATTTAAATTAATCGTATTGTGTCTTAGGAAATTGCTTACTTTGCTAGTAATTGTTAAATCTTTCACTTTTAATAGTTATGTCAGTCACTACATCCAGTGATAATTAAATCAGTTATTACATACAGCCAGTAGTAAATTAAATCATTCACTAGAGCCTGTAATAGTTAGGTCAGTCACTTCAGCCAGTAATAATTAAATCAGTCACTATTGCCAGTTATAATTAAATCATTCATTACAGCCAGTAGTAATTAAATTAGTCATTACATCCAGTAATAATGAAATCAGTCACTAATAGAATGCTGTGGTCGATATTAATAAAATCAGTCACTAATTAAATGCTGTGGTCGATATTAATGAAATCAGTCACTAATTGAATGCTGTGATTGATATTAATGAAATCAGTCACTAATTGAATGCTGTGGTCGATATTAATGAAATCAGTCACTAATTGAATGCTGTGGTCGATATTAATGAAATCAGTCACTAATTGAATGTTGTTGTCAATATTAATGAAATCAGTCACTAATTGAATGCTGTGGTCGATATTAATGAAATCAGTCACTAATTGAATGTTGTTGTCAATATTAATGAAATCAGTCACTAATTGAATGCTGTGGTCGATATTAATGAAATCAGTCACTAATTGAATGCTGTGGTCGATATTAATGAAATCAGTCACTATGGTAGGTAATAGTTGAGGTGATCTTTGCGGTCATTAATAGATAAATTAGTTGCTAAAGCTAGCATTGGTCAATTCGGTTACTATGACTAGTAATGATTAAATCAGTTGTTAAGTATTGGCTTTGTCAATCATAATGGTCAATAATGGTTAAATCATTTGCTCTGTCAGTATTGGGGAATAGAAAAGCTTTTTTTCCCCCCACATTATGTGCTGATGTGTTATGTTTGATTTGTTGCTTTCCAGCACACACACATGCACTACATGCATAATGATACATGTGCACTTGCACACACACACACACACACACACACACACACACACACACACACACACACACACACACACACACACACACACACACACACACACACACACACACACACACACACACACACACACACACACACATACGCGCACATGCACACATACACATGATTATTACAAGTGTGTTGAGAAAAAGAATTACAACAGACATTTGTTTGCTGCATTTATCTTTTCAGTTTCTCTTTTCTGTTTTAACTAACTCTGTGCCTCTGCCAGTAGGAGTCTTTGTTCCTATTTTTACAATTGGTAAGTGAATAGTTGTTTGTTATTAAGGTCTTTAGTTTCGTACTTTCATTTGCAATATATAGTATAGATTGCCCCCAAAACATATCTATGAATTATATATAAAATATATATTAATATATATATATATACATATGTTTGGTTGAATAGTATGTATGTGCATTTGATTAGATGCAAATGGTTTTATATGCTTATATATGGCTAGATATTATGAGGTATTAATGTATATGTGTTATTGCCTGTGAAAAGCTGGCTAAAGTCGCTATAATTAATTATTTGCTACAGCCATTTGTAGTCGTAAAGTTAAAAAAAAGTTTTGGGATTACTTTAAAAATCACTTTATTGATTATTATTTTTCAATTTTTGCTGTTTGAATGAGACATTTTAGCTTTTTAAAACAAAAATGATTACTGGGGTGGGTGGGGGTCAACTCTTTGATCCAGCATGGGACTACTTTGTCCCTATTAACACATAACTGTTAGTGGTATTTTTAGCGATTGGAGGTGCACTTATGTTGCCTTGAGTGAGAAGGCTCTATGTTTCTATTTTATAATACATAGGATGTGTCTGCACATGAATTGGACATGAGGTTGCCTAAAATTTATTGTTTATGGTGCTTCACCTTCTTCGTTCCGACTTAGGCCATGTGTTTTTTAAAAATTAATTTTAGTATTGAAACTTTATTTTTTAGCATGCAGTGGTGATTTATTTATGGTAGGGCAGAATCTGTCTACAAATAACGTTATAACTTTGCAAAATCATGCTATCTGGGGTTTAAATTAATTCGTTTTAGAAGCTGGTATGTGACAGTACTGTTGCACTGATGCTGTAAACAGAATGTGACAGAACTCTTTGACTGCTGTAAACACAATGAGACAGAACTCTTTGACTACTGTAAACAGAATGTGACAGTACTGTTGCACTGATGTTGTAAACAGATGTGACAGTACTGTTGTACTGATGCTGTAAACAGAATGTGACAGAACTCTTGGACTACTGTAAAAGGAATGTGACAAATCTCTTTGACTGATTCTACCTTGTACTTAAAAGTGACTTGAATGTGGAGTGATAGACATTTTGCCTTGTACTTGAAAGTGACTTGAATCTGGAGTGATAGACATTTTGCCTTATACTTGAAAGTGACTTGAATGTGGAGTGATAGACATTTTGCCTTGTACTTAAAAATGACTTGAATGTGGAGTGATAGATATTTTGCCTTGTACTTGAAAGTGACTTGTATGTGGAGTGATAGACATTTTGCCTTGTCTTAAAAATGACTTGAATGTGGAGTGATAGACATTTTGCCTTGTACTTGAAAGTGACTTGAATGTGGAGTGATAGACATTTTGCCTTGTACTTGAAAGTGACTTGAATGTGGAGTGATAGACATTTTGCCTTGTACTTAAAAATGACTTGAATGTGGAGTGATAGATATTTTGCCTTGTACTTGAAAGTGACTTGAATGTGGAGTGATAGACATTTTGCCTTGTCTTAAAAATGACTTGAATGTGGAGTGATAGACATTTTGCCTTGTACTTGAAAGTGACTTGAATGTGGAGTGATAGACATTTTGCCTTGTACTTGAAAGTGACTTGAATGTGGAGTCATAGACATGTTACCTTGAACATGACAGTGACATACAACTGACAAACTCTTTGACTGATGATTTTTAACAGAATATTTATGACATTTCTCAGGTGCTGGCTTTGGGCGTCTCTGTGGGGAGTGCATGGCTGCATGGTTTCCAGAAGGAATGCCGACAGGAGAAGTGATGCGTAAAATTGTTCCTGCAGGATATGCTGTCGTTGGTGGGTATTAATGGTGTTTTCTTTCATTTTTCTTCTTTGACCTCTTGTTTTGCTGACTGAGTGTTAAAGTACTTTCCGTAATTCTTATCTTTTGAACTGCTTGCCCTGCTGTCATTAGATAATGATTGCTAGTGGTTACTGAAGTGACATAATAAAATTGAAGTTTCATGTGAGCATGAAAGAAGATTATTGATATAAAAAAATAGAAATTTACAATTTAATAATTAAAGTAATTTAATAATAAATCAGGCTGTGAATTCCTGCCATCATAATAAGTTTAGTTATTTTTTTCTTATGTTGACCTACTGGACATGTCATTAGCTGGTGGTGGTTGTATTTTCTTAATATTTATGTTGACCTACTGTTCTAGTGCACTTTCATGAGGGAAAGAACTGGCTTACCATTCTTATTTATTTTCTGTTATTCTTGAGATTCTAGTCATCTGTAACGAGTATATATTCTTAGTTTAGTCTGTATTAAATATTTATTCTCTTTGACTTATGTTAAATATTTCATTTCTTTTGACCCCTATTTATTGTCTTGTTTGTTTGATCAGGTGCTGCAGCTTTTGCGGGCAGTGTAACAAGAACTATATCGACGTCTGTCATCGTGTTTGAGCTGACAGGGCAAATGGGGCATGTGTTGCCTTGCTGTGTTAGTTTACATCTTATTGCTGTCATTTTCTCCTGAGTTATTTGCAGTTTGGACAACTGAAAACCATCTTAGACCAATATAAGGCTCTTGATTTGTTTCGTATCTGTTGTAATGATCTTTGATGTGTTTTGAACTGTATCATATCAATCATAATTATCATTGATGTGTTTCGGATACCTGTTTAAGATTGCCTTTGGACTGTTTTAGATATGTCATGATAAGTAATGATCTGTTTTAGATATCTGTCATGATAACTAATGAGCTGTTTTAGATATCATATCTTAGATATGATAGCTAACAGTCTTTTTTCAAATATCTGTTAAGATATTGATAGTCGGTTTTAGCTATTTGTTGTTATAGCTCAATGGCCTGTTTTGATATTTTTCATTACTTCAACCAATGATTTATTACAGATATATTTTATGATAGCTAATAATGTACTGTTAATAATCTGCTAAGATTTATATCAGATATATTTTATGATTGCTAATAATATGTTTTTAATAATCTGCTAAGATTTATTTCATATATATTTTATAATTGCTAATAATGGGCTTTTAATAATCTGTTAAGATATGTTTTGGATAGCCAATATGATAATTATTGAGTTATTAAGATATTTGTCATGATATCCAATAGTTTGCAGTAGCTATTTTCAAAGACAGTTGTGTGGTACATTTTTGATAAATGTGACATCAGTCAGTGAATTTGTTTCAGATTAATGATATCTTGTGATAACTGTCACATTAGCCAATTGTCTGTTTCAGATATTGTAATGATAATTAATAATCTTTTAACAAATATTTAAATGTCTGTTTAAGGCAATTGAATGGTCTGATTTAGATAGTATCACATTATAATGTCACTGGTCGGTTTCAGATTTCTGTCTTGATAGCCAATGCAGTGGCAAGCTTCTTCCAGCCATCATTCTACGATAGTATCATACAAATAAAGCGACTACCGTATTTGCCGGACATCCAGTCTTCCAAAGCAGCGTGAGTAGTGCTCAGTGTCAAGCGACATTTTAATGAATGAAGCAGGTGTCTGATCATTCTTCTGTGGATATATTCATTTGTCATCGGTTCAATCAGCATACATAATTTTTCACATTTCTAATGGTGATGTATAGATCACCAGTAGTTCAGTATGCAATGTCTTAAGTTTTTGTTACTTATATTTTCCAGTTCTGTTTACAGTTTGGATGGCTATCTTCCTTTTATAAATGAATAATAATAATAATAATAATAATAATAATGACAACAATGATGGAATTATGATGAGGAAAAGTTATTCTGATGACTAATCTTTATCAGGTGCAACAACCACTGAGAATAATGGTGACACCAAATTAATTAATGTAATTAAAATAATAATAGCTGACAGTTGACTACATTGAGCGCAACACTGACATTGAATCAATACCAGCAATTCCTTGAGGACAACAATTTTCCCTCCTACAAGCAGATGAGCATACCTGTGAAGTGACATAAAGCTTGACATATTGACATGACTAATATTATCGCACAGTTATTTCACATAACTATAAAGCTTGACATATTGACATGACTAATATTATCGCACAGTTATTTCACATAACTATAAAGCTTGACATTTTGACATGACTAATATTATTGCACACAGTTATTTCACATAACTATAAAGCTTGATATGAATAATGTTATTTCACATAACTATAAAGCTTGACATTTTGACATGACTAATGTTATTGAACACATTTATTTCACATAACTATAAAGCTTGATATGAATAATGTTATTTCACCTTAACTATAAAGCTTGATGTGTCTAATCTTATTTCACATAATTATAAAGCTTGATATGACTAAATCTTATTTCACATAACTATAAAACTATAAAGCTTGATATGATCAATGTTATTTCACATAATTATAAAGCTTGATATGACCAATTTTATTTCACATAACTATAATGCTTGATATGACTAATCTTATTTCACATAATTATAAAGCTTAATATGATCAATGTTATTTCACATTAACTATAAAGCATGATATGACTAATCTTATTTCACAGTAACTATAAAATGGATATGACTAATGTTATTTCACATTCACTATAAAGCTTGATATGATTAATGTTATTTCACACATTTATCAAGCTTGATATGACTAAAACTATTTCAGATAATTTGAAGCTTAATACAACTAATGTTATTTGACATGACCATCAAACTTGATATTACAGCATGACATGATTGTTTTTGCACACATAGCTGTATGGATTCAGAGGATTTGAACCATGCAAACAAATATATTTATTTCAATTACACAGCTATTTCAGAGAATTTGAACTATATCACCATGATGCATTTACTTCAAGTACACGGTTATTTCAGTGCATTAGAACCCATGACTTTAGAAATGTGTCATCTTCTTTTTCAGCACTTGGAGAATGTTTGTGGAGGATTTCATGATTCACGATGTGAAGTTTATGGCTTTCAATGCAACCTACAGTGACCTTCAGAATCTCTTGGTGTCTTCATATCATAGATCGTACCCTCTTGTCGACAACTCAAGTAAGCAGTTCTTTAGTCATAGATCTTTCTCTTGTTGACAACTCAAGTAAGTCATAGATCATGTCTTTCTGTCAGCAGTGTAAGTGAGCAATTGTTTAGTTATAGACAATATCTTCTTGTCAGCAACTTAAGTAAGCAATTGTTTAGTCATAGATCTTTCTCTTGTTGACAACAACTCAAGTAAGCAGTTAAGTTTTAGATCCTGTCCTCTTGCTGACCACTCAAGTTAGCACTTTAGTCATGGATCCTATCCACTTTTTGACAACTCAAGTAAGCACATTAGTCACAGATCCAGTCCACTTGTTGACTACTCAAGTAAGCATTTTAGTCATAGATCATGTCCACTTGTTGACAACTCAAGTAAGCATTTTAGACATACATCATGTCCACTTCTTAACAACTCAAGTAAGCAGTTTTGTAGGCATTAACAGACATTTTTGTTGTCTTTTAAGCAATTGCAGTTTTAGAATGCATTGAGTGCATTTTTATCCACATACTTAATTGAAGTAACACATTTGTCTGACTTTTATATCATTTTAAGGATCTGTTTGGCCTATATCAGGTTTTAGTCTTGAGAGAGTAGGCCTATATTCTTGATATTAATTTAACTACTTTAACACTTAAGAAAATAACAAATTTTGCTGAAGATTAGTAAGAATTATATAGATATTCTAAATGGATTGAAAGACTATGATAGGAGTTAAACCACATGAATATAGTTGATAATGCAATGATTGATTTAGACATGCTAATACAGTTTGAGGTTGCAAGTTCTAGACTAGAACATATTGCAATGATTGTTATAGACATTGGAATTTAAAAGCTAGACCAGACATTAAAGACATTAACTGGGACATTCTGATACTAGATTTGGAAGTGAAAAAATCTCCAGAGTACATACTGGAGTAATTTGTTCACACATGCTAGTGCCACAGTGCAAATATAAAACCTCTAGAACATTTTGGTTTTTTTTATTGTACTTGTTAAATCTGCAACATGTAACTGGTAAGATGTGGGATACACCTTATATTTCTGAGGATTCACAATGAAACTTGAAATTTTACTTTTACTTTATTTTTCAGATTCCAAAATTCTTCTGGGTTCAATCCAGCGCTTAGAATTGGAGCGAATGCTGCTTGTCCACTTGAGTCCTGATAGTTTCGTTGTGGTGCAGCCGACTGGAGATGATAACATGAAGAAGGAAGATATGTCATATGCAGCGGTGGCACCAGTCAATCAAGACACCCTGCCCCGATTCCAGGTAACTCTTGTCACAGAGGATTCATTGAGCCAGCAGAAATCAAAAACGAACCAGGATGACGTGAATGCTGCTGCGAATAACGGAGTTACAGACACTCAGCGACTTTCTCCAGGACCCACACGTTTTCTCCGAGTGGTGAGTGATTGATTCATCAGACAAAATTTACAAGTAGTTTTCTGAGTGGTGAGCGATTCACTGGACATAAATTTACAAGTAGTTTTCCAAATAGTGAATAATTTACCAGACATAATTTACAAGTAATTTTCCGAGTGGTGAGTGATATGGGGAACATAATTTACAAGTAGTGTTCCAAGGTGAGTGATATATGGGATATAATTTACAAGTAATTTTCTGATAAAGATGTTAATGCATTCCTGGAAAATTATAATCCTAATGGCTACATTATAATTATAATCCTAATGGAGGTTATGTTTTACAGAGGCTGCGTGCCTAGTTGATAGAGAAATTATATATATTCATGAAAAAACAAGGCTTAACTGCAAATAATAAATGAAAACTGAATTGGGATTTTATTAAAAATACAATGATGTAAAAACATACTGCAGAGAAGAGAATGAAGCTAAATATAAGGTACATGTGCTTTAAAAGTTTACATAGCATCATTTTACAAATTAAATTATTATTGTACTTCTTGTTAAAAAAAAATAAAAATCATATTTTTAATGTTTACTTACAAGTGACAGTGTAAGTACCACAATAGTTAGTTTTAACATTTATACAGATAATTGAAAAATATTCATATTTTGAAATTTATATACCCATAGCATTAAGCATCATCTGAATACACACTTAAAACTGTCACTGGTAAAAAAAAACTGTTATACAGTTGATTATAACAGCAATGCAAACACCTGAACTCTGCAATGTATGAAGTTCATTTGAAAGGCATAGATCGTTTTGTTTTGTTTTGTTTGTTTGGGTGAAAAGATACTCCCTAAGAAATAATTTGAAATGTTGCAGTTGCCAATTGTCATTTGATACACTTTACATTTTATTTTTATTTCACAAATATTTGCAGCCGTCCCAAGTTTCCATAGAAAGCACAGACACAAATTCCAACATTAATTACAACACAGTCAATGAGCCATTGCGGTCGATTCTCAAGAAGTCTCCGTCTGAAATGAAGCTTGCACGTTCTTCTAGTACTGGGGCTCTCAAAGGTAAACCTGTTCTTTTTATTTTTAATTTAATTATTCACATATATTAGCCCCCATAAAGGAATTTTATGTTAGATTTTCAGAAGTTTAGTATTTCATTGTTCACAGATCATGGTTTTGTCCAGGTTCTTAACACTGTTTTATGGTTGTATCCAGATTTCTTAGCAGTATTTCATGATTGTATTCAGATTTCTTAGAAGTTTTTTATGGTTGTCTAGATTTCTTAACAGTATTTTATGGTGGTATCCAGATTTCTTTTAAGTGTTTTATGGTTATATCTAGAAACAGTGAATTATTTTCTGTCTTTAACAGTCTTCTACAGATTGAGTCATTTATTTTAATTGTTTTCAGCAAATGTTAACTATTTTATGTCTTTTATAGAGATTTAGTGTATTATTTATTTTTATTATTTTCAACAGATGATGTTCATCAATTCTATAGAAAACTTGCAAAACAGCGCAAAGAAAGTCATGTAGAAGACCGACCATTTGTTATTAGTAGTGCTGTGAGTAAATGTTTGTTATTAACAGTGAAGTGCTGTGAGTAAATGTTTGTTATTAACAGTGATAATAGGTTGCAGGATAAACTTCATGACGGCCACCTAAAAAGATCTTGAAATTTGTCCATCCCAATTTGGCTGATGTAATACATTCCTCTCTGTTTCTGCTACACTTCATTATGACATAAAAGCCAAAAATAAAAGTAGATGTATTTGGAAAAAACGTTTTGTATATGTGTAAACAAATTTCATATATCTCTATATAGTACAAGAATATTTTATATCTTTTGTTCATCACATTAACAGTGATGTTTTAATGTTTGTGCTGCAGTACTTTTGGTATTGTTGCTGTTTTTAATGGCAGCCATTGCCTTAATATTGATCACTTTGCTTATAACAAGATTATAAAAGAAAATAGCAAACCTAAATAAATATCTATTAAGTTTTCACATGTAAAGTTATGAAGTGCTTACACGAAGCACAAAAATGATTAATTTCTATGAAATTAAAAGTTTGAATTGTACTTGTATAATGAAAAATATATCTGAAATGAACTCAAAATGTGAAGTACCTGGCACATGCATAGGTTAATATACTTTAAAATTAATATTTTAAATTTATTTTTATTATTTGTTTTCAGAGAAGCAGCTTTTCAAGTCTTGGTGGAAAGAAAGTAAAATTGGTGAGGAACATTTTTCTTTATTCAGAGCAAATGTTTTACATGTCATGAACTAAATGTCTGGGGCTTTTTTCTTTATTCAGAGCAAATGTTTACATGTATTAAACTATTATGAGTGAAATGTCTGGGACTTTTTTTTAATGTATCCTGTTGTGAACAGTTGAATTTAATCTAATTATAGCTTTTTATGCATTAATTTGACTATCTTAACCTATATTTCTATATATTTCTTTTCTGTTGTTACCTGCATTCCACTCAATCAGTTTGAATCCCACATATCAGTCTTCATACTTACTCACACCTTTCCTGCGTGTATGTCCTGTATCTTTTTGTTTTGCCATCTCTACTACCTGTCCCCATTAATACTATCACAGCTTTACACAGTTTATCATCACCACTGCCTGTCCATCATAATGACATCTTAAACCAAGTTTTTTCATCTTCACAAGCTGTCCACCATATTCACATCTTTTACTGACACACACACGCATGCAGAGACACACATGCACACACACTCTTAATCACAGCCTTTATACTTAAATACTCATTTTAATACCATAGTTTTCTTATGCGCCCATTCTCTCCTTTTAAAGTTTTCTTACTCATTCCACCCATTTTAAAATGTTAATTTTCATTCGACCCATCTTAAAGTTTTTCTGTTATAATAACATTTTTCCTAAACCCTCATCCCTTTTGTCTTAATAACAGTTTTCTCAGACCCTTATCAATTCTGTCTTAACAGTTTTCTCAGACCCTTATCACTTCTGTCTTAATAAGAGTTTTTTCAGCCCCTTATCTCTTCTGTCTTAACAGTTTTCTCAGCCCCTTATCACTTCTATCTTAACAGTTTTTTCAGCCACTCTTGCTTGTATCTTAATAATTGTTTTCTTAACTCCCTTTTGTTTTTGTCTTAATGAGTGTTTTCTTAGCTGACAAAGCTTGTCCATTTGTTGTTTGAACACTTCAATTTTTGTTTCACTTTCAGCCACCAGAAGCTCTGAAAGTTAAACAATTGACAAAGGAAGAGGTATGAAATAATTAGATAGATATATAATTTTAAAGATGTGAAATAGTTATATCATTTTTAAAATATGAAATCAATATATAATAGAGAGTGTATGAAATAATTAGAGATATAATTTTAAATAGGAGACTCAGATTGGCTGATGTATTGTTATAGTAAAGATGTAGATATGATTTATTTAAATAATTTGATATTGAACATACTTGCAATAAGGGATGATTTGATTTTGAGTGCATGCTGGCAATAATAGTTGTTTGATTATGGAAATGGACATATCTTGTTTAGGATATGTTTACAATTGGTATTGAGTGCTTGTTTACAATTGGTATTGAGTGCATGTTTACAATTGGTATTGAGTGTATGTTTGCAATTGTATTGAGTGTATGTTTACAATTGACATTGAGTGTATGTTTACAATTGACATTGAGTACATGTTTACAGTTATATTGAGTGCATGTTTACAGTTGACATTGAATGCATGTTTACAATTATATAGAGTGCATGTTTACAATTATATTGAGTGTATGTTTAGATTTGATACTGAGTTTACAATTGACATTGAGTAATGTTTACAATTGGTATTGAGTGCATATTTACAATTGGTATTGAGTGCATGTTTACAACTGACATTGAGTATATGTTTATAATTGGTATTGAGTGCATGTTTACAATTGACATGGAGTACATGTTTAGAACTGACATTGAGTAATGTTTACAAATGGTATTGAGTGCATGCTCATGCAAATAGATGATTTATTATAAAAATTCTTACAATATTGGATGAATTAGTATTGAGTGTATGCTTACAATAATAGGTTTATGGTTACAGTGGTGGATGTGTGGTTACAGTTAAGACAATATCATTACTTTAGTGGAGATGCATGGCTGCTGTAGTAATAGCATGACTGCAATAGATGCAGTATTATAATAATAGATGCATGGCTGCTGTAGTAATAGTAATAGATGCATAACTACAGTATTCAGTACATGGTCATATTGTAGACATGAGTTATACTTATAGTAATAGATTCATGGCTACAACACTAGATGTGAGTTATAGTAATAGATTCAGGGCTACAGCAATAGATGTGTGGTCCACAGCAAATTTCTTGGGAGACTGCACAGTTAAACATGCCTGTGGACTGGGAAGGAGTACAGATAGACCCTGCCCCATTTCAGCTTGTGGAGAGGACATCTTTGCATAAGGTAAACTCATCACATTTTGACTGATTATTGACTGATTAATGGCTAATATTGTTTAGTACAAGACAAGGAAAGCAGTATTTGTAACACAAAATCAGAAAAAGAAAAATTAACAGCTATTAATTGAAGACTGTTTATATTTTAATAGAAATAAAATGTTTAAAAGGTTTCATGTCTCAAGAGAGATTTTTTTTATAAATCAGTTTAGGATGCATTACCACAAATGATTTCCTGAAAAGAAGAATTAAACACGGGTCATGAATTGTGTTTGAATTCTTAAAACTCCAAAACAGAGATTTACTTCATGTCACAATGTATAGAAAAACAACAACTCATCAAGAGTGAAAATGTTACAGTCACAAAGTCACAAAGAAAGAATGTGTCACTCTGTCAGCATGCAGAGATAAACTTTGTTGTTTAACTGAACTAGCAGTCATATTGAATGACATTTACAAGGCAAACAGATCAGTATCAACAAAAATTCTTTTTTTTTTCAGTTTGCAATTTCTAAATCAGTTATCTACTGGAAGATAAATTTGAGTTGATAAGAATTATTTGTATCATATAAATCTTGGTGATAAATTCTATAATCTAGTGCACAATAAATACTGTACTTAAGGAAAATTAGCCTAGTGCAGAATAAATAATGTAGTTAAGGGAAACCTAATAAACAATAAATTTTGTACTTAAGGAAATCTATACTTAAGGAGATCCTTGTGCACTATCAATGCTATGCTAGGAGATCCTGAGATTGTGCTAAAGAAAAAGTACCAGAGATCCTTGTGTGATGGGGTCGGTTCAATTCGTTCACACCAACGAGCAGCAACGGTGAAAGAGGACGCCATAACACTTCTGTCAGTTTTCTTACATGCTTTATTCAGCCCTTGTACAGCAATCCCTCTCAGACACGCGCACGCACAAATTATACTATCAGATCGGCCTTCCCTGAAGACCGCGTAGGCCAAACACAAAACTCTAGCAAGAAAGGCTTCTAAAAATAATTTCTGTGTTTTCTTACTTCTATTTCAATATAAATTTCATTCAAACTACTAAGAGCTATACTAAAAATCAAATATAAAATAAAACTACTATAATTATACTTTAATACACAAACCTTTCCTAATACATAATCTAAAGATTTAGACCTATAATAAAATAAAACATGTTGATGGGCTGTAGGAAAAGCATTCACACACACATTACTTACAAAATACACAAATATAAAATCATTATTCTTCATATAAAATATATCAATTAAAAATATAAACTATTACCTATCTGGATATATACTGTCTATAATAAAATAACAAATGCATAGCATAATAAAAAATAATTCAAATATACACACTAGCACAGCACTCTAAATTAGTAATGATAATGTTTACACAAACTGCGCACGCTTTGAAACAAAGCAGCACCTCCTGACCTATTTGTCAGGTGCTCCGTGCAGATGATGTCTGCACGCTGACATAACACTCAGAGAGGCAAGTGAAAAAGGCTATACCGAGATGGGCGGCAAACGCCACGCATACGTGCTCGCCCCTTCCTGTGATACAGTCGGTCAGAGGCTGTTAAGCGTTAGTGTCCGACCTACACTACCACACTTGTATAGATCCTAGTATACAAGTGTTGTACTTAAGAAAAAGTACCTGTGATCCTTGTATAGATCCTAGAATACAAGTGTTGTACTTAAAAAATACCAGCGATCCCAGTATAGATCCTAGTATACAAGTGTTGTAATTAAGAAAAAGTACCAGAGATCCAAGTGTTGTACTTAAAGAAAAGTACTCTAGTGCATAATAAATATTAAAGAAGGACCCTAGTGCTCAATCATTACTATACTTGAGGAAAAACAGCCTAGTACACAATATATACTGTACTTAACATAGAAGTACCCTAGTGCACAACCATTAGTTAAGGAGAAATACCCTATACACAGTAGGTATTTAAGGGAGAAACACTTTAGTGCACAATCATTACCATACTTAGGGAGAATTACCATAGTGCACAATCATTACCATACTTAGACTGCAATACACAATCATTACCATACTTAGACTACAGTGCACAATCATTACCATACTTAGACTACAGTGCACAATCATTACCATACTTAGACTGCAATGCACAATCATTACCATACTTTGACTGCAATGCACAATCATTACCATACTTAGACTGCAGTGCACAATCACTACCATACTTCGACTGCAATGCACGATCATTACCATACTTAGACTGCAGTGCACAATCATTACCATACTTAGACTACAGTGCACAATCATTACCATACTTAGACTACAGTGCACAATCATTACCATACTTAGACTGCAATGCACAATCATTACCATACTTAGACTACAGTGCACAATCATTACCATACTTAGACTACAGTGCACAATCATTACCATACTTAGACTGCAGTGCACAATCATTACCATACTTAGACTGCAATGCACAGTCATTACGATACTTTGACTGCAATGCACAATCATTACCATACTTAGACTGCAGTGCACAATCATTACCATACTTCGACTGCAATGCACGATCATTACCGTACTTAGGGAGAACACAGTGCACAATGATTACCATACTTAGATAGACTTACTATAGTGCACTGAATGAATGTCAAGCTTTACTGTTCTGATGAAGTAACAGTTTACAGATTAGGTGAGGAAATATATGCATATTCCTTATTCACTAATTATAAACCTGAATTTTATTTTTCTCAGAGATTATTTTTTCTCAGAGACTTTAAATTAAGATGCTATTAAAACCACTCTGTATTAAAATATTTAAATCTTTTTCTTTAAACTAAGTCACTATTAAAACCACTCTTTTTCAAAATATTTATATCTTTTTCTTTAAATTAAGACATTATTTAATCTATTTATTTCAAAATATTTATATCTTTTTCTTTAAATTAAGACATTATTTAATCTATTTATTTCAAAATATTTATATATTTTTCTTTAAATTAAAACATTATTAAATCTATCTATTTCAAAATATTTATATCTCTTCGTCTGTGTGTACCAAGATTAGCATGGATCAGTGTGCATATATTCTTTTACCATTTTATATCTCATTACTTAATGGCATAAAGCTCAGTTGGAGATGAAAAGTGAATTACCTTGCTAAATCAGTTTAATTTCATTTCAGGTTCACTCACTATTTTCTCTGCTGGGCCTGGGGCATGCCTTTGTTACCAATACTGGCCGCTTGGTGGGAGTTGTCAGCTTGAAGGAAGTTAGTGAAATCATGTTTAAATATTTCACAATTTCTTTTGTAATAGCATTGAAAATATTCTTTAAAATGTTTTAAAACTACACTGCTTAAAAGTTATATACTTTGTCAATAATTATACTATTGCTACAGATGAAAATTATCAGTTTAACTAATTTTTCTATGTTTTTTCTCCAACAACCTAATTACATTTGTTGAATGTGATTTTGATATTATTTAATATTAAATTGTCTTCTTAATTTATCATTTCAAAATAATTAGGCACAACTAACAAAATTATGAGAAAAAAACAAACCAAACAAAAATTCTGTGATTAATCATTCTGTAGCCATAGTAATTTATAAAATCTTCAGATCTGTAAGTGTTCTGTATAGCTGAAAAATGGAAAATTTTATTTTCTCTCTTCAGGTCAGGCTTGCTGTCCAAGGACAAATAGATTTGCTAGCTGCTGCCAAGGGCGCACAGAAAAAGGAGTCTAAAGCTGGTCGTAGAAAGAAATCAAAAAGCAAGGCTGAAGATGACAATGAGGATATTGAAATAACACTCCCAGAGCTCAACACGGACCCGGCACCTCACCATGAGTACTCCATGCAGGATAACGGCAATGGTGACTGGAGTCGAGATCAAAGAGGAGATAACCAAGACACAGCTGCATAGGGCTGCTTGTGAGTCTGTGCCGGAAATTCTGAATAATCAGAGTTGTCTTTCTTGATGTTATACATCAAATATGAGTGAAACAATAGTGAAAATCACCTATTATCTGCATTATAAAATAAGCATTATATATATTACAGAAATACATTTTAAATATTTTTATATGAACCTTTACACAAATTATGTGTTATTTGCTGTTACTATTTAAAATTGTTCAAAATTGTGAAACAAGTTATTCCATTATAATTTTTTCATCTTCATTAATGCCATTCCTCATCTGGTAAATATTTTACTGGAGCATTATTTGAACAGCTGCAGTTTCCTACCTTTCATAAAGCTAATTATTGTGTTCCCCTGATGTGAAATAAAGCAAACAGCTTAAAGAAAAAATACTTAAAATGCTGCCTCACCAATAGCATCAGATGCAAGGATTAGTCTGCATTACATTTAGAGTTTGAAAAGTTTGCCTTGTTCTACAGATCATTGTAGTTATAAAAATAAAATATTTGAATTTTGTTTTTGTGTTCAGAGCCAAAAGTCAAATTGCCATAGGACCTATCCAGATTATTATAGGATTTTGCAATGTCTCGTTAGCTATTCAACCTTAGCAGTATTTCCTCAAAATGTTGTTTTGCTGAAATGTATTTTTGTCACCATTTTCTTTACCTTTAGAATCTCAGATTGATTACATTTTTGTCCATTTAACCTGGTTTGTTTTTTTGAGATTTTGTAATTCTAGCACATTTAGCTCAATCATCGGGATTCTATAGTTTTAAAAAACAATTCCTTATACAATTCTCTTCTCATAATTATACAATATTATCATTAGCAGGAAAAATCTCTTCTCACATTTTATGATAATTATTATCATTATCAGAACAAATCTCTTCACATAATTATTCAGTATCATTACAGAACAAATCTCTTCATATAATTATGCAGTATCATTACAGAACAAATCTTTTATCATAATACAATATCATCATTAGCAGAACAAATCTCCTCACAATTATACAATATTAGTAACAGAGCAAATCTCTTCTCACATTTATCCATTAATTATTATCATTACCAGAACAAATCTCTTTTCACAGTTATATCATTATTAACAGAATGAATCTCTTTGCTAAAATTCATTATCCTCCAGAAAAACATTTTCTTTTATTAAATTATTTTTGTTTACTACTTAAACCTTTAGAAATAATTGGCAAATTATAATATTATAGTCAAAAATAAAATTTGATGCCATGTTCATTTCATTACTTGGCAGCCGCTTAAATTCATATTAAATAATTAGGTGAATTTTTAATTAATTATATAATAGATGGATTCATTTTCTAATGATTGCACAATCAGACATATTGATTCACAATAAATACAAAATCTAATGATTGTTTTACCTGATAGACTGATGAAACAGTTTGATACAGTACCTAATGATTGCTTTATTAAATAATTCTTCTCAATAGCTGCTTAAAACCTAATGATTGTATTAACAGATAGACTAATTCATAACGGATACATTACTTACTGATTGCATTTAGTGATGCTTTGATTTATAAAAGAAACATTATACCTAATGATTGCTGTGTCAGATTATCAGATATAATGATTCACATGCGGTTGTCTCCTAGATTGATTCACAGTCGATACATTAAGTAATGGTTGCATTACCTGCTAGTGTGATTCATGCTCGATACATTAAGTAATGGTTGCATTACCTGCTAGTGTGCGATTCACGGTATTGCCTAATCAGTACATTATCAGATGGACTGAGTCACAGGAGACCCAATAACTAATGATTGCAATCAATAGAATATAGTATCCAGTGGCTGTTACAAAACCTAACTTGCAACTGAAATGTTTTATCTAGTGACTCCCACTTAAAAAAAATAGCAACTGTATCTAGTGACACCCACTAAAAATAGCAACTGTATCTAGTGACACCCACTTAAAATAGCAACTTTATCTAGTGACACCCACTTTAAATAGCAATTGTATCTAGTGACACCCACTTAAAATAGCAACTGTATCTAGTGACACCTAGTTAAAATGGCAACTTTGTCTAGTGGCACCCACTTCAAACAGCAACTTTATCTAGTGACACCTAGTTAAAATGGCAACTTTGTCTAGTGGCACCCACTTCAAACAGCAACTTTATCTAGTGATACCTACTTAAAATGGCAACTTTGTCTAGTGGCACCCATTTCAAATAGCAACTTTATCTAGTGACACCCAGTTAAATAGATGGTTTTTCTTATTGACTGAAATAATTCTGAATGTAATTCTTTTAGAGATTTTGAAATCAAGTCATATTATTATTTGTTTTCTTGCAAAGATCAGATTAGTTGAGGATTGTGTGGGTTTACATGTATTTTTTAAATTCTTGTGTGAATATGTTAATATATAAATTTAAACACTTAAGATTGTTGTGTGGAGAGCATTACATATTATTTTTAATTTTATTTTTGTTATAGTAAATATTAATAAAACAGAAACATTTAACACAGTTCCTTCACTGTAATTATTACTTTTCAGACTTGAATTTACTTCTTAATGTTATCATTCAGATCTTGGTCTATGTGTACTACTGCCTTCCTTCAATTATTTTAAATAGTGGTATTTGTCATTTTTCTTTTAACTTATAAAATGGGTAACTCTGCTCTTAAACGCTTTAATACTTTTGAATTCATAATGAATATTAAACTTTTACTTATAAACAGTATATTTATAATAAAGCATTATATAAGAGATATAATTTTGTATCATGAGTACAAGTCATTGTGTTTGACTGGTTTTTTTTTTTTTTATAAAACATAATATGACAAATGCATGTGTACACACTTTTGTGTTGTAAACTAAAGTGAGTTATGAGACTTTGATGTAAACATTACTATAACATTTATAGACTTTGATAAAATGATTTTGATGTGACTGTTTTTTACTAAACAAATTACATGCATTAATGAAGGATTTAGATGGAAAATTGGTAAATAGGTTTTATACTCTGATGAAGTAGTTTGATATGAATATTTCAAAACAAATTTTAGTCTTTGATGTTAAATGATTTTGATGTGAATATTACTTAATAGACTGTAGACTTGTAGATATTTTGTTGTTTTAGTATTGCTATTCAAATCATAGACCTTAATGCAGGACTTAGATGGGACTATTACTTAACAAACAATTGCTAGTCTTTAGGAATTTTATGTAACAATTACTTAACAAACCATTTACTAACCAGCAGGATTTTTATGTAACAGTTACTTAACACACATCAACTAGTTTGCAGGATTTTTATGTAACTATTTATTACTTAACAAACAATTGACTTAGCTGCAGGATTTTATGTGACTATTACTTAACAAACGATTGACTTTGCTGCAGGATTTTGTGTGACTATTATTTAACAAACAATTGACTTAGCTGCAGGATTTTATGTGACTATTACTTAACAACCATTGACTTAGCTGCAGGATTTTATATGACTATTACTTAACAACCATTGACTTTGCTGCAACTAGTGCAAGGTTTTATGTGACTTAACAGCCATTGACTTTGCTGAGGACTATGTAACTATTACTTATCAAACCTTTGACTGTGCTTCAGGGTTTTTATGTAACTATTACTTAAAAATCCATTGACTTTCCTGTAGGATTATGTAACAGTTATTTAAACCAGTGACTGACCTGTAGGATTTTTATGTAAATATTACTTAACACATAGTAGACCTTAGTACAGAGTTTAAATAATTTAATGTTACTTAATAAACCAAAGACATTAATGTAGGATTTTAATAGTTGAATGTTACTTAATAAACCAAAGACATTAATGTAGGATTTTAATAGTTGAATGTTACTTAATAAACCAAAGACATTAATGTAGGATTTTAATAGTTGAATGTTACTGAATAAACCATAGACATAAATGTAGGATTTTAATAGTTGAATGTTACTTAATAAACTATAGACATTAATGTAGGATTTTAAAAGTTGAATGTTACTTAGCAAACATAGCCATTAATGCAGGATTTTATTAAGTTAATATGTTACTGAACAAACATAGACATTAATGCAGGATTTTAATAAGTGAATATTGTTTGCTATTAAACAACTCGCATCACAATCAGACAATCATGAATTATCAAATATATATTTGCTGTATGCACATTAGCTATATGCACATTAGCTGTATGTAATCAGAATATAACTGACAAACTATTGCTTGTAATGAAAAAATGAACATTTTATACCATTCAATTTTTATTATTGAAGTTTTTGCATATCACATTAGCATAAACTTAAATTGATACCACAGCATTATACAGTGGAATTGTCCACATCCCAGAGCCATTATTCCATGTATTCAAAATAAAATTA
This sequence comes from Sinotaia quadrata, assembly GCA_028829895.1. NCBI lineage: Eukaryota > Metazoa > Mollusca > Gastropoda > Architaenioglossa > Viviparidae > Sinotaia > Sinotaia quadrata. The sequence continues at coordinate 82,453,968 of CM054179.1, read as the reverse complement.
TATCCCTTATTAATTTTAAAATTTGGCATTATTTACAGTCTCATATGTGTAAGATTGTAATGAGTCAGTGTTCTAATTTTTTCACAAGACACATACACCAACAAATATATTTTTTTATATTCATATAATCCAGTCTTGACTTTGTCACTTAACCCATTCAGGGTTGGATATATTTAAGTTGCCAGTATCAAGCATAGTTTAATGCCAACGTCAAGAATGGTTACGATGCCAATGTTGAACATATGCTATAGTGCTGAGAATAATTAGCTACAGTGTTGAACATAGGCCACAATGTTAGGCATTGTTAGGCTGCTATGTTAAGCAGAGTTATGTTGCAATGTTAAGCATTGTTAATTTGCAATGTTAAGCATTGTTAGGCTGCAATGTTAAGCAGAGTTATGTTGCAATGTTAAGCATTGTTTGGCTGCAATGTTCAGCATAGTTACGAAGCTGAATTATTTAGTGTCTTCAGCACTTTGAGTCTCTGTAATTTTATTTATAAATCAATTTAAAATACCTTTTTCACAAAAAAATATCACCAGTGAGAGTTATGTTAAGTTCTTCTGTTGGTTGATTCAAGAGTCAAAAAGTTTCTTTAAATCAAATAATAGATTTACAATGAATGTGTACAATAGCATAACATTTCTATATAGTGTACCTTATTTGCATCACAATCATTTGCACATACATTCCTATAGATTTTGGTTGAGTGACAAACTACACAAGCACTGTTTCTTTCACTACGTGGTCACTGGTGAAAAGGCAGCTACCTAATAAGGTTATGGGAATATATGACAACTATAATAGATATTCTTTTTGCACCTACTGAATTCAAATAACAAAGACCAAACATTTAATCAAGTAAGTTTAAAATGACATTCAAACGTTCCATAGCATTTCCATTCTCTCATTGATTAAATCACATGACTTGTAAGTCACTGTATCGCTTGTAATACCAGTCTTAATGGCAATCATATCTTTCTTGCCTGTTGGAATTACATTTTTAGGTATGGGGAATGTTAGATTTGATCTCTTAAGACATTATCTTGTCCTCTTTTGAAGCACCTTCACATGCATATTTTCTTACGTGCTTAAAAGTCCATTTCACCCAGACTTTCATCCAGTCGTATCAGTCTGTAAGACAAGATGATGGTGCCATTATGAGCCAGTTTCTGATGGGTTTATTAATTTCTCCTTTTAGTTTGTTTCCAATGGTTTGTCACTGTTGTAGACATATTGCTTTTGGTCAGATGATAATAATAATAGACTACTGTTTTCTAAATTACTGAGTTTATATAAACTGTTTCATGAAGTACAAATACTTATCACACTTGGCCCACATTTGATAAAAACCGTACAAATGTAAATCTGTTTTTACTTAGTAGCTACACTTGCAGATGGAAAAAGCCATGCAAATGTAAATTAGCATTTACTTTGTAGGTACTCTAGGAGGTGGCAGGAGATTATAGTGTAACCACATTGCAACATGTACAGCTTTAAAAATAAAAAATATAGGTTTCCAGGTTGTTTTTTTTTTTACAAACAATTTTTTTCCAGCACTGTTATATTTTAGGCATTTAAAAAATATTGAACATCCTGAAAATGTTATCAGATTTACTTCAACATGTTTTTGAGAGGCTTAGATGTAAATACTAATAATTGTGACTGCTCTTTTGAAATTGATATTTGTTTTTAAACTGATGATCATCAAGCTAATTACTACATAATATTTATGAATTTATTTATTTATTTTGTAATAGTTTCTTTTTCTGTATTGTGGATTGCATGCTTGCAGTGAAATCAAAACATTATTTTGTTGTTATTGGCCATTTTAAAGGCATGCAACTTTTGTATATAAAATTTCAAACTTCCTCATATTTATTTGATAGCCACCCTATTTTTCACTTTCATTACACTAACATTTAATAATAAATGTCTGCTTGACCTTTCTAGAAATATATTGTTTAACACAGACATCTTATTGGTTTCTTGTCATGAAACTCTTGACTCATTAATGCCCTTTTTTTTTTCCAAAGCTCATGGTGTTTTATTTCGAATAGCAGGAGGTGGAGTTTATACCTTGCTTGATTCATTGCTCCTAGTCACTTGTCAATTCACATTGTAGATGGGGCCCTGGTGTGTGACCAAAGGGAAGTAATCATACTTTAAAGGTTGTTGCCCTTTTATGTTCTGTTGCAGTGTGAATTTTGAGATTTTCTATCTTTGTGATTTAAAATGCATCTTTTTTTGTTTAAGAATAAAAAATAATATTGATCTTTGAAGTTTGCCTGTGAAGAATGATTATGTTTTTCTTGATTGTTATATGTAATATATAATTATGCATGATTATAATCTGTAATACATCGAAAAAATTTGATTGAGTTCATTTTAACTAGACTGATTGTCATTTGTACATTTCTCAGTAAATTTTATTTTATGTATGTTATAAAAATGCAGTGTATTTTCTTACATTATTTTTGGTCAGTACAATTGTAGCTTAAAATCAAGTGCCTTTTGTAACAGCTGTATCTGATTTGATCTATGCAAAATAAAACATATCAAAATATGGAAAGAAAGAAAAGAAAAATTCAAGATTGTAATGTTTAAAGCATAGTAAGTCCATTGAGAGACGATCATCAAATTATCTGTAGACACGGCATGTGGTTTTATCGTAGATTTAAATGTCATAAGATTACCTGTTTAATCATTCTAGTGGCATTTAATTCTTCTCTTAGGTCACCGGGTTAACCCTAGATGTTAATTCCTCTTAGGTGTCACTGGATTAATTCTAGATGTGACATTTAATTCCATCTTAGATTATATGTCACCCAACTGATTGTAGACTTTTGCCACTGGCATTTGATTCCATCTTACTTTTTATGTCATCCAACCAATTGTAGACTTTTGCCACTGGCATTTGATTCCATCTTACTTTTTATGTCACCCAACTGATTGTAGACTTTTGCCAAAGGCATTTAGTTTCTTCTTGAATGGAATGTTGAGTCTGTTTGTTTAGATCAGTGACATCATTGAGTGTCTGAATATCTGGCTGTTGTTGTCTTGTTTAAATTAAAATGATTTTACTTTCATCAATAATTTTTAAGAAATATTTATTTTAATATGCTGTCCAGAAATTCTAGAGGACTTTAATTTAAGAAGTCATAAATTGAGAAAGATAGGATAAATTTTTTTGTCCCACTACAATAATGATTACAGATTTCTCTCAAGAAGTCATAAATTGAGAAAGATAGGATACTTTTTTTTGTCCCACTACAATAATGATTACAGATTTCTCTCAAGAAATTTATGATAAACAAAACAAGAGTTTGAAATGTACCTGTATAATTAATAAAAAATTACTAACATCATAGCATGACTTGCCAACCAACATATTAATAGATACATGAATAATTAAAATAATTAATAGAAAGATAAATAATTAAAAGGGTTAAAAGATAATAAACCCAATGTTTAATATAATTATACATAATATAATATAATTGAATAATTAAAACCAAAGGGTTAAAAGATAACAGAACCAATGTTTACTAGATACATCAGTAAATGCCCACAGTATTAACAGAAATGTATACATATAATTAACACAAGGGTTAATAGGTAAAATATAATTTATCTAATTCTTAGATCTATTTATCAAAACCAAAAAGTGTAATAGGTAACATCTGTAATAAATCAGTGAGTTAATAAATACATTTACAACAAAGTCAAGGTTTAATAAGTGCATGTATAATAAACCAAAATGGCTAATGAGTAAATATATAATATATCCAGTCAGTTGGTTAATAAATATGCATACTATATCAGTGTGTTTTTAACAAATTTATAATAAAATTGAATGCTTTTAAAGAAAAAAATTACATTTACAATATAATCAAGTGGTTAACGGATATGTGTTTAATATATATCTAATTAAGGGGTTTAATACATGCTAGTCAGATTGCTTTTATTGTCTGTTTACTTTAACCCTATCCTTGCTTTTATTGTCTGTTTACTTTAACCCTACCCTACCTTTGTCATGAATAAAACAGCAAGCCAGTCATCTAGTGGCCAATATCATGGCTTGCAGGTAAAGTGTACAGAATTATGCAAAGGAGCATCTGTTGAAACAATTTAGTGTATGTGTTGATGTTGTTCTTGGTGGTGTTCAGAGTCTGGTTGCGGCTGGGAAATGCAAAGCCCTGTATTGACAGTAAATAATAATAATCCTTTATCCTCTAAGCAGATAAAAAAGTGTTCATTTTGAAAAATCAGTAAGTTGATTTGTGGCCAGACATCGTTTAACTGTAAAGTCTGCTTCCACACATCAATAAAAGTTACAGTTTGGTATTTCTAGTTGGCACCACAACCCCACCAGCCTTTTGCTTTAGTACCGGCTCTCTATCTTGCCATCCAACCAGTATTCATCACCTATATCCCCAAAGTTGCATTAACATTATTTAGCTACTTAAAAATTGAATGGACATATTACTTAATTGTCTTCCAATCAAATAAATTGTTCAAAGGCATGACATTCAAATGTGATCCCCCCCCCCCACTCATTCACTAAAAAAAAATGTCATGGACCTATTTGAGTTACTTTTAAAGATGCCAGTAAAAGAACCAACTTTTATAGGTATTTATTTGTTTTCCAGTTGTTTGAGTCAATAAAAAGACATTTTTTGAATCTATTAATTTGTTTTCCAGTTGTTTATGTCAGTAAAAAGATATTTTTGAATCTATTCATCTGTTTTCCAGTTGTTTGAGTCAATAAAAAGACATGTTTTGAATCTATTCATCTGTTTTTGAGTTGTTTGTGTCAGTGAAAAGAGCCAACTCTTAGAACTATTGTCCATTTGTTGCATCAATGAAAGGAACCATTTTTTTAAAAATAATGCTTTTCACCCTTTTTCCAGTTTTTGTAGCAATACTGAGAAACATGACTTTCACCTCAAATAATTTATTTTTCCTTTCTAGAGTCTTTATCACCCTTCTCTTGATCAACATTTAGCCTTTAGTCCACACTCCTAGTTCAGTCTTTATTAAAAATTAAATTATTATTATTTTTAAAAAAATGAATCCGCGATGCCAATGCCACTTAGTTAATAGATATGATTTGATTAATTAATCATCAAAACTAATTACAAATGATGAGAATCTTAATTTACTTTGTTAATGATCCTCCAGCATACACCACCCATTTTTCTCACTTTGGTGGAATATATGGGCGCTGTAAATGTTTTCTCTCTTCCCCACATTAAAGATAAATATTTTTTGTCACACAGTATTCTGTAGGTGGAAAACTTACTGAAGGGGAAGACAAATTTGCCTTTATATTTAGCGAGGCTCAATCCACCCACTTTCTTCTCCAACATAAAGTTATCAATATGTATAAGAAGGTCAATAAATTTATTAAATCAACAATCTAATATTACATATGACAAATACAATGAAATAGATTACTTGACATCAATATTTCCATGAAACCATGTTCGAATAACTTTATGTTTACACAGTCTATTTCTTAAAATGCAATTGAACAATAGAGTCAATACAAATCGCAGGATAGTTCTTATCAGAGAACAGGAATGGAGTTATTAGAGATAAGTGATTATAGTTTTTACATAACCTTGTTTAACTGCTGTCTCAATAGTCCTGCCACTTTTGCAACTATATTATGGCAGCCCCATCTGTTTCACTTGCACATTGAAAAACACTGTTCTGCTACTTATTCTCTTGAGTTAACCTGGTGCTTCTTTTTGCCATGTCAACTCCAAACAGAACAATAAATGTAGTGATTTCAATGACTTCTCTATAACAGAAATTCCTTAGGTACTCAGCATATCTTGCCACCATACATCAATGGAGTTTAGTGTATCCTGACACTTACATGCCACTTCCCGTCTCTACCACAGTCGGTCGTAGTGGTTTATAAGCAGTAATGTACACAACAAATACCCCTTCGCCCACAAATAAATCAAAATCCTCAACAACTACCCAATAAAACTAAAATAATCCAGAACAATAAAAATAGTAAAGAAAATGCACAGAACGATAAAAAGTCAGTACTCGAAAGTATAATATATTTATGGCAGGATTAGTAACAAGAGGAAGAAATCAATCTAGGTATGTAATTTCTTCTTTCACTCAAGGGAGGGCACTGCCTCATCGTAAGACCAAGCAGACACCCCACTTTTAACTGCCATTTGTTTTTAAGGCACATCCTCTTATAATAAGGAAGTCATATGAAAATAAAAATGAAATCACAACTGGTTTCAGATAACTAGAACAATTTCATCACAAAAAATATCTCCGCAAAAGTACAATTACACACACACACGCACGCGCACATATGCACGCACTCAAACATATCCATGCATACATTCAAATACTATCTTAAAAACAGCCAAGAAATAACAGACTAGTAATTACATTTTTTTTCTTAAATGCAGATTTGTTTTTGAATTTTTATAAAATTATACACGAGATCTCTAAAAAGTTAAAATGCTGTAGTCTCAATTTACATAGTTTGATAAAATTGGCAAAGAAACTTGCAGAGACGAGTCATTCCCAGGATGATAATTTTAGAAACTGACACATGAAACAGACCCGTTTTGTACTTATTATCTTCCCCATTTGTTTTGCAGCATTTCTCTCCCCGAATACATTTTTAAAATGTTACTTCTTTCCTCTTTTATGTGTTACTTCTCTGTTTTGACATTCTGTGCTTTCTTCTATTTCCTTTTAGTGTATCTAGCGTTACTTCTATCTCCTTTAAGTGTATTTATTGGTACTTTTCCCTCCTTTTAGTGCATCTAGCGTTACTTCTATCTCCTTTTAGTGTATATAGCGTTACTTCTATCTCCTTTAAGTGTATTTATTGGTACTTTTACCTCCTTTTAGTGTATTTAGCGTTACTTCTATCTACTTTTAGTGTATCTAGCGTTACTTCTTTCTCCTTTTAGTGTATCTAGCGTTACTTCTATCTCCTTTAAGTGTATTTATTGGTACTTCTGTCTATTGTTATGTGTTTGATGGTGCTACTTGTCTCCTTTTAGCGTATCTAGTTTTATCTCTTTCTATTGTCTATAGTATTACTTCTCTCTACTTAGTGTTGTATTGTTAGTTATCTCCCCCATATTCTTATTTTCAGTTGTGTTATTTTACTTTCTATTATCGTCATGCATGCCATTGAGCCAATATAATTGAAACTGTAATATCTCTACTAACATGACGTCATGCAAGACACTGGAAGAGCAATTTACATGGCGTCTTGCAAGCTACTTACTTGCTTATCTCCTTGGGTTCCCCGTGGAACAAAGGGCCTCGACAACAGTTCTCCAGCGCACTCGATTCTGGGCAGTCTTTTTCAGTTCACCCCACGACAGGTTGCAGTTCTTCATTTCCTCTTCACAGGATCATCTCCAGGTAGTCTTAGGGCGACCGACCCATCTCTTTCCCTGGGGGTTCCACTGCAAAACCCGCCGGGTGATGTTCTGTGGGGGTTTCCGCAGGGTGTGTCCTATTCATCGCCATTTCCGCCTGGCAATCTGCTGATTGATGGGATCTTGGTTTGTCCGCTGCTACAAATCTGTTTAGTTTCTGTCCCCCTGATCTTGAGTATGTTGTGAAGGCAGCTGTTGACGAATATTTGGAGTTTGTTGGTTGTTGCAAGCTGCTGAGTCAATAATATCTCTATTAACATGACGTACAGGAACTGAATCAAAATCATTGATACTGTGGATCTCTATTAACATGACGTACAGGAACTGAATCAAAATCATTGATACTGTGGATCTCTATTAACATGACGTACAGGAACTGAATCAAAATCATATATACTGTGGATCTCTATTAATATGACGTACAGGAACTGAATCAAAATCATTGATACTGTGGATCTCTATTAACATGACGTACAGGAACTGAATCAAAATCATTGATACTGTGGATCTCTATTAATATGACGTGATGCAAGAAACTGGAATAGCAGCTTACATGACGTCATTCCAGCTATTGAATCAATATCATTAATACCGTAATATCTTTATTAACGTCTCGCAAGACACTGAGAGAGCTATTATATGACGTAATGAAAAGACAACGGAATAGCAATTATCACGACTTCATGCAAGAACTATATGAAACTATATTATGAAAGAACTATAATGTGACGTCATGCAAGACACGCCCACATGATCGGGTTTATCGGCTTGGTCCGATCTTGCAGAGTTGCTCTGTGCAGCTAAGCAAGCCTGCAATTGAAGAGCGAAAGATCGATAAGTGTTTGAAAGGAATTGGCAGTGCTTCAGCTCCAGATTGAAAAAAAAACCCGCATGTATATATGTAATTTAGTTGCCTTCCCCCCCCCCAGCCCCCGTGATTTGTAGCCACTTATAGATCAGTATTTGGCATAGGAGTTCTCTCCCATAATTTAATTTATAGCATTCGTTACCTTCATTGATGTGTGTGTGTGTGTGTGTGTGTGTGTGTGTGTGTGTGTGTGTGTGTGTGTGTGTGTGTATTTGTATGTGTGTGTGTGTATTTGTATGTGTGTGTATTGCTTGTTTTATCTATAATTTTTAAGCTGTGGTCTCATTTAAATTATGACACTTGTTGGAGCACATATTAAGTAAAACACTTGTTGGAGTACATATTAAGTAAAACACTTGTTGGAGTACATATTAAGTAAAACACTTGTTGGAGTACATATTAAGTAAAACACTTGTTGGAGTACATATTAAGTAAAACACTTGTTGGAGTACATATTAAGTAAAACACTTGCCACATAACCTAAATTTAACTGAAAATAGTTTCTGAAATAAGTTCTGAATTAGTATTTTAATTTGAGGATTAAAACTTTGAATCAGAATTGTTATTAATAGAGCAGTTGCGTATCTTAGATTACAGTTGACGTTGTAAATACATAATTATATAAATACTCTCGTAGTGTGTCTCTAACAATAGCCTATGATAATTAATGTTTAATCAATAGACTTTTAGACTTCAAGTAAATAATATAGGATCTCAGTAATGCTGATAATATTTCATTTTAATTTGTATTTATTTCGCATCGTAGAAGACTAGAGTAGAACGGTTTCTCTATACCTATCGCTATTATGTCCTACCTATTACAGTATGTTGGCTGCAGACAGCGAAAGGAAGCGTGGACATGTGTGCAGTAGATTTTGTTTATTTACTTTGTTGTTTTAAGTTAATAATCTTTTTTTTTTATGCAGCAGGTATTATTGTGGATTTAATGCCTTTAGTTTTGTTTTGACTGTACGCTTGTTGGGCTGTGGCTCTATGCTGGAGTTAATATATTTAGTCTTTGTTTTGGTTGTGTGTGATAATGGTGGCTGTGGTAGGTGTAGTGATTTAATTCCTGCGCCCTGACTATCTGCTGTGTCGTCCGTTTGCGCGAGAGCGTCATTTTGTTTGAGTTAAATTTATAATGGTCAGCTCTGGTCACTATCTAGAACTCTATACGCTGTTCACTATTGTAACCCCTCATAAATATGCTGTTCACTATGATAACCCCTCATAAATATGCTATTCACTATGGTAACCCCTCATAAATATGCTATTCACTATGGTAACCCATCATAAATATGCTGTTCACTATGGTAACCCCTCATAAATATGCTATTCACTATGGTAACCCATCATAAATATGCTGTTCACTATGGTAACCCATCATCATAAACATGCTGTTCACTATGATAACCCCTCATAAATATGCTATTCACTATGGTAACCCATCATAAACATGCTGTTCACTATGGTAACCCATCATAAACATGCTATTCACTATGGTAACCCCTCATCAATACGTTGGTTCTGGACTGCACCGCATGCATACCGGCCAGGAAGAATAGTTCCCCCCACCATTACCACCATACTCCCCCCCCCGATACCACTCCCCTCTTGACCATTCCTTTCCCTTTATTCACCTCCAAGATGCAGTCTTAAATATCCAGAGTTGGCAGAAACAGACGGGGGAGACTGAGACAGACATGGACGGTCCCACGGAACGATAGAAAGAAGGGTGTAGTTTTTTTATGCGAGGGAGGGAGAGAGAGGGTGAGAGAGAAAGAAAGGGGGAGAGAGGGAGAGAGAAAGGGGGAGAGAGAGGGAGAAAGAGAGGGGGAGGGGAGAAAGAGAGGGAGAAAGAGGGAGAGGGGGAGAGAGGGAGAAAGAGAGGGAGAGAGGGGGAAGAGAGAGATAAAGAGAGGGGGAGAGAGGGAGAAAGAGAGGGAGAGAGGGGGGAGAGAGAGAGGGAGAGAGAGAGAGAGAGAGAGAGAGCTAATGCTAGAATTAGGACAGTGTTATAAGCAAGCAGTGAAGGAGTGTATAACGTAGGAATGAAGAAAGAAAGGACATGCCTGGAGCAGGTGAAGAAATTTGATTAGTTAGAGGCAGAATGTATTGTTAATATTGTTTTGTGAAGGACTTGGCAATGTGTTCATTTTATGTATAGTATAGTGTGTCGTCCACTTTGTGTACTTTGGGTTTGTTGTTTTCATTTACTGCACTGGTGCCTTCAGTTCGCAGACGGCATTTATAATAAAATCAATGACCACTGTAAACGACCTATAAGCATCATCATCATCATCATCATCATCATCATGGACTGAGTTAGTGAGATATATTTATGGAGGTTGCCTTGTGGTTGTGCTTGAGTTGTTTTTGGACTGAGAGAGATATATTTATGGAGGTTGCCTTGTGGTTGTGCTTGAGTTGTTTTTGGACTGAGTTAGAGAGATATATTTATGGAGGTTGTCTTGTGGCTGTCTTTAAGAAGAAAATAAACATAAACATGTACGTGAACTAGACGTTTGTTGTATCTCTTTAACTGTTGGTAACGTAGCTCTTTATTTTACATCTTCTCATGCTGTTTCCTATTAGGTTCTATTTTTAGGTGACCATTTTCATTTAGACGTTGCGGCGACAGTCAGAACACAAGTTACCTGCCGTCGGCTTTGCGAACACTCGTCACGTGGTACGTGAGTTATTTCAGGTATCGAATGTATTTACCATTGTTTTGTAATTTGTTCGTTACTAGCTTGAACTAAAATAGTGTTTTGTATCGTTACTAGCTTGAACTAAAATAGTGTTTTGTATCGTTACTAGCTTGAACTAAAATAGTGTTTTGTATCGTTACTATCTTGAACTAAAATAGTTTTGTATCGTTACTAGCTTGAACTAAAAATAGTGTTTTGTATCGTTACTATCTTGAATTAAAATAGTGTTTTGTATCTTCCGTGTAGCATATCTGCTACGAGCTAGATTTTACAAGCATTATTCGTTTGGTCGGTTCTCTGTTGGCACATATAGAAAGCAGTAGTGCAAACATCAGTTATACAACAATCAATAGTGCAGACTTCAGTTGTACAACAATCAGTTGCGTGGATATCAGTGGTACAACAATCAGTTGTATAGATATCGGTGGTACAACAATCAGTTTTGTAAACATTACTGGTACAACAATCATTTGTGTAGATATCAGTAGTAAAACAATCAATAGAGATCAGGAACATAGACATCCACGTAACTTGACGTTCATTGATGTCTAATCTTCCTCTATTGCAAATTCCACTCACTCTCTCTCTCTTTCACACACACACACACACACACACACACGCACACACACACACACACACACACACACACACACACACACACACACATATTCGATTGCATATATACCATCCATAAATGACTACTTTACTCTTGAAATGTTTTTTATACCGGATACAACTGATCTGTACACGCTACTGAATTCATACTTCACTCAAATATATGTTACGCCACTGAATTTGTACTTCACTCAAATATACGTCACGCGACTGAATTTGTACTTCACTCAAATATACGTCACGCCACTGAATTTGTACTTCACTCAAATATACGTCCACGACTCAAACACTATCCACTCAAAGTACAAGCAACATTGAAACCAGCACAATTTTATCTGGTCATTTAATTCAAATAAATTTATCACAATATCACATGTTTTTTTAATCAGCTATTTCGTAATGTAAAATTATTATTTTGTAATATATTCGGATATAAAATGGACAAACTCCGCTAACAATGACAACATTTCAACGATCTGGAAACTATAACACGTAACATTGAAAACAGATTGGGTTGGGCAATCTTTTGGTCAACTGGGTTAGAGGCTAAGGAGATTCGCCTCTCTAATCATTAGAAGTTGTGACAAGTTGTGACAAGAGTGATCGCTTTACAGCAGCGTCATTGACGCTGAAGCAGTGTAACAGAATAACGAAAGCAGTGTGTAACGCTACAGAATGACGATAGTAGTGTGTAACGCTACAGAATGACGATAGTAGTGTGTAACGCTACAGAATAACGATAGCAGTGTGTAACGCTACAAGATGACAAAAGGAATGCACTTCTTGCACCATTTGGAACGGAGTGAGTGAGTTATTGATCAGGGCGACCCGTTGTATTTTCTGGTTTTTGATACAGGAATTAGGGATTTAACACAGAAATTTAACGGGTAACATATAGCAGTTGTGCTTGGAAACAAAAGTCATGTGAGTAACGCGTTATGAGCTTGGTTTTAGATACAGGAATGAAATAATCAATGCCTGACAATCGTGTTGTTCTGACACAGGAATTATATGATTAACGAGCAATAGGCATGCTATGACACAGGAATTATGTGTCACACCGAGTTGAGCAAGCTATAAAGCAAAGTTGAGTAACTGGATAAGTGTTATAAACATTTTAAAATAAAACCCCGCCATTATTCTCAGTTATAATTCATTAAAGATACACACAAAGACCCCAAAGCACCTAACTGTGCTTATGTATATTGTAAATACACAGACACATGCATATAGAACAACATTTCCAAATGAACATACTTATTTATCGTCACAGAATCACAGACTCGAGAACTCTCACTGACATACATTCAAACTCGTCAATAATTATGCACAGACATACAGACATACAATGACGCACTAACATACAGGTCGCACAAACAGGAATAAATATACTCTCTCGGATCACAATTGCATACACGCACAAATAAAGGCACATACACACGCTGTCTCAAACATACATATTCCTGGAAACACGTTTAAAGTCATACACAGATACATTTTCTGATACATTCAGCATAGACATTTGAGAGCAGACAGAGACACATTTACTGACATATTTTCTCTCTCTTTCTTTTACCTGCTAACCTTGATACTTGATGCTACATGGTAACCTAGATACTTGATGCTACATGGTAACTTTGATACATGTTGCAACCTGTTAACCTATACATTTGAGACTGGCTGTTAACCTAAATACTGATACTAGCTGTTAATCTAAATAATTGATACTAGCTGTTAACCTAAATACTTGATACTAGCTGTTAACCTAAACTCGTAATACTAACGGCTAACCAATACACTTTGATACTAGCTATTAACCTATACACTTGATACTAGCTATTATCCTGTACACTTAGTACAAGCTGCTAGTCTGGACACTCATTACGGAACACCAACATTTGGCAAGTCCGCAAAACTGTAGTGCGGACTATTCAAGACCGCATTTGAGGCTACCAGAGAAGACTACAGGCTATTCAAGAACCACGTTTGAAGCTACCAGACAAGACTACAGGCTATTCAAGAACCACGTTCAAAGCTACCAGAGAAGACTAAAGGCTATTCAAGAAGCATGTTTGAGGCTACCAGACAAGACTATGGGTTCCAGGATTCAGAACTACGTTCGAGGCTACCAGAGAAGACTACAGGCTCCAGGATCAAGGACTAAGTTTGAAGCTACGAAGAAGGCTATTGCATCCAGTGTCAAGTACTACCTTTTTTTTATTTGATTCCAGAGGAACTGATTCTTTGTGAATTTCTAATCCAAAAATTCCAGAGGGATGGGAGCTGTATTGGTCATGTACAGTTCTCTGACACCCCTACTTGTATGTTTGACTATAGTACAAGGAGCTGACGATACATTGGAACCTGGTCGGGTCATGACTCTCTTTCCAGGGGACCTCGTGGTAGACAAGAACTGTCAGTGTCATTAAGTTTAATATTTAACAAAATGGCCTTGTTCTTATATTGATACTAAGTTCAAGAGAACAGAGTGGCGATATAGTCGTATCCATACGAACTTTTCAAGGTCAAGAATATTAGTAGAAGTGTCAAATAAGACGCTTTAGGGTCACTGGAAATATTGACATCTTAAAATTGCAATTTCTATTCTTTTTTGAATTGCTACATTTATTGCTGACGTCAGCAGGTTGCAAGGAGAAAGGTTGTTTTGTCACTTTGTTAATCAAAAATATATCAAAGTGCAGGTGTTATAAAATGCATTGTTAATTGTTTTGTCTTCAGTTGTCAGTGGTAGTTTCACTCGGGGGTTTCGAACGTGACATTAATGGAGAGAAGCCAAGTGGGGAACACTTCTGTTCGTGACATCAGATTGAAGCCCTGGTAGCTCAACTGTTCGCTCGGACAGTGGAATGGTCATTTTCTTGTTCCATATTTTGCACTTTTCTCAAACATAACAGACTGTATTTTATCTCTTTTACATTGCATGCTGTAACTATCTCTTTTGCATTGCATACCGTACTTTAACTCTTTTGCATTGCATACCGTACTTTAACTCTTTTGCACTGCATTCTGTACTTTATCTTTATTGCATTGCATGCTGTACTTTATCTCTTTTGCATTGCATACTGTACTTCCTCTTTTGCATTTCACGCTGTAACTCATCTCTGTTGCATTGCATTCTGTACTTTATCTCTTTTGCATTGCATGCTGTAACTCATCTCTTTTGTATTGCATGCTGTAACTAATCTCTTTTGCATTGCATGCTGTAACTCATCTCTGTTGCATTCATGCTGTAACTAATCTCTGTTGCATTGCATGCTGTAACTCATCTCTGTTGCATTGCATGCTGTAACTCATCTCTTTTGTATTGCATGCTGTAACTAATCTCTTTTGCATTGCATGCTGTAACTCATCTCTTTTGTATTGCATGCTGTAACTAATCTCTGTTGCATTGCATGCTGTAACTCATCTCTGTTGCATTGCATACTGTAACTCATCTCTTTTGTATTGTATACTGTAACTAATCTCTTTTGCATTGCATGCTGTAACTCATCTCTTTTGTATTGCATGCTGTAACTAATCTCTTTTGCATTGCATGCTGTAACTCATCTCTGTTGTATTGCATGCTGTAACTAATCTCTGTTGCATTGCATGCTGTAACTAATCTCTGTTGCATTGCATGCTGTAACTCATCTCTTTTGTATTGCATGCTGTAACTAATCTCTTTTGCATTGTATGCTGTAACTCATCTCTGTTGTATTGCATGCTGTAACTAATCTCTGTTGCATTGCATGCTGTAACTCATCTCTGTTGCATTGCATGCTGTAACTCATCTCTTTTGTATTGCATGCTGTAACTAATCTCTTTTGCATTGTATGCTGTAACTCATCTCTGTTGTATTGCATGCTGTAACTAATCTCTGTTGCATTGCATGCTGTAACTCATCTCTGTTGCATTGCATGCTGTACTTCATTTCTTTTGCATCGCATGTGTAACAGTTCAAGACCCGTTTAGATAATATCACTTAAGAATTTACTCCAGACCCATTGAAAATGATTGATTAGCGCTTTAGCAACAACAATGTCGGTTCATTATGAAAGCTCAGAGTACGAATGTTTTATATTTTTAGATATTCATAGCGTGCTGAGTCTGGTAATCAGAGTCCCATGTACTTTACTGATAAAGTCTGTAGAAATGCAGTGTTCTATTTCATTTAATACAATCTTTGTAGGACTTCACTACACTATACCTTTTACAGTATTTGTAAGACTGCATTGTTACGTGTCCTTTACTGACAGTGTTTGTAGAACTGCATTGTTACATGTCCTTTACTGACAGTGTTTGTAGGACTGCATTGTTACATGTCCTTTTCTGACAGTGTTTGTAGAACTGCATTGTTACATGTCCTTTATTGACAGTGTTTGTAGGACTGCAGTGTTTTCCTTGTCCTTAACTAACAGTGTTTTTATAACTGCAGTGTTCTGTGTCTATTATTAATAAAGTGACACGGCATTTGCGTGTCTGCTCTAACAGTGCTGGGGTTCGGTTCTGCGTTATTGCCCTTGAGACACTGAGATAAATTTATCCCAGGCATTTCCTTTTGCTCTCTGACGTCATTCCACGACCGTCGATAAATGTCTTCAGTGACCGCATTATTGTTTTACATTTTTATGAATTTCAATGTTAATTATTTATTTAAATATTTAGTATAACACACACAACAACAGCCACAATAATAAAGTCAAAGAACAAAGTGTCATTGGATCAGGTTTCACGCTATGGATTTGACGTCACTGGCTTGCTTAGCAACCGAGTGATTGTTCATTGTAGCCGCAGATATAGATTTGAAGCAATAAGGTTCGATCACTAATTTTCTACTGATTTAGCTTCTTGCCAGTGACTGGATTTTTACTTGTAGTAAACTGAAATATTTTGAACAGAGATTACGTGCCATTTTATAAAAGTCTTATTTTGTTGAGTGTCTGAGTTTGCAATGGTATTTTTTTTTCAAATGCATGAATAATTGCATAGTAGATGGTTTGTAGTCAAACGAACTATTTCATTTGCTTCAAGGAAGTCAAGAAGTAACATCAAGAACAGGTGAAACCATAGACATAGTCAGCAACATTCATGAGTGTGTTAATCCCCTCCCCCCCCCCCAAGATCAATTTATATTTTGTTCCCTACACACAACGATCATGAATTCAAGGGAATGTATGCTTGTTGGTTTCTCAGTTTGACTACACACTGAGACAATGGATAAACGGCATTTCAAGCACTTCAAAATGAGTTTACAGTTTTTCAGAACCTGTAATAGATGTCAACAAGGCCGATAAAAAACTATGCATTCATAATGGCACTTAACTGATTGCACGCACGCACGCGCACTGATAGGCACGCATAGATAACAAGAATGACTTAGGAGTTGTCTCACCTATGCGGGGGGCGTTTCTAATGGTGCAGCAATGTCAACCCTTGATAAATAAAAAAAAAATCGGTATGATTATACTATTATCTTGTGATTTCTTTTGCTTTGTAGTGGAACTGAGTTACCTTATCTAGTCTCGTGTTTATTTCCGTTCCTTTCCATTTGAATATGATTTACTCTCCACAACCACAACCACCACCACCCGCCCGAAAAAAATACCCTTCCCCTTGATTTTAATGTTCGAAGCATTTGATATATATTTTAGTTTGCACGCACGCACACACACACACACACACACACACACACACACACACACTCTCTCTCTCACACACGCACGCGCGTACACACTCTCACATACGCTCGCACGCAAACACACACTCTCACACACGCACGCACACTCTCTCTCACACACGCACACACACACGCTCTCTCACACACGCACACACTCTCACACACGCACACACACTCTCTCACACACGCACACATACACGCTCTCTCACACACGCACACACACACACTCTCACATACGCACACACACACACACACTCTCACACACGCACGCGCGCGCGCACACACACACACACACACACACACACACGTATATAGCATCTCGCCACCCTTAACCTATACATCATGCCAACAATTTCATTCATAAACTTACTATCATTAGGATTTGGGTTTGCGTTCAATAAAACTTTGACTTTATTATTAACCTTGTCGCAATTTTTTCTTGCTGTTTTGCATTTTCAAATTCGTTAAGTTCTTTTGCTCCAGGACTGCTGCAGGTGCTAGTTATAAACTATTTATATTCACTTAAGCAAGTAGCCATTTTGTAACGAGCCACGTCTAGGTTCAGGAACACTGACGTCATATCCTGTCCTTCGTCTCTGCCAACATTTCACGTTTGATTGCAAGTAGTGATCCGTAAATTAGTTTGCCAGTTTGCCAGTTTCCTCGACAGTAATTCAATAGGCACAAAAGAAAGACGACAAAGAGCGAAAACAAACGAAAACAACAGCAACCCCCTTCCCCCAGCAACGGTCATCTCCCGGTACACGGTTGGCGGTTGGACGAGGTAGCAGAAAATTTTACAACCGTGAAAACTACGTGGACTGAATGGAATAATCTTTTCAAGGTCAAAAGCTGAATACGTCTTTACTTTTCCAAGGCCAGTTGTTCACGTGCTGAGGATGTGGGCTAGAACACCGTCACCAAAACTGATCCACAACACATTTCAGCTAGTTAGCGCCGCAGTTTGTATGCAGTTATATTTATAACCGACCTCACTCGCTGAGTGATTGCGAGCCAAACTGCTCCGCGCTTTCATACTTTCCAGTATTAACCGGTATTAGGCCAAGTCGTGTTGTTCATATGTTCCAGTATTAACCGGTATTAGGCCAAGTCGTGTTGTTCATACTTTCCAGTATTAACCAGTATTAGGCCAAGTCGTGTTGTTCATACTTTCCAGTATTAACCAGTATTAGGCCAAGTCGTGTTGTTCATATGTTCCAGTATTAACCGGTATTAGGCCAAGTCGTTTATGGTTGTTGATACTTTCAAGTATTAACCGGCATTAGGCCAAGTTTCTAGGGTTGTTCATGCGCTCCAGTATTAACCGGTATTAGGCCAAGTATTTGGGTTGTTCATATGTTACACTATTAATCTATATTAGGCCAAGTTGTTTATGGTTCTTCACACTTTCCAGTATTAACCAGTATTAGGCCAAGTTGCTTATGGTTGTTTACACTTTCCAGTATTAATCAATATTAGGCCAAGTCGTTAAGGGTTGTTCACACTTTCCAGTATTAACCAGTGATAGGTCAAGTTGTTTAGGGATTTGTTTGCTTTCCAAATTTAACTGTAGTAGGGCCATGGTTTTGTCAGTAATTGTAATAACTAACCGTAGGCCCATAGGCTAAGTTGTTCAGTGTCGGTTCTGGTGTCAGTAAATATTTAAAACCAATTTTAAGGCAGGTTGTTTAAATTTTGTTTTCGTTAAGTTTTAGGCCAATGTTTCTTGTGTCAGTACATACATATTAATCAATTTTAGGCCAATGTTATTTCTGTACCAGTTCATGTATTAAGCAATATGCCATTGTTGTTTTCGGTATCAGTATATGAATTAACTAATTGTAGGCCATTGTTGCTTTTAATATCAGTACACATATTAACCAATTGTAGGCCAATGTTGTTTCTAATCTCAGTACAAGTATTAACCAATTTTCTGCCAGTGTTGTTTCCGGTGCCAGTACAGATATTAACCAATTTTATGCCAGTGTTGTTTCTGGTGCCAGTACAGATATTAACCAATGTTAGGCTAATGTTGTTTTCAGTTTGTTTACATGTATTAACCAATTTTATGCCAATGTTGTTTTAAGTGTCTGTTTACATTTATTAACCAATTTTATGCTAATGTTGTTTCCAGTGTCTGTTTACATTTATTAACCAATTTTATGCCAATGTTGTTTCATGTGTCTGTTTACATTTATTAACCAATTTATGCCAATGTTATTTCAAGTGTCTGTTTACATTTATTAACCAATTTTATGCCAACGTTGTTTCAAATGTCTGTTTACATTTATTAACCAATTTTATGCCAATGTTGTTTCCAGTGTGTTTATATGTATTAACCAATTTTATGTCAATGTTATTTCCAGTGTCTGTTTATATGTATTAAACATTTTTATGCCAGTGTTGTTCGGTATTCTTTCAAATCATGTTGCTGCAGATTTACGAAACTTTCTTGAAATATTTTCATAACTTTTCTTCACAAAGCGCGATTTTCAGTTGACCCAGAATTTCATTGCATAAGTCAGGTAATCCATGGCGGTCAAGTTTTGGAGACTCTCTTCCTGGGCTGAAGTGTGTACCAAAGAGAAATAACTCGTCGGCTTACTTTCAAGTTTTCAGTGCACAAGTATTTGCTGCTGCTAGTCATTTCAGCACGACCATTTGGTCAAGAGTTCAGGATTTATTTTCCATGCACGACCTCACATGGCCTCTGATGAAGCTATAGAATTTTTAGAACTCCTTACTGCAATTGTTGGGTGCATAGTCTCCATCGCCACCCGTCATACCAGTGCCGTTAAGATATTCCCGTTTCTCAATTTCTCTGCTCTCTGCTAGACCTCTCTTGAGAACTCTTTAACTACCACTAGTGCTTGAAATCCCAGATTTTACGGTGCTTGTCTCAAAGACCTGTGGCCAAGTTCTTATTGAGAACTGATTACCAAACCTGAATGCATAGCTTGACAACGCTCAACTCCTTGCGGGATTTGCTAAGCTCCTTTTTCAGAACTCTTAATTCATAAGACGCGAATGCATACTGTGGCAGTGATCACTCAAGTTCTTGTGGCTTCTGCTAAACTCTCTTCCGAAATCCTGACAACCAGCGCCGAGTGCGAGCGCTCCAAGTCTCCACAGTGAAGGTTCGAGAACCCATTGGGTGAGTTTCCGCACTGGCCTGATGAGCGTGTGTGTGGCGACGTTGTGTCACGGTGCTCGTTGCGGGTGGACACAACTGGCTTGAGGATCGCCATCAACGTGTTACGAAAGTCTCTGCTCATCGAACAGTAGAGAACAAAGTTGACGCCGTTGTTGATGAGTGCCAGCATGTCCATCAGGTCCCCAAGCGGCACGTACACGTTCATAAAGAAGCCTTGCAGCGTGATGCTGAGAAAGATCAGCACGGCCTGCGGCAGCTCCGTCACCACGAAGAGAATGATAACCACCAGCAGCATTCGTGTGGTGCGAGAGTTGTCTGTCCCTTGACGCCCGTTGGAGAGCGTGCTGGTGGATGCCGTGGACATCCGGCGAAGTTTCTGGCGGAGCTTTGAGCGCAGAGTGTTGAGCAGCAGGCCGCCGTACACGACCATAAGGACGCAAGGGAGAAGTTTGGCCAGCAGCGAGTACAGCCACAGGTTCAGCAGGACAATGACCTTGGTGTGAGAGGTCGCCAATTGAAGGTCTTCCATCACCCATACCGTACGGTTTTTACCGGTGTGAGAAGAAATCTGAAGTGGAAAAGAATGACATCAATCATCACCACCACCACCACCGTCGTCGTCGTCGTCACATCACTATCACTGCCATCACCATCATCATAATCACCACTACAACCACTACCGTCGTCATCATCATCATCACTACCAACATCGTCGCCGTCATCATCATCATCGTCATTTCGCAGCACACACATACACCATGTGTTATTTTTAGTGTCTAATGAACAAAATTAATATCAGTCAGTTAGTCTATCATAGTTAGTGGAAGACGATACTAGCTTTTCTATCCAATCAAGATTGATTGACAGGCATTTAAGAAATTGAGCAGCCCACTTACGGTGTTTGGCAGCAGTTGATTGGTCAGATAGTTTGGCACTAGACCAATCACAGCTAGCACGGTGACGAGCAGCACAGCCAAACGCGCGCGAACCAAACGACGCATGCGCGTAATGTTGCCCTTGGCAGGCGAGAAAATGTGTTTGTATCGAAAGATGGCCAGAGTGACTCCTAGCCAGATGGACACTGTGTGCGTTGTGGCCGAGAAGTTGATGTGGAAGATCATGAATTCCATCCATCTTTTGCTAAAAAATAGTAAATTTTAGAATTAGTCAAAATTGATTACCAGCGTATTTCAGTATATTTTTTTGGTGGTATGTCTAGACTGTTAATAATCACGTTGATACAAATTTCCAACAAACAATTTAAAAGTTATAAATGGCCACTCTCTTATTATTATGGACTTAATTACATAAATTGTACATGTATTAAAGATTTCAACATGATCTTTTTAGGCCATTAAAGAACGATAAATCATGATGAAAGTTTCATATGACGTCATCTAAGTTAGAAAAATAAAATGGATCAAAATGTCAAAAATAATATGACGTCACGATGCCAAGTTTGATAGGTATAGAGTTACCCCAATACGAACATAAAATTTAATAAATAAGGAAATATAGCAAGTAAATTTTTGCTGACATTTACGTAAAACTGTTATTAGTCCCCATCCCCGCCTCCTTCAAAATTTCTTTATGTGCAAAAATAAACTGGAGTAAGGATAATTTTGGATTCAATAAGGATGCAATTTTGAACATTAACTGCTCTTAGAATTAATTCACTTTGACAACTGCTGTTTGTGAATTCAGGAAGATATATGTAGTGATGTTTGTATATTCAGTAAGATAGATGTAATTATATCTGTGAATTCAGTGAGATTTGTGTAGTGATGTTTGTGGGTTCAATAAGATATATGTAGTGATGTTTGTGATTTCTGTGAAACATATGTAGCTTGTGATGTCAGTGAGATATATGTGGTGTGATGTTTGTGAATTCAGTAAGATACCTGTCGTGATATTTGTTGGTTCAATAAGAAATATGAGAAATATGTAATGATGTTTGTGATTTTTGTGAGATATAGTCCAGAGTTATCTGCGAATAATATCGTTTCTCTCCCCTACAAGCGTTACGCGTATAGTATAAGTTATTTAAAAAAAAATCTGTTTGCATTTTAGTAGAAAAGAATGATTTTAAAATATTAGAAGCAATTAGTTGCAACGCTGTCTCCTCCAAAAATAAATAAATAAATAAATATAAAACTAAACAAAATAAAAAATTATAACATAACTTTCGAAACTGAATTTTTGTTTATTAATTTATTAATGTAAGCTGACAACGTTAATGTCTTGGGAACATTGTGGTGGCGACTTTTTTCTGTGTGCAAGCAGAATAAAGTGTCCGGAAATGTGGTTGTTAATTTTTTCTGAGTGCAATGAGAATACTGTCCGGACATTTTGATGGCGACTTTTCCTACGTGCAAGGAGAATAGTGTCCGGACATTTGGGTTTTAACTTTTTCTGTACAAGGAAAATAGTGTCTGGATTTTTGGGTTTTAACTTTTACTGTGTACAAGGAGAATAGCGTCCGGACATCGTGGTAGTGACTTTTTCTGTGTGTAAAGGGTTTACATCATTATTTAAAGAAAAAAAAAAGTACTACTGAATTAAATAATGTCATTGTGGTTGAATACTGATCCTATCATACAGACTACCAGAGAACAAACTTTATTTATATTTAAACATAAGCCACATATCAATCATTCTTCATCTTAACTTGAAAAACAGTATTTAAGGTCTTATTGAAGATGAACAAAATTATTGTCGGTGGGAAAAAATCTTGTTTTAAAAATTCCGAATAAATTACGTTAATATCAGTTACTTAATGCCATGAAAACGTTATGTTTATGCATTCTTTCCTTCCTTCCTACTTCAATTCCTACTTCACTACTTCTCTTTCTCAGTTGTTCCTTCCTGCCATCCTTCTTAACAATACAAACTGAGAGCGTGAGAAATTATTACATTATTCCTGTCAGCATGTCAAGTCAGACGCAGTGGTATAGCAATGGAGTGTGGCGAAGTGGGCGGTGACTCCTAGCGGCACCCGTTTGGGGTGGGTGGGTGGGAGGGTCGGCAATTTGGATTTTATTGGTAAGAGTATCGTATATATCAGTCATAACACAGAGTGGGACGTAAGTCTGAAGATGGCCGTAGGCGGCACTTTGTCTTCGTGAGGTCACCATCCTGACCTGTTTTTGGAAGGAGACATTTCTCATATCACCGTGAAAACCTGTTTTTGGAAGGAGACATTTCTCATATCACCGTGAAAACCTGTTTTTGGAAGGAGACATTTCTCATATCACCGTGAAAACCTGTTTTTGGAAGGAGACATTTCTCATATCACCGTGAAAACCTGTTTTTGGAAGGAGACATTTCTCATATCACCGTGAAGACCTGTTTTTGGAAGGGGAAATTTCCCACAACACCGTACAAACCTGTTTTTAGGAGACATTTCTCACACCACCGTACTGACCTGTTTCTAGAAAGAGACATTTCTTACACAATCGAACCAATTTTTTTTTTTAGACGGGGCCATTTCCTACACCATTATAACCATCTTAATTTGGAACAAACAAAAATTAAACAAACCTGTTTTTAGATGGGGACATTTCCCATACCATTATAACCATCTTACTTTGGAACAAACAAAAAATAAACAAACCTGTTTTTGGACGGGGACATTTCCCACGGGGAGTAAAGGCAGTAAAAGTGGAGCGCGAATGGAACATAGGTCGCCATGGTCAGCATGTCAAAGGCGGCCAGCCATGTCAGGATGCAGTTAATTGGAGTGCGCATGTGTTTGCGAGTGAGAACCGTGATGTTGATCAGGTTCATCGGAATGCCGAACAGACAGACCAGCAAACTGAGGTAGCCATGCACCCCTGCATACCACATGTGGAACGACTGAAGTCCGTCATTTTGGAACGCGCGTTCTCGCTCCATATTCAATCCCACAATTCAGCTGTAGTAATAGCTAAAGGCCTTGCTTGTATTAGCGTGGTTTCCTCTCAGTAGTCTGTTAAAATTATATTTAGTTTTGTCGTAGTTCCTTTTGGTGTAGTTTAATTGTGTGACACCTCCGGGTTAATTTACTGCACTCTTTCTGGTTTAGCTTAATACGCTGCTTCCGGTTTATCTGATTAGCGGACATCCGGTTGAAGCTGTATGGATGTTTCTGTTAGCACTTTTTTGAAATTTTGGTTGAGTTCATGAAATCTGCTTCCTGTTGAGGCTGTTAAGGTGATTTGTTTGGTGAGACTTGATGTTTGCAAATTGATACAGCGAAACACTTCTATATCGGAGATGACACGACTTGTACACACAACACACACGTCTTTGCAGACAGCTGTGATATACACGTGTAGAATTAATAGGCAGATGTGCTTCAAATTTTGCTGTGCTTAATGCAATGCGTCAGTTTTCGACTCATAACTTGCTACAGGTCGTCAACTTTAGGCACACTAGTGGCCGACAGCAACCTGTAACATTAAATAAAGTAGAAAGCAATTCTAATTTGCAAAAGAAGCCTTAAACACCGAGAGGAAAAAAATTCATAAAAAACACAAGATGAAACCATCTATTACACACAGGGTATTTTCACACAGTAAAACGTCCATAGTTGAATACATAGGATATAATGAATATAATATGGATGGGGTACGAAGGGGCTATGATGAATTAGAATGGTCTAGAAGGGATAGGAAAGGGCTAGAAGGGACTAGAAGAAGCTAAAAGAGTTGAGAACAGACTAAACGAAATAGAAAAGTACATCAAGAGGCTTTCAAGAGTCCTTGAAAATGGAGCCTAAACGTTGGGGTGTACTTACAAAAAGTTGTAAGGTAAATTGCAGGACGGCAGAAACTTGAGATATTGATGAGTGAAAGAAACACTAAAACAAGGTGATGACAGAAAGAAACTGAAAAAGGGACAGAAAAAGAAGAATAAGAGAGAGAAGGAGAGAGAGAGAATGTTTATTTGAGAGACAAAGAGAGATTACAGATAGTGTATGTGAGAGACAGAGAGAGAGGGGGAGGAAAGAGTGTATAATGGAAAAAGAGAGAAGAAAGATAGTGTGGGTGTTTGTGTGTGTGTGTGTGTGTGTGTGTGTGTGTGTGTGTGAGAGAGAGAGAGAGAGAGAGAGAGAGAGCTAGCTAGAAGTGAGAGAAGAATGTATTGAGAGACAAAAAAAAATCAATCTCGTCCAGAAGGTGGGTGGAGGTAAATTGTATCTGTGTGTAGGTGTGTGGCGGAGAGGGTGGGAAAGAGAAGTAGAAATGGCCTTGAATTAGTTCTAATTTTAGAAGAGGACATCAGACAGCCGCGATGTTTATTACGAACAATTTTGCATTGACGATAAGATTTCTGTTTTCCGTTTCTGTAACCGTTCGCACTCCCACACTCGATAAATCTGACGTCACGATCACTGATGACAGTCTTCGAACCATAACATTTGTGTATTTACCCATTATTATGGAGAAAATCTATAGCTGAATGTGCATATTTTGCAGATGAACATAACTAGTTTATGCTTGAATGAACATAACTAGTTTATGCTTGAATTACAAATCCTATGGTCGAATGCGCATAATATATGGGTGAATTACAAATTTTGTGGTTGAACGTACAAATCCTACTAATATATGGCCGAATGTCCTTGTCATTTAATTGCTTACATCGCATTGTTTATTCTCAGGGGCCAGAACTCATCAGTCATCAAATGTTTCGAATCGAAGACAGTCATAAAGTGATCATAGACAGCAGAGTTATCAACCCCTGGCATATGAATGTTCCAAAATGAAAAATAAAAATCAAACCGTTGATACTAAATTGTTTGTAATGAACATAAACATTGAGACCATCTGACTTTCGTATCTAAATATAGAAAAAAATTGGCTATTTCTACCTCTGTTTCCCATCTCCGCCACACACACACACACACACACACACATCTTACCTCCACTCACCCTCTGGACGCATTTGCTTCGTTCTCAGTTATCCATTGCGCCAAGTGACGACTCGTTAGGATATTTATGGGTATCTTATCTACTCTTGGTGCAGTGTTCTCTTTCTTGTAACTCATCATCATCATCATCATCATCATCATCATCATCCCAGCGACACACACACACAAACACACACACACACACTCACACACACACAAACACACACACAAACACACACACAAACTCACACACAAACAAACACACACACACACACACTCACACTCACACACAAACAAACACACACACAAACACACAAACACACACACAAACACACAAACACACACACACACACACATGTAATATAGGTTAGCAATGAAGCCACATAATACATAATACAGACTAAGCAAGACAGAATATAACATAGATTAACATTGAAATGCAAGACTAGTATAAGCGACACGAAATACGTCACAGATCAACATTTAAACCACACCTGTGCCATTAGACTTGACTCTACCACCGAGGCCAATGTTTTGTTGACATGACTGTTGCCAACTACTGCCCATAATGAAATGAAATCGGAGTCTAACTCCCCCCCTCCCCCTTAGATGTAGAAGTCGCCAGCCCTCATTGTCAAAGTGGTTGATAATTAAAATCAAGCAACTCCTGCTGGGACTTCTGCATCATTGATTTCGAGTCAAATCCTAGTGGGGATTCAATATTACTGATTATATAAGGAAATCTACTGAAACGTCCGAGCCACTGGATACGAGACAAATCCTACAGGAACTTCAGAGACAATGATTACGAGTTAAATGGTTCTGAGTCTTTGCTCTGTATCAGTCAAATCCTGTTGGCAGTCTAACACTATAGACATGTGATGGTCTGTAAAATAACGCCAACACTGATATGATACAAATTATCATCAAATCCTGTTGATGTTGTAAAAAGTTATGTGATGATGATTACGAGTTAATCCTGTCAGAAATTCAGCGACATTTATTACGAATAAAACCCTGCTAGAGCTTCAGAGACAAACAATACGAGTCAAATCCTACTGAGTTACAAGGATGCTGCATATCAGTCAAAATCTACTGAGTTACGGGGATGCTCCATATCAATCAAATCCTACTGAGTTACGGGGATGCTCCATGTCAATCAAATCCTACTGAGTTACGGGGATGCTCCATGTCAATCAAATCCTACTGAGTTGCGGGGAGATGCTCCATGTCAATCAAATCCTACTGAGTTACAGGGATGCTCCATGTCAATCAAATCCTACTGAGTTACGGGGATGTTCCATACCAGTCAAATCCTACTGAGTTACGGGGATGCTCCATACAAGTCAAATCCTGTTGGCAGTCTAACACTTAAGATACGTGATGATCTGTAAAATAACACTGACACTTAATTGACACTGAGTGTCGTCAAATTCTGTTGATGATTGGTAAAAAGATCGATCTGATTTGTAAATTAACACTGTCACTTAAGTGGCATTGATCATCATCAAATCCTGTTGTTGATTGTAGAAAGATGATACATTTAAACAATTCTGGCATTTCAATAACATTATGAGAAATCTAACGATAATTAGAAAGAAGTTGAAGTAAGGAGGGTACAGAGTAACACTTCCATGAATACTGAATTGGATGGACGGTATAATGTCCATAATATCGGGGTTCTATGGCTTCCTAATGACACAGGCAGAAGAGAATTCTATTAATACCCTCTTTCTAGTTTTCTCTTTATAGAGCTGAATTTCCTGCTGGTTGTAATTTGGTTTAGTGCAACAGACTAAAAGTTCCTTTGAGAAAATTCCCCCAGAATCGGGCACGCTAGACCAAAACATGGCATTTTCTTCGTGTCTAACAATACTTTAAAAAAATTATGATTACATCATTACGTATTATCAGTTCGTCCATACTTAATTTTGAGTGATCAAATTCAAAACCAACACTCACAATAACACACAGTCACTCCACTTCTGAATTCGACTACTCGTAACCACTCAACATCATGATCGCACTACTTCCAAACTGTTTTACTTTTCAACTCAGAAATTCTTAACCATTCGCATCTCTACTGTACTACGATTCTTTTGATAACAATTCTGCTTTTCTTTTTCACTACTTCGCTGTCTTTCGGATGTCTTTTCTGCTTTGATTTTACTCAACTAAACCTGAATGTCTACTGCACTACTTCAAACGTGCTCTAGAATTTAACGAACTCACCGTTTTCAGAGCACTTTGACACTCTACTTCCATACTTTAGATTTTTTGCTTTTCGATTGTTTGTTGGTTGTCTTTGATACTACTTTCTTTGTGAACTTTGTGAACTGTTTCACTTCTCAACAGCCTCTTCTGAGTCTAAAACTCCATTTCTTTACTGCTCGCTATTTCATTTATAATGACCAGCTTCTCTCGTGCACTGACTGCATTGCCTCCCCTCTCAGAAGTCCAGCTCTTCCGCTTGAGGTGTGACGTAGTGAAGACTTCAATCTCCAGACAACTTCCATATCATGCGCATGCGCAATAATAGTATGAACGTACTGATTCTCTGTACACTAATTACAATTATAAATCAGAATATGTCGGGCTAAACTCTTATTAGTCATTGCTCAATTTATACAACTTCCCCCAAAAAAACAAACAAACAAACAAACAAAGATCTCCACGCGACCCTTTAATTTTATCCCGGATTGGACGAGGTTACTGTAAACTTGTCATATCTGTGAAATCTAAAACACCTCTGCGAATACCATTGATTACAAGGGTCACTGAGCCATAAAATTAGATTCAATTCAATAGTAAGGATTGACACTATAAATGTTTTAGACTGACTGGGACTTCGTGACCCAATGTCTGAACAGGATAAGCAACTTTGCCACTAATTCACTAAGTGGCCGTCGACAAAACAAGGGATACTACTCGATCCTTCCAAATTATCTCCCTGGAGATTCACTCCCCACCCCACCCCGTAACTCGAGACATGACTCACTTTCTTAACTAATGACTGAGCCAGTAGCGGTCGAAGTCTAGATCTAACGCGTGTATCGTCGTGCATTAGTCTACGACACCTAAGACGGGCTGAGTTATCAGGGAGGCCGGCTCCACTGTAGCACTTCCTGCAAATAGTTTTCAGACCGAGGGATACAATTTCGAATTAATAGAAGTGCGGTTTTACCACTCGAGATACAGATGTTTCGTAACTCGAGCGTGGCTGTAGGGACTGCAGATTGCTGTCCCCACCCTTAGGGAAAGAAAACAACTGGGTAGAGTTTCCGCGAAGGGCGAGCATGTTGATTGCAAAGTAGAAACAGTAATATACAACGTACTGGCGATTGCACTGGAAACAGTTAAAAAAAACGCAGGTAACTCGACACTGAAGTAATAAACAACAACACAAAACAATATTTAATCTGGAGCAAGTGATTTCTCTCATATGTCGTCCAGTCACGCGGCTGGCCATGTGACCTATATAAGCTCCGCACGATGCCGGACACGCAGCTGAAGTCTGGGAGTCTGAAACCCATCTCGCCTCAGTGTTTCCTCGTTGGGTGCTGGCACGTGCGAACGGTGAACGCCTTTCAGTCAGAGTCGACATTGATTACAAAAGCTGGCGAAATAAATGGCCAGTTTTTACTCGACCAAGAGCTGACACTCGTGACTGAAGTCTCGCCCTGATGTGACGAATTTATGAGTTTTGAACGCACGTGTTTTACTGCACAACTACGCTATTTGCACATGTACTGTACAACTACAACTTTTGCACACTCGTGTTGTACTGTACAACTACAACTTTTGCACACTCGTGTTGTACTGTACATCTACAACTTTTGCACACTCGTGTTGTACTGTATAACTACAACTTTTGCACACTCGTGTTGTACTGTACAACTATGACTTTTGCACACTCGTGTTGTACTGTACAACTATGATTTTTGCACACTCGTGTTGTACTGTACAACTACGATTTTTGCACACTCGTGTTGTACTGTACAACTACGATTTTTGCACATGTGTTGTACTGTGTACAACTACGAATTTTGCACGCACGTGTTTTATTGTACAACTACAATTACTGCACGCACTTAGGTCACAGTTGTGCAGACAGGTGCGCACACAGCACCCACGAGTTTTTATCCATACCTGCGTTTTAGGCAGTAACGCAGCCAATCACAGCTACGTGTTCAATTAGCTAGGGCACGGGTGTAACGCGCACCACTTTATTCCTGTAACCGTGACCTACTGTGGCAGGGAGATCTCTTTATACCGAGAGAAAAGAACTCTCTTTTATTGCTGGATCATGAGTGCGGTGGTTGTTGGGTTTTGTAAGTAAATGCAAAAAAAAAATCATTTCACAATCGCACCAAGTAATTATTTCACAATCACTGGCATTCGTTTGTCGATCGAGGCTATACATTTCTTTGCTGAGGTGTTTCCCTGAGATGTAAAGCAGGCCTGTGAAATACAAAATGGCAGTTTTAGCTCATTCTACACGGAATATCCTTTAGAAAGTTATTTAACCGAATACAAAATGGCAGTTTTAGCTCAGTCTACACGGAATATCCTTTAGAAAGTTATTTAACCGAATACAAAATGGCAGTTTTAGCTCAGTCTACACGGAATATCCTTTAGAAAGTTATTTAACCGAATACAAAATGGCAGTTTTAGCTCAGTCTACACGGAATATCCTTTAGAAAGTTATTTAACCGAATACAAAATGGCAGTTTTAGCTCAGTCTACACGGAATATCCTTTAGAAAGTTATTTAACCGAATACAAAATGGCAGTTTTAGCTCAGTCTACACGGAAATTCCCTGTAGAAATGTATGAAATTGAATGCGAAAAGATAATTTTAGCTCAATCTATATGGAATGTCAGGCAGATATTTATTAGACGGAATACCAAAAGGGATTTTTTATCAATCTACATTAAATGTCCGGTAGTAATTTATTAAACGGAATACCAAAAGGGATTTTTTTTTCAATCTACATTAAATGTCCGGTAGTAATTTATTAAACGGAATACAAAAACGTAATTTTAGCTCAATATTCACGAAACGTCCTGTAGATATTTATTAAATGGAGTTAAAAAAGGCAAGATTAGCTCAATCTTCACAGTGCGTCCTACAGAAATGTATTAAATTGAATGTGAAAAGACAATTTTGTCCAATCTATGTGGAACGTCATGTAAAAAATTATTAAATGGAATACACATAGGCAATTTTAGCTCAATCTACACGGAACGTCCTGTTGAAATTTATTGAACGGAATACAAATGTCAATATTAGCTCAATTTACACTAAACGTCCTGTAGAAATGAATTAAATTGAATGTAAAAAGTAATTGTAGCTCAATGTCCTGTAGAAATTTATTAAACGGAATAAAAAGAAGAAGATAATTTTAGCTCAATCTACATGGAATGTCCCGTAGACATTTACAAAAAGGCACTTTACAACATTTTGCGAAACTCTTCTGGCATCTGATGAAATGAAGACGTAAACTATTTGTCCACAGCATTAATATATTAAACGGATGATAATCAGAAGGAAACGGTATTCATTGTCCATTTTATTGAACGTCCACATCAAAGAGGAATAGAAACTGAACCCTTAGCCCCACCCCACTCCTGTCAGGGGAAAAGGTTGGGTGCACTTTGAAATCTAGTCTCTAAAAGCTTATGTATCAGGTAGACCAATCTCGTCTGGTCAGATGGATGTTGTTGGTGGTTGTTGTTGTGAAAGTACATAGAGTGCACTTAGAGATGTGCTACTATTATTATTTTTATTTAGAAAAGATATTAATATTTTTTTATAACTTGTTCAAAATCAATGTGTGAGAGATATATTAGAAATTTGAACATTTCTTGCACAAGCCTTCAGTTGATAGAGATGACAACAAGAGAGGACAACAAGACTAATTTTCTGCGAAATGTAATTCAACAAGCTGTGGACTCGTTTTACTCTGTCAGAGAGCAATTTGAACTCAGATGTCCAGTATGTCTTGTACAAATCTATTATCATGAGTTAGCGTGACGTGTTTAGGGTGATAATTACATCATTAACTATCATGATGTGTTTACAGTGATAATAACAGCACGATTTAGCGTGACATTTACGGTGAGTGTGACAATAATCCCTCCCCTTTTTTTGCCTTCATATTTCACTTTTATTCATGAATTTTAATATAATCATAACTGTAGTGTATTTCTTTCTTGCAATTTAGTTAACTAAATAACTAAATTCATAGCTAACTTGTATATAAAGTAGTAAATTGTGCTCTGCTCGTTAATAGCAATGCTAGTGTATATATATTTTTATCCCGAGAATTAGCGAGAGATCACTCACAAGAATGCCATCACTGCTAAAAGAATTAACCACACATCACAGACCGATACCTGGGTGTGCTAGGGCAGGTTAGCTAAGGATAGTAAAGCAGTCTCACTCACTCACTGTCAATCAGTCAGGCAAGCTTGACTGATTGACAGTGAGTGAGTGAGACTGCTTGACAACAAAGATTCTTCTGAAACATATTTCATGACTGACCAATGATGAAGTACCTGATCTTTTTCACCTAACAAACAAACAAACAAAAAAGACTTTTTCACTTCGCATCGGACCACCGAATGAGAAGCACGCACGAGCGTAACATGGAGAGAAGATTCACCCGATCTACTACCAACACTACTCCCTCCCCCCGCCCTTCTCAGGGCCGGAAGAACAGAAAAGAATTCAAGTGGACAACCTTGTTAGAAAAATTGACTTCCAAACCAGTGACCACGGAGATTACTTAATATGGCTATCACCTCGTTGCCTTAGTGACATATTCGAAAAGAAAGACATGAGAAAAAAATACGAAAAGCTACTGGAAATTGTATTTCGCTCCAGATACGACAGCGACAGCGGAGCACGTGAAGCATTTTTCCTTTACAAACTTTTTCAAGAGGAAAAACAACAAAAATCATCAAAGGCTGAAACTGACACCCAAACATCACCAGTCGACATTTGCGACCAAGAGTGCAATACGCACATAATATGGACAATACCACCATCACCAGAAAATAAATCTACACAGGCTTTGAGCGAGAAAACTAAAACAAAGAGGAAGAAAAACCAAAACAGAACACAGCAAGAAGCCACCGATATTCACAATACCATTCAGGACAAGGCTTCAAGGGAGATAAAGGCAGTACCCCTCTCACCTATACCAGCGACGACGCCTCAACCAACAACAACGGCGACAATGACAATGACAACAACAGAATGCCAGCCCACACCACCACCACCAACACCAGAACAGGGCCCCAAAAAGAAAAGATGAGGCACCCACCACCACATATTAGGAGGCAACAACAGCTCCCTCAACAACAATGCAGACATCAACATCAACAAGAAGCTATCTCGTCAGCTCTGTGAGTTCTGTCAAGAAGCTATCGTTAGCCCGGTAAGTCCTGTTAAGAAACTATCTCGGTAGCACTATCAAAATGAGAATAAAGTGGAACAAATGAATTTTTATTAATTTCACCCTTATACCGAAAGAATTCAGCAAATAATTCTAAACTTCCAAGACCGCGTGATTTAATGTTTCCACTTCCAAGCTAAAATATTCACTCGTGACATTAACCATAAATGCTTTGGACGATAGATTTATTTAGTCTCCATTCAAAATTGAAACACTTATAACAACGTCAAGGTAAAGAAAAAATGGCGCTTGTAATTTAGATATATTGCTACTTATTTCATCTTGTCTTATGATTACATGAAGTCAGTACATATGCTGCCCGCATGCTTCCACTTGGATCCTTATTAGAAAACGAAGAACACACAGGAACAAAATAATCTTAATGCAATAAACATGGGAGGTTCCCTGCAGTCAACATGAAAATAAAAACGGAAATAGTGTCAGAATTTTCCCTTTAGCTGAGAAGATAGTGTAATCAAAATAGGATTCTTTACCAAAATAAATCATCCGACATGATAACATTTAAATATATGTATTTCCATTTCCAATGCAAATGTTCAAGCCCGGACATACTACACTCTCCCCTTCCGCTCTGATTCTCGCAGTGCGCTCCCTTGTGGTTTGTTATCACTGTGACTATGCCATTCAAGTTTGTGCAAACTGTTAAATACACCAGGGGCTTAGGACTGGATAGAAGCAAAATAATCCATTCTCTCCCAAAGGCCTGGCTGAGGTGTTTTGTATGGATTCACAAATTCACTTCATCATCAAATTTGCCCAAATACATCGACGACTATTAATGATTAAAAGACAATAAATGCAGTTTAGTTTTCGAGACGCCGCCAGGAGTGTCTGAGGGACACCATCGATTGCCTCCACTTGCTTGCATTTTCCATCGATCACTGTCGAGTGGAGCCACAGTGACGCCTCTGTACCATGTGAATATGTATCTTATTTAGCTTTAAAACGTTCAATTACTGACGCATACCATAAATGCCAAATAAATCTTATTACGTACATAACTGACGCATACCATCGATTCCAAATAAGTCTTGTTACGATTATAATGAACGCATACCATAGATGACAAACAAATCTTGCTACTTATAAAATTGACGCATGCCAAAGATGCTAAATAAATCTTATTACGTACATAAGTGAACACACCACAGATGCCAAATAAATCATGTTACGATTATAATTAACGCATACCATAGATACCAAATAAATCTTGCTACGATTTTAATTAACGCATACCATAGATACCAAATAAATCTTGCTACGATTTTAATTAACGCATACCATAGATACCAAATAAATCTTGCTACGATTATTTTATATTAACGCATACCATAGATACCAAATAAATCTTGTTGTAATTAGTCTGGTGTGAAAAACATTTATACTTATCGTCAAAACATATTTTTATGTGGAATACTTTAGACAAGAATAACACAAAACAGTATTTTAAAATAAAAACGAGTCCCCCAACTCCTACCCTATCCTGCCCGTACATGCTTCCCACGCCTTGTCTGTTGGTTAGCAGGTGGCCTAACGAAAGTAATATCTCATTATGAGAGGCCATTCAGAATAAAATGTTTACCGGTCGATCAGCTTACATGAATTTTGTATGGACATTCTGATTGGTCGGTCAGCTTGCACTTTCACTAGTAGTCGGATGTATTAGAAGACATTAACTAGATAACATTAGTCGGATGTGTTTAGTTAGAAGACAGTAACTAGATAACATTTGTCGGATGTGTTAGTTAGAAGACATTAACTTGACAGGTTGACTGTAGCGAATCAGTTAAGCAAAATACTTCACTTTGCTCTCGCTGACCCGGAGGCACCTCCAGGCGACAATGTTCAATTTAGATTCCAGACAGTTTCGCGGGACAACACTGCAATGGACCACATCGTCCGCTAGTCCCAAGGTCACGTCAGTTTTAAACACGGCTTGCTACTAAGGCGCATAAACGCGATTCTGAGACAAAGTTATAATTGCGATGAGTTGTTTGTTGTTTCTGTTGTTTTGTCTAGACTTTGTGACGTCGATAGCCACAGTGACTACTAAAGCGTAGGAGCAGACAGTTTGTGGACTGGAGCAAAACGCTAGCCACGATCCTTGGTAGTGAAATTTGCACAATTTATTAAATTTATCTACAGTGTCAGGCTGTGTTTGGTGGGGAGGAAAAGGGGTATCAGTTGGGAAAAAGAAAAAACAGAATCGAACTTTTACAACTGGCAGCTTGAGCGTGTCCCAAAAGAAAAATAAATTATAACTGGAAGACAAAGATGTCTGTTCCGCATTCAACCGTAAGCCTGCCCGGTCATTTCCTGCACTGAATGCACTCCAGCTAGCTGCTTCCCACTCTTTACTAATTTGACGCCGCGGCGACTGATGAGGTGAGGACATGCGATCACGTGATCTCGCGTGTCTGCACGAGATTGCTCTAGACAGCACTGTCTGAAGGAAACATTTGGCAAGTAGACCTACGCGTCTGTGATACACCTCCCCACTCCTCCCCCCCCCTCGTACTGCACGATTTATGACAGTGACGTCATTCATGCAAGTAATGTTGACCGACTACTGCAATAATTCATTACTGACGTCGATTAACTATAATGCTGACCCTAAGACTACTTCAGTTATTACCCAGGCTCTGTATAATACTGACTGTAACACTATTTCAACCATTACTCACCAAAACATCTACATCAGTGGTTCTTAACCGTTTTTGAATTACGGACCCCTTTAAAAATTTTTTTTAGTTACGGACCCCTTTAAAAATCTGGTGAAAGCTATGGACCTTCTCCCTAAAAAATTGCACATAAACAGAATATAAAGATATAGTGAATATTGGACTTTCACGGACTTCCTGAAACCCATCCACGAATCCATTGGGGGTTCCATGGACCCCAGGTGAAGAACCCCTGCCCTACACCATTAACCCCTTCCCCCAAACAACATAACCCAACGCCATGAGCACATAGCAACCCATACATGCAGACTGGCAAAGAATAAAATCATGGCGAATTATTTCAGAACAACTTCTCTTCAACTATCAGAATCTTTCACAGAGAAACACAACGCACACAAACACTAAACAAACAAACAAGCAAGCAAACAAAAGAAAACTAACAAAAACAAAAGGCAGCCAAAAAATATAACAGACAGACACCACCACCCACAAATAAACAAACAAAAACTTCTGAAAATCCCCTAATAAACAAATAGCAAAACCAAAGCAGGATAAACAGATCTACTGTTTTCTACATGTGTGAAGACAACAGAATATAGTTCTATTGGAAGAAAAAACAATTATCCGACATTCTGGACATTTTCTACTGTTGGCATTGGCACGAGTTGTCCTGGCGTTCTTGTTTTCATGTTGGGCTCAAGTATGTGTATCACATGCACAAACACACACGCACACACACACACACACACACACACACACACACACACACACACACACACACACACGCACACAAACACACACGCAAACACACGCACACGCACACACACGCACAAACACACATGCACAAACACACACACAAACACACACGAACGCAAAGTCACAGTATTAGAAAGAGATGGTAGATAATGAGTTTGTCTGGCAT
The DNA here is from genome assembly GCA_028829895.1 of Sinotaia quadrata. Lineage (NCBI taxonomy): Eukaryota > Metazoa > Mollusca > Gastropoda > Architaenioglossa > Viviparidae > Sinotaia > Sinotaia quadrata. The sequence continues at coordinate 82,416,522 of CM054179.1, read as the reverse complement.
CGACCTGTGGAAAAGGTTTAAAACTAAAGTTTTAAGCAGTGCACCAGAAAATAACCTAGCTCCCAAACAGTGACACACTAAAACCATTAGCGATCTGAAGTAGGAATACTCCCCGCCCCCCAAACGTCATTGTGTGACGAAGTAATAGTTATATGATGGAGACAAATTCTCAGTGCTATAAAGAAAGTTACGTACGGCCTGGGTTTCACCATACACACAACATAAATGTATTATGAATTAAAAGTCAACCCAAACAAAATATAAAATGATGAATTAAAGGAGAGTGCTTGAATATAAACAATACATGAAGTTATGTATTACCAATTAAAACAAAGTACTTCAACACAAACCATAAAGTTATGTATTATGAATTAAAACACCCCCCACCCCCACATACACATTTCCACACACACAAAGTTGTATAATACCAGTTAAGGTGCTTCAGAAAAAAATATAAAGTTATGTACTACGATCACCCAACATAGAAAAGAGATTAATTACAACAAGGAAATCAAAATGCAGTCAAAAGCACTGCAGACCTTACAAATGTGTTTTGTACTTCTAAAGAAAGAATTCAAAGGAAATTACACAAACATTTTAATACGGTGCTCAAAAAGACAACAAAAAAATGAAAGCATGCAGTTAAAATCGCAGAAGGCAATTGTGTATACAAGCACACAATGAATTCCCTAATGTCAAGGCCATAATTAAAAATTGTCTTTCATCCTAGCTCAGTCATCACTGGCGATGAGTATTCACATAATAACTAACAGTATCAATGAGAATGAGAAATCTAAAAGTAGCGATGAGTATTCGCATAATAACTCTAAAAGATCAAAGAGTACTACAATCTAAAATTGGCGAGAGATAAGTGTGTTGATATCTAAATTAAAATATATCAATCAAGTTTTATTTTCACTTAAAAGCTTCATTAATTATAGATAATATAATATTAGTTAAGAGAGTAATCCTTATTAACAAATAACCTTCATAACTGCACGAGGGAAGGAAAACTGGTCCACATCTGTCACAGGAAATGAGGGACCGAAATTATATTTTATTTCATTTTAAAAAACCGCTAACAAAACTAATTGAAGTAATCCGAGTTTTGTTATTTTTCGTATGTAGCATGTAACTTCCAGTAACGGTCACCTAAGATCTCTTTAGTAGACAGACGTTCGTGACGCAGTGTGTGTCAATTATCATATTGAATATATATATTAGTTTATGAAGAATATGTATATTAAATAAATTGGGACAACTGCGCACTACAGTCACATGTTGTTGACGAGAGAAATGACCAGTGCGCATTAGAATTGACCACAGAAAAGCGTGCATCACGATTACCACTATATATCCAAGGCAAAAATCATGTCACACGGCATAGCTTCTGGAAAGTTCTGGAGACCTTCAGTAAAGCTATATAAGAGGCAAAATGAAGACTTTATTCTCAATGTTGAAAACGTCGATTCGTCTGAAGCCAGTCTAACTTCACGTATGAATTATCTCATGTACAGAGATTTCATAAAGGAAAGCTGCAATAATCTCTTTCCATCCGTTTTCCATCCGTCTGATGCCATATATTGAGTAACGAGGCAAAATTACTCAGTATAATTTTTGGCAAAGTGGAAAGTTCACTGCCAAGAAAAAACCCGATGTATGCGACGCTGGTTGTATGCAGTTAACGACACGAGGGACCAAATTTGTTCTTCCCCCTGTCTGAGTTCGTTTGGCAGTCTATCCCGCTATTGAGAAGGCTAGCACCGTGATCGTCTCTGACATCCGGAGTTCTACACTCAATGTAATGCGACGACACATCCCACTGGACGACTCCACCCGATAATGCTAAACGTCGTTGGGGTGTCCGTTTCCAACGACAGTTATCGAGGCCGACAACAGTCAGCTAAATTTCAGATTTCTCCCCAGTGATAATCTGAAAGTGGTGCCTAGATTCTGCAGAATCTTCACCTGTAATGCGACGCCTCAATTGCGTCGTGATTCTTCACTTTGAAGTGCCGCTTATAAGTGACGTGTGAGTTTACGTCATCTCCTTGGAACTCTGACATTAATAGTGAGTAATAATTCGCACGGCTAACGCGCACATACTTAACTCTAGAACTCTAAGAAAATGAACACTATTATATCGTTTGCAAAATAAGAACTCTAATGTTAAAAGTAATGCTTATTTTACATGTCAACTATTGTTAAAGCGGCCCCATTTGCCGCATAAGAATTGTGTAATTAATCTTTATTTTATATTTTGAATTTCATCATTTTCATCTCCCCTTATTTCCCACAGAGTGTATGACATTGGAAAGTTGAATGAATGATTAATCACTGTGCGAAAGAGTAGTCCCCCTTTTAAATCGGGAAATAAATAACCTGATTTAAACATCTTTCAACTCTCTTGTTATTCATAGTTTTTGAGAGGGACGAAAGAATTTGTACTATTGTTTTGCACCGTTCGTCTGTTCGTCCATTTATTCACATTTATGATACACACTCACAACACACACCGCCAATAAAACGTTCCTTGGCATGACACTAATAAACTGGGCCCCACCCAAACATCAATGGTGTATGTCATGTGTGTCTATGTAACAACCTGACACGACGTAGTACTGGCATACGTCACATGGGCTTTTCTTGGAGGTGCACCGGAGCAGGCCAAAAATAGACTTCACCCCTTGCATCTCTAACTTCAGCTCGGGGTCGGCTTGTAACGAGCCTCCCGTTTTGTGACAACATCCAACAGGAAAACAACCGCTTAAAAGTGAAAATGAACACTCAGACAACATTATTGTCTTATTCCCCCCCCCCATCCACCGGCGGCAGAGTGGGGTTACATCGCTATTGTCTGAGGGCCGACTGCAGTTACAATATTGTTTAAATGGGGGTCGAGTGAAGTTACAGCCTTGTTGTTTAATTGGGTCAGAGTGGAGTTACATTGCTATTGTTCAAGAGCTGTAATATTTCTGTTTAACTAATGGCCGAGTGAAGTTATGATGTTACAGCTTAATAGGAAACATAATGGAGTTACAATGTTATTTTCTTCAACGGAGTAGGGTAACATTATCGTGTTATTGCTTAATTGGGGGCAAAGTGCTAAATTAAAATTTAATTTTAATTTTTGGAAGCATAAACACTTTAGGTATTTAACACATCTCTCTTTCGATCTATCTCGTTCACTTTCTCGTTCACTCCTCTCTCTCGTTCATTCTCTCTCTCGTTTACTCCTCTCTCGTCTCTCTCTCTCTCTCTCTCTCTCTCTCTCTCTCTCTCTCTCAGGATGCAGACGCTTAGGTCATAATAGAGCTGCAGGGAACACCGATAGCAAATTTTTGAAAAGATTTTTTTTTTTATTTTTTACAAAACTCTATCTTTAGTAACTTAACATATTTTAAATATCTTAATTGTAGTTTGCATGAGAAAATAAAAATGGAGATTGAAAATAGTCTGTTTAATCCATAGCCATTTGAGTGGTTATAAGGAATTCAATCAGCTCAGAAAACAATGGCAGCGCAAAGGTAGAGTTGTAAAGGAGGTTAGGTCTACTGAGTACAGTTAAGAGTCAAACAAGGTCAAGGTCTACTTAGTACAACAAAGAGCCAGAAGAGAAAAGTTGAGAACCAAAACGAGTCACTTAGAAGCAGAGCGATAGATTCAGCAGTGGAAAACCAAAAGTACAAGTCATGTCACCGAAATAGACCCAAGGAAAAATAAGTGCAAGTTCACACATATCGGTTTCGTAAGAACAGACAAATAGATAATGAAAGTATATAAAGTTTCTTTGTCAAGATGAATTTAAAGTAACATCAATCAGTTGGCAATACAAACATGAGCCCGTTCATCTTAACAAAGAAATTTTATATAACTTCATTATGAAAACAGTCTTTAAACGCTCTAAAGAATACTCAGTAAACAACAAAAAAAAAAACAAAGTTGAAAGTAATATCATCTGAAATAACATGCTTAAAGTGACTGAGGTAAACATCTATAAACGCACACAATTAACGCTATTTTGTTTTGTTTGTTGCTGACTTCTTTGTTTTGTGTTTTATTTATTTATTTATAGCACACGTTGTTAAAGTTAGTTATGCAACACATTGTTAAAGGTCTTTAAAGCACACTCTGTTAAAGCTATCTTTTATGTACGCCGTTAAAGTTATTTATACCACAGGTTGTTAAAGTTATTTAAGCCACACGTTGTTAAAGTTATACCAAACGTACTAACACTTATTTTATATCTCACGTTTACAGATATTTATATCAAACGTTGTTAAAGCTAGTTATAACCACGATGTTACAGTTATTTATGCCACACTCTGCTAAAATTATTTATAACACAGATTATTACATTTATTTATAGCACAAGTTATTAAAGTTATTTTTAGTACACCTTGTTAAAGTTATTTATACCACACTTTCTTAAAGTTATTTATAGTGCACGTTAATGTTATTTAGAGTGCAAGTTGTTAAATTATTTCTAGATCAAATTAAATTTATTATCAGTACACATTGTTAAAGTTATTTATAGCACACGTTGTTAAAGTTATTTAAAGTGCAACTTGTTAAATTATTTCTAGATCAGGTTAAATTTATTTACAGTACACGTTGTTAAAGTTATTTATAGTGCACGTTATTAAAGTTATTTATAGTGCACGTTGTTAAAGTTATTTATAGCACAGTACACGTTGTTAAAGTTATTTATAGTGCACGTTATTAAAGTTATTTATAGTGCACGTTGTTAAAGTTATTTATAGTGCACTTTGTTAAAGTTATTTATAGCACACGTTGCTAACGTTAATTTTAGTGCACGTATTTAAAGTTATTTATAGCAAACGTTGTTAAAAATATTTATTGTGCATGCTGTTAAAATTGTTTATTTTGTAGCATAGGTTGTTAAAGTTATTTATAATACACGTTGTTAAAGATATTTAGAGTACACTTTGTTAAAGTTATTTACACTCCACATTGCCAAATTACTTCTAAATGGGAAAAGAGTGGGTGCTCGGATGAATGATAAAAATGAAAACGAATGATTTCCAGTTATTGTGAAGCCTAGGCTGTAAAGTTATTTAACTGTTAAGAATTATGAATTATCTATCCTTGTTTAACTTTTTGTTGTACTATGTAGACCTTGACCTTGTTTAACTCTAAACTGTACTAAGTATATCTGTTCTTGTCTAACTCTTACTTATATTAAGTAGATCTACGGTTGTCTAACTCTTAGATATATAAAGTAGGCCTACTTTTGTCTAACTCTTACCTATATTAAGTAGATCTACGTTTGTCTAACTCTTACCTATATTAAGTAGGCCTACCTCTGTCTAACTCTTAGCTATATTAAGTAGGCTTACTTTTGTCGAACTCCTAGCTATATTAAGTAGGCCTACTTCTTTCTAACTCCTAGCTATAGTAAGTAGGCCTAACCTTATTTAACTCTTAACTATCCTAAGTGGACCTTTTCTCTTCTAAGTCTTATATTAAATAGACGATTCTTGTCAAACTCTTTAGCTCTTAACTATCCTAAGTGGATCTTTTCTTTTCTAAGTCTTAGCTCTATATTAAATAGGCGATTCTTGTCTAACTCTTTACAACAATACAACAGTCATTGCGAAGTCCTGCGTTAATGGCAGTTGGAAATGTAGCTTTGGAAAACAGCACCGTTCCAGGATGTCAAAATGATCCCTTGACAAATTCTTTTGATATTTTTACCCATTGTAGCTATAAATAGACAACTTCAATCAGAATGCGACTGCCAATGCACGAGCCATTATAATGATTTACGAGCCCGTCAGTAAAGGGAGATAATCAACCCATCGCAAGAATTTGTTTTCCAGGACGGGCCGCTTGATTTTGGGGGTTTTGACCCTTTAACAAACTATTATTATTATTATTTTTACCGCAACAACAAATACCAACGTCTCTATCGTTATCAAATATCAGCCTCGCTGTTCCTCGACTTGAAATGCCAGACTTTTTTCATTCGGCTTCATATTTATTTATATTATACCCGATATCACTCGATTTCTTATATCAGCCTCATCATTCGGCTTCATATATACATATTATACCCGATGTCACTCGACTTCATATATCGGCCTCGTTGTCATTCAATTTCGTACATAGCCTCACTGTGTCACTCGCTCTTATTCAATCCCAAATGCCAGACTCGCTATCATTTGACTTCAGATGCCACACTCTTTAAAATTGAATTTAAAAAAAAAGCCAGATTCACTATTATTTCATTTCAGATTTAGCCTCCATATCGCATGACTTCAAATGCCAGAATAAGTATCATTCATTTCAGATCTAATCTCCTTATCACTCGAGAACAAATGACAGCTTCACTATTATTTCATTTCAGATCCAATCTCCTTATCACAATCTCCTTATCACTCGTGAATAAATTAAATGACAGAGTCACTATTATTTCATCTAATCTCCTTATCACTAGAAAACAAATGACGGCCTCACTATCTTTCACTTCAAGCCACCATCATCGATACCACTCGACTTCAGATGACTGGAACAGAAAAAGCCGATTGACCATGTCAGTCGTCGATTGGACACAGTGATTTCCCAGTACATTAAATATGGTAGACAGTGTACGACTCACGAAGTCAATACACATCGGAAGCATCAATCAATCAACCAACCAACCAACCAACCAATCAATCAATCAATCAATCAATCAATCAATCAATCAATCAATCAATCAATCAATCAATGTTTTATGTATCTCCGGCTCTTTGGATTTCTCGATAAAGCATGGAGACTGCCCCAAGTCTGATAATTCTTGTTACCAGTCTAGTGTACATCAATCTTTGCATGAAATCGTCTTTCCCTCCCTCCCTTCCCCCCCCCCCCGCCCAACCAGTCAAATGCAATATCCACAAACGCCAGGCAGAATTGTATGAGAGGCTAGAGAAAATAAAAAAAGGAAAATAAATTATTTTCATAAAACTATTTCTCTTTATTTTCATAAAACTATTTCTCTTATATGTTGGTTGGCTGGTTGAGAACTTTGGTCTCAGAGCCTAGCCAAGATTCTAAGAGATCCCATTTTTTTAATGAAGAACTAGTGCATTTCAGAGTGCTGCATTTCTTTCTTTCTTTCTTTCCTTTCTTTCTTTCTTTCTTTCTTTGTGTGAACCCGCCTCACTTCCTGCCTGTACTGTATTATGAAGAAAATTCTAAATGGTCATGCATTCACCTAACTGTTGACAAAATCTTTCGGCACGGTAATTTTTTCCCCACTGGGAATTTCACAAACATGCGCAGCAGTACGCCCATGTCGTCAGCTCTGTTGAAATAATTTGTTTTCGCTTCCAGACCAGCACAGGATTGACAGAATGTAGTACAGCAAATACATGTGTGCGTTTTGGATTTGAATAGTTACATACGTTAGTAGCTATAGGTAAAGAGATAGAGTACGCCAATAGGTAGGTAAAGAGATCAAGTACGTCAATAGGTAGGTAAAGAGATAAAGTACGTCAATAGGTAGGTAAAGAGATAAAGTAACTCAATAGGTAGGTAAAAAGATAAAGTACGTCAATAGGTAGGTAAAGAGATACAGTACGTCAATAGGTAGGCAAAGAGATAAAGTACGCCAATATGTAAGTAAAGAGATAACTACGCCAATATGTAAGTAAAGAGATAAGTACGCCAATATGGAGGTAAAGAGATGTGCACCACTAGGTAGTTATAAGATATGAGTACGTGACCTGGTATGCAAAGAGATAAATACGTCAATACATAGGTAAAGAGGTAAGTACATGAATATATGGGTAAAGAGATGTGTACGCCAGTATGTAGGTAAAGAGGCAAGTACGTCTGAAGGTAGGTAACGAGATCAGTATATTGGTAGGTAGGTGGATGATTTTTGCAAGGATGAGATTCAATACGATGGACGGATGAACAAACAGATTCTACAAGTGACGGACGAACTGACATACATACATACATATAGTAGAAGGATGGTCTATACTCACATCTGACTGATTACATTTTTTTTTTAGAGAAAGAATGAATGATTGTGTGATTAAGATAGATGGCGACTGATTGATTGAAGTGGAAGCAGCAATAGCCATTATTCAAACTTACAGGCAATTTCAATAGTAGGAATTGTCTCAAGTCCACACTTTTTTTGTGAGTATTTTTTTGTAGTCCTCCCCAAACACTCTCTCTTTCTTTTCAGATTTGTTGCTTTCCGACAGCTCACGCACGAAACAAACACACAAGCGCACTAAAATAGTACAATACATAGTTTCTAACAAAAATCCACTCACATAAAGCAAAAGTGTCTGTTGTGTATGTGTGTCTCTCTCTCAAAAGAATATATTCACACACACACACACACACACACACGCACACACACACACACACACACACAAATACGTATACATACTACAATAACAATCATACAAAGGTCACACACAGACTCACACTTGTACAATCAGACATACACACACTGTCTCTCACACACATTCATAAAATATACACACATTCATGTAAACACACACACACACACACACACACACACACACAAACATACAAAGATAGACCGAGGCATAAAAATGCAAGCAAGAAAAACAGAGAAGCCACACGTTATTCAAGGCCGTGCTTAAATTAAAGCATATTGTCGGAGCAAATGTAATAGGACTGAATTTTGGGGGACGATTTCAAAAGCACAGTTTTTCATTTTTTTCCTCCCTGATTTGTTTTATCTTGTTTTTTTTCTTGCTCTTTACCCTCCTCCCTCCCCAACGTTTAGATGATTTACTACTATTCTGTCCGAAATGAAATATGTGCTCATTTTTAAAAGTGTTATTTTGCCTGCAAATGTTTAATGACGTCACGAGTGCACGAACCTAATGTATTTCTATTGCAGGTGACGTGATGGAATGATGGAAACAACAGGTGCGAAGTGAATTCCAAACATGCGCAAAGTGCCGACATTGGAACGACAGGTCAAATTACCACAACTCTATAGAATGTGAGGGTTAACGTGGTGTTGGAGATAGCTATGCTTGACAGGAAACTTGTTCACTGCTTTTTGATGCATCATCGTCGTCGTCGTCACCATCATCACCACAACCATCATCGTCGTCATAGTCAACATCATCACTATCACTACATACATCTGTGTTATCATCGTTATCATCATTATTATCATCCTTATCGTCAATGTCATCGCTATCATCTTTATCCTCTCATTATTGCCAACGTGACTTACTCCCTTGGAGAAAAGTAATAAATCTACACGTGACTAGTCCTTGACGCTTTATTTTTGTTTCCCTACACCACGTCAACATTTTCGTTTGTAATTCTCGTTCGTGTGCACATTGAGCCAGTGATCTGTGACTCTAACGTAGACATGAAGAAAGATTTTTGTAATAAACAATTACAAATAGAGCAGATTATTGAGACGAAACTACACGACCTAATACTACCTAATTCAGCTTTATTATTTTTTTTTAAAATAAAAAAAAAATCGTTTTATAACACTACGAAAATAGAGACCATTCCTGGCTTGAACCAGGAGTTGTGTGCTCTTGACGACGCAGTATTCTGCGATCTCCACTCGCCCAGCTGTAAGAAATTCTCAGCTGAAAAACAAACCATTTGTTTTACTCACAGATCACAGTAAATAATCACTTGAGTTCTTTATTTGAACCAGATAATGTTCAATTGCAGCATTGAAACTATTTATCTCCCTTGACTTCCTAAAGGGGACACAATAGCGATTCCCATCTTACACCACTACAGGACAAAAGAAAACAACAAAAATAAAATCTAACAAACAATCCCCCCACCTCACCAAAATCAGTACCATATCTGACCGTACTGTTCGTTTGATCGAGATTCGTTAAGTTTAAGAATGTATTTATGCGTGCATATATGTTTGTGTATTTGCGTGCGCTTTAGTGTTTATGTCCGTATGATTGTGTGCTTGTGTGTGTGTGTGTGTGTGTGTGTGTGTGTGTGTTGTGTGTGCGTGTGCCTGTGCTTGTTTGCATGTGTATATAATGGTGTCTGTTCACGTGTGTCATTGTGACTTTCTATGAATGGAATTATAATATTTGCTTGTGTGTGTGTGTGTGTGTGTGTGTGTGTGTGTGTGTGTGTGTGTGTGTGTGTGTGTATGTGTGATTGTGTCCTCTGTTTAGTGATTTAGTTTTATGCAATTATAAACGACTTCTGGGTAAATCACTACAACGTCTTCTAGATAAATACCTCGTTAAGACGACTTCTAGATGTATACTTTGTTAAGACGACTTCTAGATATATACTTTGTTAAGTCGACTTCTAGATATATACTTTGTTAAGTCGACTTCTTGAAATATCATTATAGCGACTTCTAGATATATTCCTCCACGCAGCGACCTCTAGGCATACTTCTCGCCAAAACGACTTCTAGGCATACCCCTAGAACCATTTCTAGATATACCCCTATCAACACTGACTTCTAAAAATACGCCTCTTTCTCAAAGTCTTCTACTTCAAGATATACCCCCTCCCACAACGACGCAAGCTAAACGTGTCCTCAACACAGCAATGGTGCACAATGTAACGATATTATGAATGACATGTTACACTTGACTGATTCATTGCTACTTTTAGCATGACGAGTCTGAAATGAATGCCAGAGTAGTCAACTTCGATGGCTTCACTGTTTCATTAGACATTTGTTTGGCACAGCTAACACATTACGAGGGCACGTTACGAGGGCACGTTACGAGGGCACGTTACGTCTAATTGCTTCTTTACAATCTTCCACAGCAAAGTGAAACGACGTATAAAGGGTATGCTATTTTCAAGATATATATTGCTCTGTGATAGCCAATACATTGGTTATACAGCCGCCACTTAAATCTGAAGATATATATTGCTCTGTGATAGCCAATACATTGGTTATACAGCCGCCACTTAAATCTGAAGATATTTTAACCCGTCGTTAGATAGGATGAACGCTTAGCTCATGTTAAAATAATTACATTTTAATTAAAATAATTAAAGTGTGCCATTTTTATATTCACAAAACAAAACAGTTACACTGAAGTTACAATACATTTTGATGATGATGATGATCATCATCATCACTTAATACTGAACTAAAAATACATTTGATGTACTTAATACTAAACTAAAAATTACATTGACGTACTTAATACTAAACTAAAAATGACATTGACGTACTTAATACTAAACCAAAAATTATATTTGACGTACTTAATAATGAACTAAAAATAATATTGATGTATTTAATACCTGAACTAAAAATATTATTGATGCTGGTGACGACGACGATAATGATGATGATCATCATCAAAATATATTGTAACTTGTTCAGTATTAAGTACGTCAATGTAGTTTTTTAGTTTAGTATTAAGTAGGTCAATGTAATTTTTAGTTCAGTATTAAGTAGGTCAATATAACTTTTAGTTCGGTATTAAGTACATCAATATAATATTAGTTCAGTACTAAGAACACCAATATAATATTAGTTCAGTACTAAGAACACCAATATAATATTAGTTCAGCACTAAGAACACCAATATAATATTAGTTCAGTACTAAGAACACCAATATAAGTTTTAGTTGTGTATTAAGCATATCTACACAAAGTTTACTTTAGTGTTAAATATATCTAAACTAGTTTAACTCGCTACTAAAATACGCATTTTTGGCCCACTAATAAATATATAAACACGCCTATAAAGCATGTAATATAACTTTGCTAAATATATAAACACGCCTATAAAGCATGTAATATAACTTTGCTAAATAAATAAACACAAATGTAATTTCACACTAAGTACAGAGTTTGTCGGTTCGCATACATTTTCTGTTAAATACATGATCATCAAGTTTTAAAAACTATCATTATCATTCTTGCTGTTGATGTTTCCACTGTTATTTAATGTGCAGTCACTGCTAAATATAGTAGCGTACCGTCTTTAACTTACATTTAAGAGATGCTTCACAACTTTAATGCTTCTCAACGCTTATTAAAATTAAACGCCTACATAAGAGAATGTATACAAATAAGCTACTGGCCTGCAAACCATATTTAACTCATAAATGTCTGTTGCAAGCACATTCCATGATTATATTTTAAAACATCACGTTCTCAAAATATCTCCTTATTTCAGAAAAAGAAAACGCTACCAGAGTTACAAATATTAAACCTTTTCGCGAAATTTTATTCAAAGAAGATCCCACCCCCGGCAATGACATAACCAACATCTAGCACTACAGAGAAGAGCAAAATTGAAGACAGAACACTTATTTTTCCAGAGAGCCTGGAATGCAATGCGACCCCCATCCCCACACCTTCTAAATGAATAGGGACAAGAAAGGGTTCTCATTGAGGATAACGAGTTATCTTTGGGGTCATTGACCTCGCAGCATGATTTCTGACCTATTTCTCCGATGCTCGGGACATCAGTAGCAATGTCTGGCAATTTCTAGAAACTTCTCGGTCATCTTTGGTCTAAAGCTCTTTAGGTCGTTATCTTTCTGTACGGACGTAAAACTTGATTTTGCCTGATCGAAATCAGCACATATATAAGGTAAAAAGAAATAGTATCTTCTTCTTATCTTGTTAAGCAAAGATTGTTAGATGTTTTAATCATTTTGTTAAACTATTTTAACAAGTTGTGAGAGATACAGAATTTCTTTTCTGTTTGAATTGTTTTTTTTTTTAAAAATAATTTTAGAATTTTTTCTATAGTTATTGTGACACATTCTAACATTACAGACTTTTCTTATTTCAAACAATACTATTTGTGTTAGGTCACTTAAGCTTCCTGTTATTCTCTGGAATTTTCTCTGTATTAATTTGTCAACTCTTTGAAAACAGATTTAATTATTATTTATGTAAGCAACACCATATACAATGCGTCTACCTCTTACTCTTTAGAAATGATTTATTGAACCGTTGATTAGTTTTATTGATTAGTATGAGTAATTTACTGTCATATATATATATATATATAAGCACTGTGTGCTATTCTTTTCGCTTAGTCATCTGAAATGTAGTAAGACAATTTACTGCATCGGCCACTCGTTATCTCAGCATGTAAACCTGCTGATACTGTAATGCTTTACATATTATACAATGCACATTTAAAAGCACATGGGACTTAAAGTAACACTGTAATTTACAGTGCAACAACTGCATACACATATTAAAAACACATGGGACTTAAAGTAAGACTGTAAATAATTTACAGTGCAACAACTGCATACACATATTAAAAACATATGGGACTTAAATTAACACTGTAATTTACAGTGCAACAACTGCATACTCATATTAAACACACATGTGACTTAAAGTAACAATGTAATTTACTGTGCAACAACTGCAGACACATATTAAAACACATAGGACTTAAAGTAAGACTGTAAATAATTTATAGTGCAACAACTGCATACACATATTAAAAACACATGGGACTTAAAAGTAAGTCTGTAAATAATTTACAGTGCAACAACTGCATACACATATTAAAAGCGCCATGGTGCTTAAAGTGAGACTGTAAATGTTTTACAGTGCAGCAGCTTCATACACACATGTGCTTGACTCCTGAAAGTGAGACTGTAAATGTTTTATGGCAGTTCTTATTATAAAGCTTTCAGCTACAAGATACTTCCTGCGGAAGTGTAAACAAAACACTTGGATCCTTGCATGGCCCAGTTCTGGTGCAAAGCAATGTATTAGCCTTCTAGACATACACCTTTGATACGTCATCCTAGACCAATCTGTACGTCACACATCTTCATTCATGCCTGTCTAAGAAAACGTCCTCTGCAAGACTTCAGCTGTTCTAGGATCATCCTCTCAAACAGAGATAACACACTGAAAGTTATATTTAAAAGTTTAGAGAGTTCTGACCTATGGACTCTCGGCAGCTTTAGCTCATTTAAGAGAGTGCACTTTTATTTTATCATAACTTTGGCCATAATATTATTCACATAGACTTTGGTATGAAATGGTACATTGGTTTGTGTTTAACTTCTTGAATCTGTCAGTTGTTTCAATTTATAGCTTTATAACATATTTATGTCTACAGTTTGTTCACCAGACTCTTCGATTTATTCCATGAACTGTCTACACCAGTCTAGACATGACTGTGAGTCAATGAGGGAAGGGGTGAGGTTACTCCTGTCCATTGCTTTGTCTAGTGTGTGATTGATTACGTCAATTTGTGAATGTATTCACAAATCAGCAGGGTGTGAGTGGAATGAATATGACACATGGCACCAACATCTATCGTCACATTAACTCACCTATTCATTATAACCCATAGATAAACGTAAACATATCACGGGAGTGGACCAAACGCTATTACCACAGATAACTCAACACTGACATAAAATACGAGATGGAATACCGGTAACTCTCTTCTCGGTAACGAAACTCTTTTTCCCATCGCGGGTACACGAATGCTCTGGATACTTCTGTGTACGAACAATGTGTACGACATTTAATAGTCACGATTTTTACGAAAAGTAAAGTATATTAAATTGTAAATGTAATTTCTGCAAGTTAGCAGACAATACAAAATGGTTCATGACGAGAGAAATACTATCAGAACAGTTAGATTACATTAATTTTCTCGAATCCAGCAAATGTGACTTGTCAAGGCAGCGTATGAAAATCTAAAAACAAAAGGTGATGGTTGTTACACTTGTAGCTACTGTAGGCATATTTATTTTACCACCGTAACAGTTACTGTTACGTTGAGAAGGAAACATGACGTCATTCTCTCTCAACCTGATCATTATCGGGTAAGAACTGCATCTTGTAATGACGATGACGACAGTAAGAATCATACAAGGGAAAAATCAGCATGCAATAATTATCACAAACAAACACTCTTCACAGTTCAACCACTTCTTGACACGTTCGTTAAGCGGTGACAGTGCCGTTAATGAATTCTCCAGAGAGGAAAGATACAAGAAAACATTAAAGCCTTAGTGGCAGAAATATCTGGACTATGATGACTGTTTGAGCCGACGTGACCGAAATTGGCATCTCGAACGGACATTAGGCATCCTCTTGTTACATTAGGCATCCGCTTGTTACATTAGGCATCCTCTTGTTACATTTGGCATCCTCTTGTTACATTTGGCGATCCAAGGTTTTATAATTTGTAGAAATTTGCACTGCTTTATGTCTGACGAGTGGTTATAGTTTGTGTAACCAATGATTGTTAAGACAAGGGAGAAAACTGACTCAAAACAAATGAAAGTCGGTAAGCAAAGGGTAACAACAACACCAACAACAAAATAATAAAATTTATAAATATATTTATTTACGTATTTAACAACTTTCTATTGACGAACACAAGGTCGACATTTCTGCTAATTAGACCGCGACTAATATGCGCGCGCACATACACGCTTCGACTGGTTAAAATTCTCCAGGCTCAGTTTTCTTGCAGCCATGACTGTTCAGCTCAGGTTCCTTGTATCTCCAAGCCTCCGTGCTCCCTAGTCATGAGAGAGTTGTTTGATTTCTGATTTCCAAGACTGCCAGACATTAGTGACTAGAAGACAGTTTAACGTGTGCTGTTTAAGACTGCCAGACTTTAGTGACTAGAAGACATTTTAACGTGTGCTGTCCAAGACTGCCAGACATTAATGACTAGAAGACAGTTTAACGTGTGCTGTCTAAGACTGCCAGACTTTAGTGACTAGAAGACATTTTAACGTGTGCTATCCAAGACTGCCAGACATTAGTGACTAAAAGACAGTTTAACGTATGCTGTCAAAGACTGCCAGACATTAGTGACTAGAAGACATTTTAACGTGTGCTGTCCAAGACTGCCAGACAATATTTACAGTTTGCTGTGTGCGCTGTCCAAGACTTCTAGACATAATTGGCATGAAAACAGTAGAAAGTATGTTGTAAAAGACTGTTTGGCACCCATGATTAGAAATCATTACAACCTGTCTTCTACAAGACTGCTTATTAAACGCGACAAGAATAAACATAACGTTTGTTGTTTAAAGATTCAATAAGACAAGCTGAACACCATTGAGTACAATACAGTATGAAGATACTTTCGTCACAAATATGAATAGAGAAAACTAAAATAAAGGCCTACATTGTATATGATAGAAGAAAGAAAAATAAATTTATATCAATTTAGAAAGTAAACAGGCTCACTGCCAAATACAATTAAAAAGAATTCTGACTTTAAATTTTAAAATTACTTGGTGGGGGTGGGGTGGAGGGTGGGGTGCTTGCCAATCGAAGGACCCGCTCCGAGTGCCAATAATTTAAGTACTCTTCCATGGTCCATACTAACCTGTTTATCAGCAATCTAACCAAAATTGGCGTATAAAAATATTACATACATTATGCTCTACATGACGTTCATTTTTGTTGTTGTTATGATTGCGTGTTGGTCTGCGTGTTGACCTGTGTGCTGGTCTGCGTGTTGGTATGCGTGTTGACCTGTGTGCTGGTCTGCGTGTTGGTATGCGTGTTGGTCTGTGTGCTGGTCTGCGTGTTGGTATGCGTGTTGGTCTGTGTGCTGGTCTGCGTGTTGGTATGCGTGTTGGTCTGTGTGCTGGTCTGCGTGTTGGTATGCGTGTTGGTCTGTGTGCTGGTCTGCGTGTTGGTCTGCGTGTTGGTCTGCGTGTTGGGTTACACGAGCGGTAGGCAGTGGATCTGTTGCAGAAGAAATCATTTGGTGATAGCGGTAATAATAGTTCTTTACTTAGTTACTCTAACTAGTGTCCTCTTAGGAAACTGGGTCATACAGTTTTACAAACAAAATTATTTTACTTCAGCACTGCAATGTAACCGATTTAAAAGTAAAATCAATAAGTGGGTTATTTATCTTATATCTTTAGAAATACATTATAACGAATCGAAACCTGTGACGCGAAATGTGGACGTGACTTAAGGACTTAACACCAAAGCAATATAAATTATTTCTTTCGATAGCAGATTATTCAAAATCAAAAATTGCAAAATTGTCATAAACATATTTCTGTCAGAACTTTTGTGCATTTGCACATTCTTTTAGTGGAGCCAGACGTTTCAGATTCAGAGCTATTTCAGAATTGACACATTCCTTTTTGTGAAGCCAGACCTTTAGATTCAGAACTAGTGCAGAATTGACACGTCCCCTTTTTGTGGAGACAGATTTTTAGATTCAAAACTATTTAAGATAATTCCTTTTCGTGGAGACATACGTTTTAGATTCAGAACTATTGTAGAATTGACACCTTTTTGTAGAGATAGGCTTTTTAGATTCAGAACTATTGCAGAATTGACACATTTCTTCTTTTAGAGCCAGACGTTTTAGATTCAGAAATATTGAAGAAATGACTTGTTAAAATATGTGGAGACAGAATCATTAAATTCGCAATATGAAAACATTCTTTTAGTGGAGACAGAATCATCGCAATATTAAAACATTCATTTAGTGGAGACAGAATCATTAAATTCGCAATATGAAAACATTCTTTTAGTGGAGACAGTCTTTAAAGTCAAAATGACGTTAGGCTGATATATTTTTGAGGAATTTAGAAAACTGAAAATAGTATTTATTGCTTAAAACTGGGTGAAATATGACAACGAGGCATATGTGAACACACTGTCTTTTCAAAACTGGCAAACATTTACAACAAATAAAATAAACATTAATAAACAAACAAACAAACAAAAGAATCCATTTAGGTTTCCGTAACGGAAAAAGTACAATTTTTGTTGCTGCTGGGTAAATGATGGCGCGTAAACGAGACGATTTGCCCCCTGAGTTGTCTACTTTTCATTCGTTTGAGACGTGCGAAGGACGATCCGGCCTTGCCCTTAATAAACTCAGTAGTACGAATACAGCAGTCGTTAATGGATTGAAATACAGAAACAACATGAAAAGAATGTTTAATTTAGTCTATAGAAACAAAAAGTGCATAAGATACTTGCTGAATATTAGAATTTTTCTTGGTACCAAACAGCTAATGACAGTAAGTGGATTTAAGTTGTCTTGGTACCAAACAGCTAATGACAGTAAGTGGATTTAATTTGTCTTGGTACCAAACAGCTAATGACAGTAAGTGGATTTAAGTTGTCTTGGTACCAAACAGCTAATGACAGTAAGTGGATTTAATTTGTCTTGGTACCAAACAGCTAATGACAGTAAGTGGATTTAATTTGTCTTGGTACCAAACAGCTAATGACAGTAAGTGGATTTAATTTGTCTTGATACAAAACGACTATTGACTTGAAATGGGTTTAATTTGTCTTGATACAAAACGGTTAAAGACAGTCACTGAATAAAACGTAAACTCTAAGTTTAACATTGTAATTCCAGAAATCTTAAACGCCAATCTAGCAATGTCATATATCAATTTAGAAGCGTCACTTGAGAAACAAAAATAGCAATGCGCGAATTCGATGTTGACCTTTGTCAGTATGGAAACGTTCACCTTGACCAGACAGAAAATCTTCTGACCCCTTCGAGAGACTCCACCGCATAATCCAGATCACAAAACCATGTTGCAGGAAATAACCATTTACTAATGTTGACATAGTATTACATTAAAATATCCAGTGGCCGATCCTCAATCCATTCCAAGTCACCGTTTAACCACCTCGAATTACGATTTCAAACGGATTTCTAGTTTCTGATTTCAATTTATCGCCATCGCTTACATCTATGTTACAGCCGGTCGAATACGATTTCAAATGGATGTCTAGTTTCTGATTTCAATTTATTGCAGCTATGTTACAGCCGGTCGAATACGATTTCAAATGAATGTCTAGTTTCTGATTTCAATTTATCGCCATCGCTTACAGCTATGTTACAGCCGGTCGAATACGATTTCAAATGAATGTCTAGTTTCTGATTTCAATTTATCGCCATTGCTTACAGCTATGTTACAGCCGGTCGAATACGATTTCAAATGGATGTCTAGTTTCTGATTTCAATTTATCGCCATTGCTTACAGCTATGTTACAGCCGGTCGAATACGATTTCAAATGGATGTCTAGTTTCTGATTTCAATTTATCGCCATTGCTTACAGCTATATTACAGCCAGTCGAATACGGATTCAACTAGATTTCTTTTATCCATCTTCAGATCAGTTAATGATTGATTGAATTTTGTGTGTGTAGTGTGTAGTGTGTAGTGTGTAGTGTGTGTGTGTGTGTGTGTGTGTGTGTGTGTGTGTGTATGTGTGTCGGCGGTTAATGATTGATTTTTGCGATTTAATGATTCGCGATAACAAGCAACAAGCTTTGGACAGTGATAATCCCCCCTTCCCCCATTGCCTGTATCCACTTGTATGATATTTTGCGAAGAAATACTGCGTTCTTAAATATTTTGAAAGACTTATAGGTAAATTGTACTAAATCCTTCTTGCATCTTTTTGAAGATAACAAGAGCGATGACAAGTTAAATAGCAACACACGACGATATTTTCGCCACACGGTGCTGGTGCTCTTTAGCAACGACTTCACCGCTGCAAAAAGAAAAGCAACTGACGCCATGACGAAATTACGTTCTAGCTGTCTTAGAAAGCCACCCAGCTCTTTAAGATTCTGATTGAAAACCAGCACCAGCCCTAACAGCACTCGTCTCTTAAGCAACAAAGTCACTAAGGAAACGAGAGAAAGAGACAGAGAGGAAGAGAGAGGGGGATGGCAAAGAACGGGTTCAGAGGCGACTAAGACGTGAATGGAAAAAAATCTTTTTATTAAAACAAGCACACAAAGCCTGAGACTGAACTAAAAAAAACAAACTAAACAACTCCCCCCCCCCCTCTAGACAACGAACAAACAAGCAAGCAAACAAACAAACAAAAATACAAGCATACAAACAAGCAAACAAATAAACAAACAAGAAAGCAGAAAAACAAACAAGTAAGCAAAAAAACCCCAAGCAAGTAAACAAACAAGCAAACAAATAAACAAACAATAAAGCAAATTAAAAAGCAAGTAAACAAACAAGCAAACAAATAAACAAACAAATAAGCAAATAAAATAAGCAAGCAAACAAACAAGCAAACAAATAAATAGACAAACAAACTGAGACCAATATGTCTGTTCACTGAAACGAAATAGTATTAGGTCAGAGGGTGGTTTAGTAAAGTGAAGACGCATCAGATAATTATATATGCACGTGTACGTGAGTGTGTGTCGCGGTGTGTGTGTGAGTGATGAAGGAGAAGAACAGGTCCCAAACCTCGAAATCAATTGACATTGGGAGAAAATGTTAACTCAGAATTAAGACAGAGGGAGAGAGAGAATTAAAAAAAAAATAAAAGTCATTACTTACCATAGGTGGAGAATGAAAGTAGAAATATATTTCTCTGTGACAGCAATACGTGACTCCTAGTACTGTGGACATCACAACTTGAGTCTATGATGAGCCGAACGTGACAAGTCTCTTGCAAACAACGCATGCACTGGTCGTGAACTTAACGTGTCACACATTCTTGTAGGGAACGAACTTGACATTGCTATCGATCACGGCCGTGACATATCGTGGTGTTACAGCGGAACCGGCGGCGTCATTCCCAACAGGAACTTTATTTGCTTGACTTTAAACTGCGACGACACCGTGATGACTGACCCCGTGTCGTCATCGACTGAAGTTACTGACCGATGACTCCTTGGAAAAGATTAGCAGAACAGACCACTTTATCAGGAATGGATTTGTATTACTTTGAATGTGTATCTTGATTTCATACAAATAACGGATGCCAGAGTTCCAACAATGACGAAATGTAGTCTTCGCTTGATGAAAAATAATTGGGTTTGAGCAGTCAAGCAGTCGTTACAGCTGTGGAAAGGGTTTCTGACGTTTTTGTATTTCACACTCGTATTGGGGCCTTGACCTTTATGAATATGATGTCAACAGATTAGTCGCATGAGAGAGAGAGAGAGAAGAGAGAGAGAGAGAGAGAGAGAGAGAGAGAGAGAGAGAGAGAGTTGGACTGTTGACTAGCTAGATGCACAATAATAAAATTTCAAGGTGTTTTGTTTGAAAGATAGAGTGAACATGTCATCTTTGAACTTTCAGAAAATAACATACACTCTTTCCCCAAGGTATTAATAAACTGGACACTTGAGCACAATTCTACTACTACTACTTCTACTTCTGCACAACCGCTGCTGAACAAATTAATTCTATCGTTACAGTTGTATCTTGCTTGCTTGCTTGTTCCAAAGGATGCCTCTTCGGTTTATGTCCGAGCGGACCTACTCTCTCCTCAACTGTGAGTAAAAACGCGTGAGGACGGATTCCAGTGTACGCGATTTAACAACAGCGTCTTACGTACGACAACGGAACGCCAATTCCACAAGAAGTGAGCCGCGCGCAGACTGTCGCCTGCAAGGTTTGAGAAAACTGGAATACTGCGAGGGAGGTTCGGGCAGCCACAGCCCTGATGACTTCGTGGCAGATAGGGAGGATTGCCACGCTGCGCTGTCACTTCCGTAGTCGGTGGTCATTGGGAAAGAAGGTAGTGGTGGTGGGGTGGTGGTGGCAGGTGCCAAAGTTAAAGTCAAGGAAACTGAGTCAATGTCAGCAGTTATTAGTCCTGTCTCACAACACTCCGTCACCGTTATTGGCAGCAGACGGCCTCACAGACGTACAGAAGAAAGGAGTGGACTTTTTGTGGTATCAATGCTAATGACTTATAATGAGATGGGAATGACTCCATGATATATCTGAGAGGTGAATGACCCAATGATATATATATATGAGAAAGAGAGTTGAATGACCCAATGATATTTTTATATATATATATATATGAGAGAGAGAGAAAGAGAGAGAGAGAGAGAGAGAGAGAGAGAGAGTTTCTGATATAATGTAGAGTAATATTGAGATAGAAATGACAGTTTATGATGTATGACAGATTAATATTGAGATAGAAATGAGACTTTATGGTATGAGATAGAGCAGAGTTCAGATAGAAATGAGACTTTATGGTATGAGATAGAGCAGAGTTCAGATAGAAATGAGACTTTATGGTATGAGATAGAGCAGAGTTCAGATAGAAATGAGACTTTATGGTATGAGATAGAGCAGAGTTCAGATAGAAATGAGACTTTATGATATGAGATGGAGCAGAAGTGAGAAGCGAAATAGAAATGACTAACTTATTATGTTTGGAAGGAAACGGAAAAGAAACGATATACAAGTAAGAGTGAATGAAGAATGAAGAATGAGATGGAAGTATTTATTTAAGGAATTGGACGAATGGGATAAAAATTGCTAATTACAGTTTTAAACTTAAGACTAAAGTACTTAGTTATGAAGGACAGAAAAGGCGTGTTGTAGAAAGTTAAATATAGAAAGAGAATTATATGTAATGAAGAGTGGATAGAGAATAGAATTACATGTAACAAAGAATGGATAGAGAAACAGAATTATATGACTTTTTATACGAAGTAAAAATTATTACTTATGCTATTTAGGATGGAGTAGAAATGACATTTAATTTATGCGAATACAAAAATATCTTAATTTTAATTTGATACACTATAAGAGATGCTAACACTCTTTTATGGTCGGTATTCATTCGAGAGCAGGCTTGTCTGATAACAGTGTGGTCAATATTCATTATGAGAGCAGGCTTGTGTCTGATAATAGTATTGTTGTATTTATTATGAGAGCAGGCTTGTATCTGATAACAGTGTGGTCGGTATTCATTATGAGAGCAGGCTTGTATCTGATAACAGTGTGGTCGGTATTCATTATGAGAGCAGGCTTGTATCTGATAACAGTGTGGTCGGTATTCATTATGAGAGCAGGCTTGTATCTGATAACAGTGTGGTCGGTATTCATTATGAGAGCAGGCTTGTATCTGATAACAGTGTGCTCTTTATTGGAAAGGACACCACTGAGCAAGTATCACAGTCTGTCCAGTTCGTCCTAAGTATGTTGTATTACAAATATGTTATACTTCACTTATCCTGTTTTACAAGTATGTTATACTTCAGATAAGATATATTAAAAGCATCTTATATTTAAGATATTAACAAGTAGAGAACATCAAATGGTCATGTGTTGTTGGTACGTGTCATTAACAAACTAGTAGAGAACGTCAAATGGTCATGTGTTGTTGGTACGTGTCATTAACAGACTAGTAGAGAACGTCAAATGGTCATGTGTTGTTGGTACGTGTCATTAACAAACTAGTAGAGAACATCAAATGGTCATGTGTTGTTGGTACGTGTCTTTAACAGACTAGTAGAGAACATCAAATGGTCATGTGTTGTTGGTACGTGTCTTTAACAGACTAGTAGAGAACATCAAATGGTCATGTGTTGTTGGTACGTGTCTTTAACAGACTAGTAGAGAACATCAAATGGTCATGTGTTGTTGGTACGTTAGTTACTGAACACTAGAGAACGATCTAAATCACGAAATTGCATTTTTGAAGCAGAGATATGTTTTCGTAGACAATAACAGCTGTGAAAGGATTTCAAATTTACAGTTTAATGTAATTAAATAATCACACAACATACACACAGACACACATATTACACTCATTCTTGACTTTTATTCAATTGTGTGGTCTCTTTTACACACCGACCCCCTGACTGTCACTATTCCCTTGTTGCTCATTTCTGAAAATGTTTTATGTTTTAAATTTAATTAATTTTTATTTATATCTATATAAACACAATACCAAATCCACTTTTACGCACATCCTTAAATTAAGCTAAAAGTGCGTCGTATTTTTCAAACATGTATTTACTTTTACTTTTGTCTAGTAACAATATGCGTATGTTTCTAATGCCACTTACTCACTCACTCACTCACTCACTCCGTTGCAAAGCAGTTAAAAATTCTCCTGCCGAGTTCATTTGAAGAAAACAGCATTCAAAGTAAATAAAACAATTAATCCCCCCCCCCCAAAGAAAACTGTTCATCATATATTTATTTACTTTCTTTACTTTTGATAAATGACATAAGATGACTCTGTGTGCGCTTGCGTTGAAGATTTAATAAAACTCAGTTAGCCCCGCGAATAAATACGTCATGTTCTTTGCAGACGATTACGCGTTCACTGAAATGGCTGCCGGAAGGGAAACCATAACTTACACTCAAGGATTTGATAGTGCCGCCGTGCGGGCGACTGTGTTCATGAAAAGAGGAATCAAAAAAAAGAAAATGAGAGAGCGAGAGAGAGACTTGAAACGTAACAAGGTAATGTTGAAGATAGGGAGTGCGCAATAAACTAGCAAAATGTTTCTAGTAGATCTATCGCCTCTCTCCCCGAGTTCACGTGATTGCAGATTTATTTTTAGTCACGAGATTGCTAGACACACATTCTACTGAAACGCACGTATGGAGAGGTGAGTGGGAGGGGGTCAGGAGGTGGATGGGCAAAGTCACGTCGTCATGATGATTTCAGGAATATCACATACGGGGCCAAAGGTTATGGTTGTCCTTCCCGACTGGAGTTACCAATCCTATCACTAACAGTTTTAACTGCCGCACCTGCTTTAAATACCGTTTGTCTTGTTGAAGTGCTCTATTACAGTTCTTCTGCAATCACCGCGATCGCCATCTTTGTAGGCTGTAAACGTCACTTCCGATAAGAAAATAAGAGACACAATTTGACTTGATCTATCTATCTTGTGCAAAGGAGCTAATCGTGTTGAAATTCTTGATAGATCTCTTTACATTCATGTGAGTTCAATTCAGGCAATCAACCATGCTCTTGTACTTCTGAGAAGCAGAGCTATGATCGCTTGGCTGGTTTAGAATAGTCACACCACTCTACTTAAGTGCAAGTCTTTTGCCATGCACAGTAAAATAAAATAAAATAAAAATATGTAAGATACAGCAGGTATATACAGAGAATTAATCAATCATTTGTTTAAATAAAACATTCAAGTAATTCGTCACAATTCTGTCTTTTCATTTGAGAATTTCTAAGGTCATTTTATTAGTCTGCTGAATGCTAATATAGTTAGAGAAACAGAAGTAATCACAGAGAAAATTACGAGATGGTAGATAATAATAGAAGGAACTCACCTCAGGTTTTTGTGTGTGTGTGTTTCCCTATATTACAGGACTACCAGATTCCATACAGCCATCACAGTTCCCCTTTATTAAAGGACTACCAGATTCCACAGAACCATCACAGTTCCCCTATATTAGAGGACTACCAGATTCCATACAACAGAAACGTGGTCAGCAGTGGTCTTCAGTTGTGCACTCTATTTACGCCCAACATCCCATGCCACTCTACCCAGATTAGCTAAAACGGGTATCCAGTGACAGATTCAACAGAGTCGCGTGAACATCAGTCTTGACCAGGTGCAATGTATTCTTGCCAAACCTTGATGCTGGGCCCAGTACAATAAAGCAAAAGGAAACACTTTGCTCGTACCTCCCATTCCAGGTAATCTATTCCACTGACGTCATCACAAAGTGGTCCCTCAGGTACGAAAGGGGCTGTCGAGTTCCCGCTGGCTATGTAGACTCAATCTTGCATGGCAAGTTAGCTCCAGAGGCTGTCATAGTCCCGCAGATTACGTAGACTCAATCTTGCATGATAATTTAGCTCCAGAGGCTGTCATAGTCCCGCAGGCTATGTATGCTCAATCTTGTATGGCAAGTTAGCTCCAGAGGCTGTCATAGTCCCGCAGATTACGTAGACTCAATCTTGCATGATAATTTAGCTCCAGAGGCTGTCATAGTCCCGCTGGCTATGTATACTCAATCTTGCATGGCAAGTTAGCTCCAGAGGCTGTCATAGTCCAATGGCTATGTATACTCAATCTTGCATGGCAAGTTAGCTCCAGAGGCTGTCATAGTCCAATGGCTATGTATACTCAATCTTGCATGGCAAGTTAGCTCCAGAGGCTGTCATAGTCCCGCTGGCTATGTAGACTCAATCTTGCACGGCGTTAGCTCCAGGGAAGTCCCTAGGTCGCTCACATTGGCATTAAGAACTTTTCATTGTGACAATATTGTAACCTTGTTCCATCAGCACACACACACACACACACACACACACACACACACACACACACACACACACACACACACACGCACGCATGCACACACCCACCTGCACAAACGCAAGCAATCAGACAGTTACACTTAGAAAGGCTTGGAAGTGCTGCTAGCTGAAGTTTTGACAGGAGTCTGAGTGCAAAACAGATGATATAAATGATCCACTCCTAAACGCGTCAGATATCTGATTTGAGACCAATCGATGCTCGTGAATATCGTGATGATGTTCGATTTGGTTGAAATGATGAGGAAAATAAACCTGCCCTGTATTAGATGCAATGGTGGAGGTAAATATTGACATGCGAGGTAAGAAATGATCCTTGCAGACTTCCCCCCCCACACACACACACTAATTATTATTGATGCAGACATTTTCGTAATGTAGACTTCCCCCCACTAGTTATTATTGATGCAGACATTTCCGTAAAGCAGACTAACAGCTGTGCAAACAAACTTTAAACAGCTGCGTTGGGGGGTGGAGGGAAGGTGGAAAGTTGGGCTGACAGTACAAAGAACAATCCTCACTTTCCCGTTCCTCTCGCCTTTAATGAGTATTGCTTCAAAACAAAACAAAAAAGAAATCGATGCTTACTGTACACCATTCGTTAGTTTGTACGCTGGTTTCATCAGTCATCATCATCTGTGTCCCAGTTTTCATTCAGATGCAAACGCCACAATCATCTGCATCAAAATAGACAATTAAGCGACATATAATTAACATTTCTGTTTGTAAGAAAGATCTTCCAATTTACCTCAATGTTTTATGAATGGCATCATGTTTTGTGATCATTAACAAAACAATGTTGCAAGCACTTATTTATATCAACTATTCGCGTTTGCAATACATCAAAATTAAATTGACGGTTTGAGACCACAACGTCATTTAAACTACGGCTATGTCCAGAACAGCAGAACCGAAGGTCACACATCCATGCTCCATCATTCTTTTGCTTCGACATGAGTACCACGTCTGTTGGATTATTTCCCTTTTATTCCTTCTTTAACGTCAAACCCACGTCTAACCCTTGCCAAAAGTATTGCCTTACTCAATTCATCTTTATCTGTCTATCTTCGTTTTCTGCTTCTGTGGGTGTACTTGTCAAGACAGAATCCACATTCTAGTAACAATTTCTTGCAGTAATTAGATTTTTAAAAAGTACAGAGTGCACTGACATAGATGTAAATCTGTAATTCTTTGATCTGAAGGATAACTCTGCAATTACTCTTCGCACTTTAGTGATCTTTTGGAATGCAGATTTATTCCTCATTATTCCGCATTCTCGACAAATTCCAATAACTAGTAAAAGTAAAATATGGACAAAAGATCTGAGGTATCTTCCCTATCAAAGCAAGAGAAGTGGTTTTGTGATTGTATTAGTCAAAATCATACAGATTCAACACAAAACGCATACTTCAAGACAAAAAATTCCACAGAAAACAGCAAGGAATGTCATATTTTGAAAGCCTCAGGCCAAAGTTCCGTCTGTTCCAGCCTCACACAAGCTTATTGGTTAGTGTGCAATACTTCCGTCCCACTCACCCCCCTACAAAGGCGCCCACGGTTAACCGACCTAATAGCTCTGGAATCTGATTCCCACTAGAAATTTCAAGTATTGCACAACACGATTTATCAAAGACCCCCAATCCCAGCCAAACACGCCACCTGCTTATTTTCAGTTAATGATCAGCAGTGAAATTGTTTACTTCATGTCATTGCATGCTGACTGCGTATTGCGTTTGCTGTCTTCAGACTTTTGCAGAAATTGCAAACAGGGGTGAACAAGTGCACACGGATAAAAACCTTTGAAGGCAAAACCTCGCTAGAGTCTTTCAGATACCTATCAGTACTTGCGGGGACTGGTTGACCTATCATTACTTTGGCATGCGTGACGTATCCGACGTCAAGTAGATGGGAGACGTCACTCCCAAATCCTTCTTCATCTCAGTTATGGGGAGCGCTTCCGGCCGTAGATGATTTCGCGCTGAGGCTGTTGTGAGATCTTGAGAGGAGAGGGCGAGAGGGTAGTCTTTAGAAATCTATTACTTCTGTCATTAGAGATCTACTACTATTACTACTACTATTACTACTAACCTACTACTACTATTACTACTAACCTACTACTACTATTACTACTACTATATTATGGAAAGTACTTCCGCAAGATGTAGTACCATAGCTCATAGTGCGCTATAGAGGATGACACCAGCAATTGGGGCCGGCCTTTGCATTGTGGGGCCAAATTTGGTGGGGGCCTCCTGGACTTAAGAGTTTTTTTTTTTTTTAAGGTAGGTATCAGAAATATATAGAATTACGTTGTATCACAAATAAAAACAATATCTATTTATTAGCTTATATTTTGACATGAAACGGGTTAATACCAAATTATACTTTAAAAATATTTTTTACTTTTTGTTCTGCAAACTTAACAATGTGTCGAAGTTTAAGTTGTTTGCTTCATCCTATTCTATGGACAATACTGCAAAGCTGTAGAATCTGTCTTGGAACGTGTTTGACCTTAGTGTCTTGGAAGTTTTTCACATTGGTCAGTTGTTTCTGGTCAGATGGATGGAATATCTGTTATGTTTAGCTGACCTTACATTGTATTGATCTGATCCATCTGAAATGTTAAAACCTTCTCTTTTCCTAAGTGCATTCTGGGATATATTCTGGATCCTTGATATATCTGCGGTCTCTTTGCTCTGACTCTGAGGTATTTCTACGTCTTCTGTTTCTTGGAGATCCTTGTTGTTTTCTGGAGTGCCATAGGTTCTGTCGAAACATTTTTCTAATTGTGTCAAAATGTCCTCTTTCCCGGCTTGCCTCTTCAGAGGGTTCTGAGCGACTTCATCTCAAATACTTATTTACAACACACTTGTGCTTTTCTCGGCAAAACCTTTGTTTTGCCTAATTTTTTTTTGTGTTAAATTTGAACTCGAGTATTTCCCGCCAGCATCGTAATTTCCCTTTGGCTTAAAACCTTTTGAATGAAGTCTGAACATTAATGAAATATTTATAAAAACAATATTAACTAAACAAAAATAAAATTAATTAACCGAGGGGAAGATACACTTTCGACAATTTTGCAATTTTGACGTTTGTTGTTTGACCTCCATTTTTAAAATGCTAATTTCTATTTTCAATCTTCAAACATGAGCAAAACACATCCAATGGGTATTTCCCATTTCCCGCACATTCGAGTACTGTACATGTTATACTCGTACAATCTATTAGTGAACAAAAGTTGACTGGTAAATCCCCAAAATACGAACTCTGAGATTTAATCGATAACGGTGACAGGTAAATCACTCTGAGTTCAATCGATAAAGTGCGCAGGTAAATCTCCAAAATACAAACTCTCTGAAATCGATAAAGTTGACTGGTAAATCCCAGATATATAAATTATGAGATTTAATCGATAAAGTTGAGAGGTGAATCCCCAAATACAAACTCTTTGAGTTTTAATCGATAAAGTTGACAGGTAAATCCCCCCAGAATAAAATTGAGATTTAATCGATTAAGTTGACAAGTGGTGTATAATGGGACGAATGGTTTCCATGACAACAATTCGTCAATAATTGTTCGATACCACCCCTGAAGTAGTTAATCTTAATCATGTAGAAACTGTCACTCAGTGAACATCGTGCATATTTTGTAAAAATCCATTAAACTAGTGTTTTCTAAAGTGTGCGGCGGGGCACCGCGGCTAACTCGCAGACGTCGTGGGATATTCCAAATTTTCGAGGGAAAGAGAACTCTCCTTACAATGAGTTGTCTCACACTAGCGTTTTCGTCACTCTTTGTATGAAATGACATGCGTTAATACTTATCATCTCATATAAACGGCAGCAAAAATGTTAGCATGAGACAATTTATAGTAGCCCCCCTCCCCAACCCCCAGAACAGAAGATGATATCGACTGTTATGTATAAGGCGGACACTGAACACTAAGCGGACCACTACAACTTGAGGTCTGCGTTTGATCTGAATCTTTTGCGTGAACTTCGCCATTTCAAAACTAGATGGCGCTGAGTTCCATTGCATGACCTTTACTGTTACCTTCTGGAATGTTCGTAACCTCTCGAACTTTCTCGGTTCTCAGTTTTATCTTTAAATAAATAACAGTCGATTCTCCGTCGCCTTTTGTTATCGAAGATCGAATCAAGTGAAAGATGTTGTGATCAAGTGTGTATAAAGTTAGGTGAAATATAAAAGAAATAATTTAGTTTTTGTGTGAATAAAAAAGCAAGGTTTGTAAACATTAATAAGCGTTGTGAGAGTGAGGACAAAGATGGCGCACCACAAGCCAGTGGTGGAATTGTGAAGATGCTGAAATATCGGAAAGATTACGAGAGTTACTTGGGCTTTGGCTTTACTTCGATAGATCTCAACGATGAAGGGAGGCCACAGTGTGTATTGTGTAGGATAGTTTTGGCACCACAGTGTGTAGTGTGTAGGATAGTTTTGGCACCACAGTGTGTAGTGCGTAGGAAAGTTTTGGCACCACAGTGCATGCTTCCATACCATTGTAATGACTACGTTCTGCCCTTACTTCTAAGGAGACAATTCACATTTCTCAACTTTAACTGTATGATATGGATAACTGAAACTGTAAAAATCGACACGCGATAACATGTTTCGAAGCTTTGTGATAAGAATAAACTGAAACTGTAAAACTTTATACACCTTCAATTTGTAATCGACGAAGAAGTGAAGTAGTGCGAGCAGGGTGGAGCTTAAGCAGTGTGAAATGGCCTTCCACATTGAACTATTGCGACACTTAAGTCTGTTCCTCAATATTCTCAGGAAACCATATGCTAATTTTAGATCCCCCATTCCCGAGTTGCTGAGTAACGGCGTGAGCTAAGTCACGCAGGCGAAATTTCTGTTTAAATTTATTTACCAGTTAGACATTTTTCCCCTTCAAACATATAACGTAAAAGAAGCACTTTATACAAAAACGCTTATTAGTTACAATTTAGGATCGAGTGGGCCTCTGTATATCTATTTAATAGTATAGGATCGAGTGGGCCTCTGTATATCTATTTAATAGTATAGGATCGAGTGGGCCTCTATATATCTATTTAATTCAGTATATTCCCCCACCCCTCTCTCGTGAGATTAATTTGAAGAAGTGTAAGTGACGGCTGAAGGAGCGATGTAGATTCATCAATTTTATATCGAAGAAGATATCTTCAAGAGGATATTACAACCGTTTTCGTGGTCCGTTCCTGACTTTTCAAAGCTGGAAGTGGCAATCTGAATGTAGGATCCCGTGTGGGCGTGGGGTCCAAATAGGCTCAATTGGCTTTAAGACCGGCCCTGACTGCCCTTTCAGAATGCAAACAGGAAACATAACCCGGCCCGACGTCACGCGTATCTGTGAGTGTGTGTGTGTGTGTGTGTGTGAGAGAGAGAGAGAGAGAGAGAGAGAGAGAGGGGGGGGCATGCTAATGGGGTCAGAAAATTGCGCTGACTTCGTCAACCACTTTGCAATTCTCGTGCTAAAACTGTCAACTGGAAGACGCGTATGTATATCTATTCTCGGGATAATTACATGAAAAGTTATACATTTGTGATCTACCATAATTATAACAGTTGTCAAGTACTTGAATCTGTACATCGACACAAAATATCGTGTTCAGTTTTATTTGTTTATATTGTCCATCAAAATAATTATAAAAGAAATGTGAAAGTTTGACGTATCTCCTTTGCTGGTAAAACTCTAAAAATAACTAAAGTTATTGTCCATTTTTTCAAATAGTATACATCAAATAGTAAATGTCTATCATACGAAAATGTCCACCCAATTAAATTTAAATAGACTTGTATCAGGTCAAGTAAATTGTTATTTGTTGAGTTTGGCAATTTCATTATTACGTTTAACTGGATTTGATATAGCTCTGTGCTAAGTTATCGCAATAAACCTGGCTTGACCTTCAAAAAGAAAGGGCTTAGCTTGTGTCACGAAAATCAAGGACTATTAATAAATTTTTTTTTCTCTCCCTCTAAGTAACTTCTAACTTTAAACTATGAACGAAACCGCTAAGTTAATTAAAAGAGGGACAGGGCGAAAATGACCATTTGTCAACAACGGGAAAAACTAAGTCGGAAACATTAGCTTTAAGTTCGTGTCGGGGAATGGAAAAGATATAATTAGCTTGCAAGAGAATGCTGGCTTGACCCTTTGCGGTCAGGACACCATGCCCATAAATATATGTCAGAGTAGAAGTACAAGGCAGGCCAGTGTACCAAGTTCGTGAGAAGATGCTAGGATGCCAATTATGTCCGTGACCGGAGGCAGACTGAGTTTTTGGAAATGTAAACATCATTGTAAGTGTAAACGGAAAAATGCTAATTATTACACTTACGTAATTAATTTAATTAATCTTTAATTAATTTCGTTATTTCTCCAAATTTTAATTTAAATTTGACTTGAAGTTCACAATTCAAGGTTGAGTAGAATTGTTTGGCATAAACAATGCTGACCCACAATCGTAGTTGAAAGGAGTTAGAGTCAGAGGCCATTAATTCTTACATAACATGGAACTATCTTGGGCATCCATCTCACTTAGTCTATTATGTGCGTGCGCTCAGCCATGACTATTTTTGAAAGGAGTCAGGGAGCAAAACAAGTAGTAGCCAGAGGCTAAGAAATTCTAGAAGCTTCCATGACCTCTGAAAATACATAAAAGAGCAGACCCAAATTTCTCTACACTCTTTTACACATCTTTGGAGTCCCATGCACGGCTCATTGGTTAGAACTGAGAGAAAGTTCCAGCCGGTTTCATTTTGTTTTACGTTTTCATCGTTCTCCTGGTTCCTGGGTTGTTTTCCATTGCGTCTCATTGTCTGGTTGTCTTGGATGACAACAGTACTGCCACTCAGCCTGCTGAATGTGTGAGGGCCAGTGTGGAGTGACTTGTTTGGACTTGTATGTACCGGGACCAACAAGGGAGACAGTATTACGAAGTGAGCTGCAGCAGGTGCGTGCGTGAGTCTGACTCACTTGTAATAAACAAGGAACTTTCCAAACCAGTGTGAACTCGGACTGTTATTCAGTACCAGTGAAAGGAGTATAATATACTGTGAACTCGGACTGTGTTATTCAGTGCCAGTGAAAGGAGTATACTATACTGTGGATAATTCTGACTGTGTGGTATTCAGTGCCAGTGAAAGGATTTTTCCATATACTGTAATAACTGTTCTTGGACAAAGTGCTATATGTATAGAACATTCATTTAACGTCACCAGGCGGGCTAAACCATGAGACATTTAATTGTCAAATCAACCCTGCCGAAAACGAGGCTACTGCTGAACAAGGCCGTAATCAGGTGATTCAATTACATGAATTTCTATGTAATCTGTACATGTTTCTATGATTTTTCATTCCTTGTTTCATGTCTGATTCCTCTATGTAATTTCTTCTTATTTTTCCTAAAGTGTTGACTATGTAGTTGGCTTATTTATGAGAAGTGTTTATGTAAGCTTAACTAAATTGGATCATAGTGTCACATGAAATTTTCTAATAATTATTCTCTAAAACTGCATTGATATATCCTTTTTTATTAATTGTAATTCTAGAAGTCTTACGAGATTTGTGATTTCGGAATTGCATAGTGTGTGATTTTTGAAGTCAATGTAAGTTTATTGAAATTGTTATCTTTATTTCTTTTAATAAATTTGTTTTCTTTAAAACTATTTACTCCTTCATTCTCGGAGGTACATGTGTAAATGATGGGTGGGGGCAGCCAATGACATAAGACAATTGAGAAGACGGTCTAGACACATGTTTTAAAATAGTTCCCATCATTGACAGCGATGAGAGATTTGTGGTAGGGCCGGAATAGTGATAGAACGACTGATAAGATAATCGCAGTGTAGTCACTATTCTGAGACAGGTAACACTTGGGAGATGGTCACTGACTGACGGACTGCTCAAGGCTTGACCTAGTCACTCTTAGACCGCACAAGACCCTTAAGGAGGTTGTGAGCGATTGGCATGAAAGATATTAATATAAATTATTTATTAATTACCAAGACGCACAAGAAGGAAACCCCCTTTCCGCCACATATTGGGGGCTCGTCCGGGATTGTCATAATCGAATTATAGAACCATAGGGAGACCCTTAGACAAGACCAGCTAGAAATCTCTAAGACAGAATTAGAATTCATTCTTTTATCTATCCTTTATCTTTCCTATTCCTTTGTAAACTTTGTGAAGTCACAGTTTGTCCTGTATGTACATCTTGTTGTACTGTACTGTTTGATATTGATTGATATTGTTTATATTGATTGATATTGATGATTACTTACTAATTGATTCATGCATTGATTGAGATGATATTGTATTGATTGATATGAGTGTGTAAGATTTGATCATATTGTACACTATATCGGACATCCCTTTCAATAGGCGTGAATTAATTTATCAAGTAACATTGTCAGCACTAACTGGGTAACGAAAACGCGTAAAGTCAATAAACGTCCACGTAGCATTATTTCTAAAAAGCCGGAAATGTCTAGCTTATCTATCACGCTTGAAATGCGCTTAGCATGGATTAGAAAAGCAAAAGAGGAAGCGAGAGAGAAAGGCATAGACAATGAAAATGAGTATGCTAAAATATTCATGGCTGAGAAAGATATAGAAAGGAGAATAGAACATTTAGAAAGAATGATAGTTTTGGGAAATTCATGCCTAGAACTCGTGAAGGAACGTGTAAATTCCTCGCGTTTTCCAACCAAAAGAGAATTAGAGGAAGTGAAGGAATTAGAGAATAGGTCAGAAACAGAACGCTCTGAGTTAAGCAAGTTAAAGCTAGAACTTAGAAAGTTAGAGAAAGATAGAGAAGGAATGAGGAAGGCTGAAAGAAAGGAAATTAGAAATAATGCGACAGATAGCGCTAAAGTAAAAAATAACGCTAAACAAAACAGTTCCAAAACTGAAAGGGACGTGCGACACATTGACACGCTACACAGACCAGTAGTGGACAGGCCGCACACATCAAAAGTTAAGCCTGTAAGTGGTGTGATAGAACCACAAAACATGTCACATTTTAATACTACAAGAAACAGACGTAGTGTTAAGGAAACTGACATCAGAGACACTAAGAGCCTAGCAACAAAACAAAAGCTAGAATTCGAACATAAGAAACAAAATCTAAACTCAGTAAGGCAAAGAGTTGGAATAAGTGCACAAAGGGAAGTAACTAGGGTTGTTACGGACAGTGCATTATCTTGGTATGACGTTGCTAAGAGAATAGAGGGCGTACGTACCAGTAGTGAGGATACTATGGCCACTGTTGATGCTAACAAGGGTGTTGGTGTAACGGTGAGTCACGGGAGAGTATTAGATGAAGGAATGGATGACAGAGTTGGGATAGTGCCAGTACCAGAGTTAGAGATAAATAAGTGTTCAAATTCTGACGCAATTTCAGGAAACAAAGTTATTGTGCCATGCCAAGCTTTGTTGGCTACTAGTGGTATGGGTTGTAAGCACCTCCTACCAGAGAGGGGTACTGCAACTATTGGTTCTTATGGTTACGCCAATAAGGAATGGCAAAACACCAATAAGAATGAATCGCCTGTTAAGGAGAATACAAAGGTTATTGCTCCAGTAGAACAAGGCGATGTGTTGGCCACGCCCACCCACAGAGAGGTGCACGGAGCCAATGGAACGGGTGAAACTAGCGTGACTGTCGTGGCCAAGGGACTGGTCAGTAGGGCAGACACGCACGAGGTGACCCCGTTAAGGGACACAGACAATGTGTCCAGTACTGTTTCATTGAGTAAGGATAATGAATCAGTAACCACGGACATGGGTTGTGTGATCAACCCAGGGGACACTAGCCATGTGTTTAATACTGTCTCATTTTGTGTAGATGATTCAGTAGATGTTATGGGCTGTAAGATACACCCAGGGAACACAAGCAAAGTGTCTAGTACTGACCCATTGAATGCAGATGGCTCAGTAACCATGATGGTTTATGGAGAAAAACCATGGGACACAGTCAAAGTGTCTACTACTGATTCATTAATTGTGAATGATTCAGTAACCACTGATATGGTTTGTGAGATCAAACCATGGGACACAGACGAAGTGTCCGGCACTGATTCATTGAGTTCGAATGAGTCAGCAAGTGACGACAGTGACAGCATACCTATGACTAGCACACCTACTTACGAAGATATGACATTTGACATTACAGACCATGACACAGACAGTTCGGAACCACAGAAAGATAGGGGTGATAACAGAGAGTGTTTAGACACTGACAACTGTTCAACAGACCCTGGGTTAGATTCCAGTGACACAGGAACAGACCTGAAATCTAATGTGGACCAAGAAAACAGTACTGATGGTTATGCAGACGAAGTGTGTGTGTTGACCACGCCCACTCATGACCAAGATGTCAGCTCTCGGTCAAGGGGAAGCAATAATTACTTTGAACAATATTGTAAACTTCAGAACCCTGATGAAAAGAGAGATGTGACAGAGACTGACGTAGCTGTTTTAGAAACTGATAGCTTACTTGAGACAGATGACAGACTGGAGGGAAGAAATAGAGTCAAAGACGCTAATTTCAAAATGGATTTGCCAGTGACACTTTATGACACGAGGTCTAAGTGCTTACTGAACATGGAAAAACCGAGTGCTAAAGCAGTAACAGATAAATACGGGTCAAACATGACCGCGAGTTATGCTATTAGTACTATGACCGAAAATGAAGGAAACACGGACATTTCCATTCATTCACGAAGAAGAGGGAGGAGGCAGTTGATGGACATTCGGACCGATCGTAGGAGAGGTGAGGCAGACAAGACATTGGTTAAAATTGTAGACGTGAAAACTGTCACTCTACCAGATGCAGCAGTTGGGCAATGCTACCCGAATGTAAGGGTGAGCGAAACAGACAGTCTACCTATCATTGGAGACTGGAGGATGGCCTGCATAGATGTAGAATTGTATTGGATAAAAACAATCAGTCAGACAGTTAGTTTTGACCAATCAGACGAGTCTCTGCAGAGTGACGATCTGTCAATCAACGCACAATCTGTATCCTTAAGAGAAGGGCAGATAATTGCGACACAAGAGCACATTGTTGCTACCAAGAGCCATCAAGCTATGACTGAAAGCAAAGACGTCATCAGTTTGATGAATCTGCAGTGCGAGATTGAGACTTTAGATCAGAAGTTTCAATCAGGCTCACAAACAAGGTTATTGTCGACAACCCGCAAATTTATGTTGACCATTACCAGAATTAGGACCAGAAAGAAAAGAGATCAAGTAGATAGTGGAATGGAGGGCAATAAGTGCAATAAACCCTTAATACACTGTACACTTGAGAGTGGGGACACGCTTAGAGAAAGTGTTAACTCACGTGATGGAAGGTATGGGAGGTGGGATCGGGCAACGGAAGTCGAACGCGACCCCAGTGCTCGAGAGACACAGCGTCAGACAGGCACGAAGTTCAAAGAAAAATTACCGCCATGTATGATGCTAAGAACCAACTTGCAACTTGAACACACAAGCCGAGATTGGGAACACAGTTACACTTTTACAAGGGGGACAATCTTCAAAATAAATAAGAAGGGCAAACCTAGCACACAGGGTGTGAAAGAACTTGTAAAAGGCATTGTAATATCTGTATTAAACAGGAACCCAGTCAGACTGAAAACTCAATAAAAATACGGGAGCTAGTAAGACTGAAAGCTTGTGAAAATAAGGGACGTAGATCAAAAAATATTCCCTTGAATATTTGTACATATCTGTAGGATCTCTCTTATTTTGTTAACCTGAATTTTCATTTTTCCTTAGTGGGCAAGATAGTTCACCCTGTTCACTATCTTTTTAGTGGGGAGGAATGTAAACGGAAAAATGCTAATTATTACACTTACGTAATTAATTTAATTAATCTTTAATTAATTTCGTTATTTCTCCAAATTTTAATTTAAATTTGACTTGAAGTTCACAATTCAAGGTTGAGTAGAATTGTTTGGCATAAACAACGCTGACCCACAATCGTAGTTGAAAGGAGTTAGAGTCAGAGGCCATTAATTCTTACATAACATGGAACTATCTTGGGCATCCATCTCACTTAGTCTATTATGTGCGTGCGCTCAGCCATGACTATTTTTGAAAGGAGTCAGGGAGCAAAACAAGTAGTAGCCAGAGGCTAAGAAATTCTAGAAGCTTCCATGACCTCTGAAAATACATAAAAGAGCAGACCCAAATTTCTCTACACTCTTTTACACATCTTTGGAGTCCCATGCACGGCTCATTGGTTAGAACTGAGAGAAAGTTCCAGCCGGTTTCATTTTGTTTTACGTTTTCATCGTTCTCCTGGTTCCTGGGTTGTTTTCCATTGCGTCTCATTGTCTGGTTGTCTTGGATGACAACAGTACTGCCACTCAGCCTGCTGAATGTGTGAGGGCCAGTGTGGAGTGACTTGTTTGGACTTGTATGTACCGGGACCAACAAGGGAGACAGTATTACGAAGTGAGCTGCAGCAGGTGCGTGCGTGAGTCTGACTCACTTGTAATAAACAAGGAACTTTCCAAACCAGTGAGAACTCGGACTGTTATTCAGTACCAGTGAAAGGAGTATAATATACTGTGAACTCGGACTGTGTTATTCAGTGCCAGTGAAAGGAGTATACTATACTGTGGATAATTCTGACTGTGTGGTATTCAGTGCCAGTGAAAGGATTTTTCCATATACTGTAATAACTGTTCTTGGACAAAGTGCTATATGTATAGAACATTCATTTAACGTCACCAGGCGGGCTAAACCATGAGACATTTAATTGTCAAATCAACCCTGCCGAAAACGAGGCTACTGCTGAACAAGGCCGTAATCAGGTGATTCAATTACATGAATTTCTGTGTAATCTGTACATGTTTCTATGATTTTTCATTCCTTGTTTCATGTCTGATTCCTCTATGTAATTTCTTCTTATTTTTCCTAAAGTGTTGACTATGTAGTTGGCTTATTTATGAGAAGTGTTTATGTAAGCTTAACTAAATTGGATCATAGTGTCACATGAAATTTTCTAATAATTATTCTCTAAAACTGCATTGATATATCCTTTTTTATTAATTGTAATTCTAGAAGTCTTACGAGATTTGTGATTTCGGAATTGCCTAGTGTGTGATTTTTGAAGTCAATGTAAATTTATTGAAATTGTTATCTTTATTTCTTTTAATAAATTTGTTTTCTTTAAAACTATTTACTCCTTCATTCTCGGAGGTACATGTGTAAATGATGGGTGGGGGCAGCCAATGACATAAGACAATTGAGAAGACGGTCTAGACACATGTTTTAAAATAGTTCCCATCATTGACAGCGATGAGAGATTTGTGGTAGGGCCGGAATAGTGATAGAACGACTGATAAGATAATCGCAGTGTAGTCACTATTCTGAGACAGGTAACACTTGGGAGATGGTCACTGACTGACGGACTGCTCAAGGCTTGACCTAGTCACTCTCAGACCGCACAAGACCCTTAAGGAGGTTGTGAGCGATTGGCATGAAAGATATTAATATAAATTATTTATTAATTACCAAGACGCACAAGAAGGAAACCCCCTTTCCGCCACAGTAAGAATCACCACTATAAATGTTTGGTAGTTTAAGTTGATATTGCTATTGTGTAATTACTATTGTTTTGTGAAAGTACTTAGTGAAATAGAAGTTGAGTTATTGGAAAGTTAATATTTGTAGTACTAAGTTAAAAAGGTTGGTCTGTGTGTGTACTGCTTGCCAGGTGGCCATGAGCTGCCAGTAACTATAGTTTTTAAAATAAAATAGGAGTAGGACAGCTTGCTCTGAGATTTTAGTGTGTGCTCTGAGAGTTAGCTAGAGGTTAAATGGATACGTAAATCACAGTGTCAACTGGGAACTTGATACTTTGGCACTGATAGAACTGGACGCCAGAGGTAGCCAGGATGGGCAGAGAATATTCCTAGGCACATACAGTGCTGGTTGTAAATGGGCAGTGTTGGATGGGGGATAGTGTCTGTGCTGGAAGGAGGGGTGTGTTCCAGTCAACTCAGAGAAAGGGATGTGCAAGAACTTTGTGTATAAAAGAGGAGAGGGAACCATGAGCGGATGAGAAACGTGGAAGAGAAACGTGGAAAATGTAGCGTGTTGTAGGAGAGCGGGAATGCTCTCAGTTTCTCCCTGCTTTTATGGATCAAGAAGACTCTACGATTCTGTGATGGCAAAACAGAAGGAGGATTCTTGGACACTGTAACAGTGTGCCAGAAAGTCTACCTGGGCTGCGTATGAGCGCGTCGTAACGACCGCTGCAGTTTTTAGATGGGCCAAATCAAATCAGATAGCCATCTCAGGTTTTCAAAGACTCTGTCAAAGACCGCGGGTGATCGATTATTTTCCAGGCAGAAGGCAAATTCCTGGTGGAAGTTTAATGTCACGGCGCTGGGAGATGTTACAGAACGAGATGTTACATAGTGGTAGTAACTATCGTTGGAAGCAGTAGCGGTCATGCATGAGGCATACCGCTGAAAACGGCAAAGGTTGGCCGTTGTGAAGAAGAGAGGAGATGAGAAACGAAGTTAAGAGAAGAGAAGATGAGAAACGAAGTTAAGAGAAGAGAAGATGAGAAACGAAGTTAAGAGAAGAGAAGATGAGAAACGAAGTTAAGAGAAGAGATGAAATGAGCAGAAATTGAAGAGAAGAAGAGAGAAGAGAGAACGCAATGAAAGTTGAGAAATTAGGCCTAACGAGAGAAGCGCACGGGAGCGTGAAGTGTAGCAGTCGTCGTAACAGTGAGAGCGGCCAGGTCGAGACGTCGACGATGTTTTTGTTGTATCATCAACCCCCCCCCCCCCAGCACAAGAAGAAAGTGTAACGATGTGAGCCCAGCACATGGAGAAAGAGCCGATAACGATGTGAGCCCAGCACAAGAGAAAGTAACGAACCATACGAGCAGAGAACAAGAGAGAGTAACGAATTATATGAGCAGAGAACAAGGAGAACGTGACAATACCTATGTGAGTAAAAGAAAATTCTAACTAATTAGGGAAATCTCAGAGCACGTAGCACATAAATATAAACTAGAACCTAAAACTAAAACTAGAATCTTAATTAAGCATTAAAACCTAAAATTAGAAGTAAACCTTGATAGAAAGAGATATTGGTGGAACCATTGAAAAGACTTGCAAGTTAAATGACATTTGTTTTGAACTTTGTGTATTATTATTGAACATTGATATAAGTAGTGGCGCCAGAACTCTGAAATAATGACTGTTCTATTATGTTGTAAAATGCCTAAGCAATGTTAGAAGTAGTACTGCATGAAGAAATTGAGTTTTGTATTTCTTTGATTTTAATTCATCATTTATCATTGTTCTTTCTTCTTTCTTCCCCCTTTCCCATGGGTGTGAGTGTGGATGGCTGACTGACTAACCAACGTGTGAGAGGAAACCCATAGACCAATAAATTTGAACTTGTACTCTGATATTGCGGCTTTCTCCTGTCTATGGTTTCGAAAGAGTGGTTGCTGTCGTTGTTATACGTTGTGTCGTCTGTGCCGTCTACACTTCACCCCTACCCGTATGCAAGCACACATGCAAACATGTCGGCAATACGTAACCTACAGGCAGAATTAAATTCGAGCCAAACAAACATCTTGGTATTCTGTGTGTGGATTTGTCATTCTCTTTATGCAAGTCCTACGTGGAGCCGGCAAGCCACCATCCCTCTCCCCTCCTGTCGGAGAAGAGAGGGTGGGTGGTGACAGCTTGGATGAAACAGAAGATCAGATTGGCTGTCAGATCTGAAACATGAGACATCCTTGGGAGAGGGGTGGGGGTGCTAACCGATGAGCTTACGTGAAGTTGGAAGAGGCCATCTTTGATCTGAATTTTGGAGAATTAATGACATTCCTTATAATTTTCAGAAGAATGCATTCGTGTGGTGTTCAACGTTTAAGAGCTAGAACTCTATGTATAGGTGTGGTGTTCAACGTTTAAGAGCTAGAACTCTATGTATAGGTGTGGTGTTCAACGTTTAAGAGCTAGAACTCTATGTATAAGTGTGGTGTTCAACGTTTAAGAGCTAGAACTCTATGTATAGGTGTGGTGTTCAACGTTTAAGAGCTAGAACTCTATGTATAGGTGTGGTGTTCAACGTTTAAATGCTAAATATAATTGCATAGGTATGATGTTTAATGCATATGTGTTGGATTTGAATGTATATGTATGATGTTTAATATTTAGTATTGGATCTGTATATAAGGGTGGGTTGTTTAACGTTAGGTAATAGATCTGCATGTATAGGTGTGATGCTTTTAATATTTAAGTATTAGATCTGTGTGTATGGGTATGATGCTTAATACTTAAGTATTAGATCTATGTGTATGGATGTGATATTTAATGCTGGATCTGTATAGAGGTGTGTGTGTGTGTATGTGTGTGTGTGTGTGTGTGTGTGTGTGTGTGTGCGTGCGTGTGTTTATGACATACGCCCTACTAGATATTATTATTATTATATTCTAATTAATAATTCATAACTAAATACAAGTAACTGGAATCTTAATTCATATATTAAGGAAAGTCAAATCAAGGGACAGCACTCAGGTCTAAAATATCCTACACTCCCATATCTCTCTAGAAGCATTCTCAAACCTGTAATTAAATTCTTCAGCCTAATCCACACAAATGAGCATACAATATAACACAATCAAATTTACGAATAACATTTCCACTAAGGACAATGTCATATGTTCAACAATGCAATATACAAAATCTCTCTAATTACAAGTCACAGAACATCAGTTCAAACACATGAAAACAGTTCTAAATCTAATTGCGTACCCATAAAAGTCAGCATTCTAAATACAGCAAATCATCTCTGAGTCTAATGACAACCATAAAATTAATAGTTCTAAATGCAA
This sequence comes from Sinotaia quadrata, assembly GCA_028829895.1. Classification (NCBI taxonomy): domain Eukaryota; kingdom Metazoa; phylum Mollusca; class Gastropoda; order Architaenioglossa; family Viviparidae; genus Sinotaia; species Sinotaia quadrata. The sequence continues at coordinate 82,373,586 of CM054179.1, read as the reverse complement.
GAAAATGTTTATAACTTCACTCTTTCTTTATTAACTCGCCAGCTCACGATCAGCCTTTAAGATCAGACTTGATGATTAAAAGTATCATAATAAGGAGAAACAAAGCAATTTTCTAAACAGGTCACTTTCTGTCTGCCTCTTTTTGGTTAGATTTGTTATTGGCCAGTATTTTTTGGTCGCTTATAACTGGCCAGCCGCCTAGAATAGGTTAGCGTCACAGGGTGAGTTGTTACTCAGCTTGATTTACTCACTTGAAAGAAACTTCGACCATGAAAATTTCCTCGAAGGGTGACGTGGTAACCTTGCTTCAGACTATCGTTTAGCTATGGCTCTGGAGGATTCTGACTTCCTTACATATTTCTTAAGGTGCAGTGCACAAAGTCTGCTTTCAGTTCTTGCTACGTTAAATATTACCAGATTAAATATAATAAATATGTTATAAACGTTTGCAGGCATCTTTGCTGTCACAGTATGTAATTTTTAATGTTTAAGTGTTTGATTTGTACGTATAGCTGTGATGTTTACCGTTTAATTGCTAGAACTGCACGTATGGTTTATCTTCACAGATAAACACTTAACACTTTTTATTTGTTTCGGTTGTGTGTGTTGTTTTTTTGTCCGCTCTCTGTATATGTGTGTGCGTGATTCAAAATACCCAGCAGGCTTGCTATTTTCTTTAATGAATCAAGAACGCATTTCACGAAAAGTGTGATAAAAATCAACACTTAATGCCAAAACTAATTTAAAATGAAACGTTTTCTTTTGATTTATAAGCAAGAGATTTAGTTTTGGCATAGAATGGTAAAGGTTCCTTCCCACCCACCCCTTTTCAATTAAAGGTCAGCACTGGAAATGCAATACCGCTTTGCCATGCTTCAACTTAATATAGAGATCACAGAAGATCGACTTGGTTCTTAGAGTTTCTAAAAGTGCGAAGACCTTGTAAACAGAGCTAGTTGACTCTTGCCCACGCATGCTCGTTCTTATTTACTTCGTGTCTGTATACGGTGGGCAGTAGTGTTGCCCATTGCATTTGCCTTTAGCGCTTTAAATGACCGAATTGTGTTGATTTTGTAATCAGCTGCACCATAGCGTTAGTGCTAATTTTAGAATTAACTTAGTGAAATGTGATCTACAAAGGGAATGAACTCTGATTGCGCTAAGTAACCGTGCGCTGTTGACAGAGCGTGCAAAAAGTAAATCTAAAACTGGCCTGCGCTGAAGATTGATCTATGCAGATGAGAGTGGTGTTTCACTTTATCGACAGATTTGTGGTACAACAGCCGGCTGCAGGTATGATTGGAGGGTGGGTGGGGGAGTTGTCATCATGCTGGGACGGATGCCTGGCAATGCTGACTATGAGACGTTTAGAGGACTGTTAGCTTACTTCAACGTGACAACGCAATCACAGAGATTACATTAAATCAAACAAAAATCAACTGAGACTTTGGCCCAGCTGGCTTACTGACTTGACCACATACTAACAAGATGGCTGGAACTGTCTGACGAAGACAGTGGACAGTAGAGGATCTAAAGGACCATTTCACCAGACAAGCTAGTGAGCACCTGTCCCCACCTCCCTGCACTTTTGGTCTATTCAAAAGAAAAGGACGCCAAAACATTATAAGACTGGACTTAAGCTGCAGACCGCACAAGGGAAAAAAACAGGGTCGAGAGTAAGCCAACCACAAAACCACACACGAGCCCAGCATCTCCGTAGCACAAAACCACCATGCAGCATAATGATCGTCACAACACACCTCCAGCTCAGGTGCGAAGTGTAAAGAACCAAACCCCAACTCACTACACAGGCTGTACATATCAGACTCCAATGAGCCGACTTATGGTGATTGTCAACCGAGAGCATGGTGACAAATATTCAATGTGCCATTTACCAGGCCCTGTCTGGACCAATCTTCTGGGAGGCACAGTAAATGGGCTCGTGGTCCAAGCGCTTCCAGGCATACTGGGTACAGCCTAGCACTGGGGAGAGCACCATACCTTGCCTGTGAGAAGGACTATACTGGCAGATAGCTCAGTAAGGTACGAATGCGTTGCTATGGTGACAGTGCACTCCATATTCGCTTTTGAGCAAGTACTTGATGTCTGTTTGCCTCGGTTTTTCTCAGTGATCATTTTACAGTCACTCCTCCAGGCAAAATCATTTATGTTGAAGAGAGGTTGAGGGCACTCCCACATCACCCAAGGAACCACCAAATCTGAGAAGGCACCCGCCCACTGTGTTGGAGAAGTAACCCAGACTTCCCAGCAGGCACTAGATGAGGTCCCTGTATAAACCTCAACTTTATGGATTCGGATCAGTCCCTGAAAATCAAACAAATTTCGTCAGTCAATAGCGCGAGAAACGAATGTTCTTTTTGACAATGTGTGTGTGTGTGTGTGTGTGTGTGTGTGTGTGTGTGTGTGTGTGTGTGTGTGTGTGTGTGTGTGCTTCATTGGAACATTCCCGTGTATGGTTTCTGTCATGTTGTGCTGGGACTGGTTGAAGTTCGTTGACCTGCCCCGAATTCTACTACTATCAAGTTGCCTACCACAACTGAAGTGAGAGAGAGAGAGAGAGAGAGAGAGAGAGAGAGAGAGAGAGAGAGAGAGAGTGTGTGTGTGTGAGTGTGTGTGTGAGTGAGTGAGTGTGTGTGAGTGTGTGTGAGTGTGTGTGCGAGTGAGTGTGTGTGCGAGTGTGCGAGTGTGTGAGTGTATGTGTGAGTGTGTGAGTGTGTGTGTGTGTGTGAGTGAGTGAGTGAGTGAGTGTGTGTGTGTGTGTGTGTGTGTGTGTGTGTGTGTGTGTGTGTGTGTGTGTGTGTGTCTGAGTGCATTGCTGTTCTGTGTGAGCGGTGTCTGACGCTCATAAGGGAATACTTTCTAGGAGACTATATAGTTTAGTCCCTAAACGGCGTTTTATTTAATTGCAAGACAGTAGTACATAATTCGTTATTCCTTTTAAGAAAGTGGAGTACACGCTATCAATAGTGTGTATAGTACATAGTGTGTATTCGCTAATCGATTGAACACGAAACCCTAAGTTGGTCTTTCTATCTAATTTATACCAGGGCTTGAGAACCAGATCATTATTTGTATTTCGCCCCACACATAACAAAACCTGAGTTTGAAGAGTAGATGAAAGCTTTATTGTAATGTATTGTCAGGTTTTATAATTGGCATTGTTTGACCTGTAAAAAAAGCTTATTATGTGTACTTTAAAGTAGCTGTGACGTGGTTGAGTATTTGCACTCAGGCTGAATTAAGAAAATTGAATCTAACGCAAGGAATATATTTGCTGCTTTATGTTTTGAACTCCTCTTGGATTGACATTTGGAATTATTCTTTATTATTTATTATATATTATTTCACCATTCACTTTTGTTAGTGTTGTATTAAATAGTAGAATTTGTAACATTTCGGTTGTTCTTTCTGCCTTGTGACATAGACTTCGCGTTTCGTTTATGTTCACGTGAAGCATTCTTTTGGTCTAATTAATATTTTATTATTTATTCTAAATCTTCCACGTCTCATTGCATAAGCATCTGGGAGTTGGGGGCAGAGCCATATGTAATTAACAGATAGAAGATGATCTTTCTTTCCACAGACCCACCCCCATTCAGAGAGGATGGCCTGTAAAATCGATGATTACTAATATTATTAAAATATAACAATACGGTACTCGCCGGGGTTCCGAGCAGTTAGCGCTTACCTCCCATTTTAGACTTTTGCACTAATATTACCAAATGCATTTTTATTGCGTCAGTCGCTGTGTTCTGACGCCCTCTACGTCAGATAGCGTCTTTTTATGTTTTGTAGAGAATAGCAACCTGAATCCGACATCGAAAGGGTGTATCACTTAAATTCGGACTAAGTGTTTTATAGCCATGTTTTTAGCTGAGGAATTTTCTATTGTACAAATACACACACACACACACACACACACACACACACACACACACACACACACACACACACACACACACACACACACACACACACACACACACACACACACACACACACACGTGTATACCGTGTTTGACTACTGTTTGAGTTAAGAATTGGGTGAAGACCTCCTACTACTTTCCAGATTTGTTCTATTATTAGCAGTCTATCTCATCTTAGACCTACGATGCCATTCATCCTCAATCAACAAATATGAAACAACTTCCTAAAGTTTGACGTCAGTAGGTTTAGAAGCATATGTTCACCAGGGGAGAAAACAAACATACTGCAGAATCATCCCCAGGTGAGATAAAATTGCAAGATATAACTAGAACAGTATAAACTTAGTAACTCGCACCAGTTTGTGTTCACTTAACTATGTTTATGACATTATAACTTTAGGCAACTAGTGCATTCAATCTGCCCTTTGTTACAAGTTAAATGTCTCCATTTCGTCCATCAGAATTTTCTGTTTATTGTGTCAGATGTCTACACCCATCTAAGTTTGAGTACTACTAGGGGCGAACCTATCAGTGACTCTAGTCACTGACCAATGACGTCGCTTTATGATTGCGTACACTCTTGTGGCTGTGGGCTCAAAGTGTTGTGAATGTAGTGAACGAAGCCAGCATTGTTAGCTGCATTTACCCCACACATACATCACAAGAAGAAAAAGTTTCTCTTCAGCCCACGAGTGAAGTAGGCTCAGTCGTGCAAATAACTGGAAGCCATTTTCACCGTAAATGAATGTTTTCCTGTTCTTTAGTGAAGAGCAAAGAAATTCTTTTCGAGGATGCTGCCGTAAACCGAATTCTGTCCAATCGATAAAAGTTTCTTTCTCTTTCTTAATCTCCATTGGAAGACGGGAGGGTGGAGGCAGACTTAGCGACTGAGAATGTACCATCACACCCAACTTAACTCTCGGTGCGTTAGGCACTCAGACAGAAAGACTGGACTGCCATTTATAGTTCTTTAGAGTTATTGGCGCATTCTCTTGCTGAAATAGGCTGACCAACCGTCGAAGTGGACAGAATGGAGCCGAAGTCACGAAGCGTGAAGTAACTTTTAAAACTCGCTCCTACGTGCTCACAAATAAGTGTGTGTGTGTGTGTGTGTGTGTGTGTGTGGTTTCCGACATCACTACCATTTGGGTGAGTCGAGCTTTTCGTGATCAGTTGAGGATTTGAACTCTTGGTTAATGCAACCACTTGCCTTGCCTAATTTCAGGCATCCGCCACTTTCTGATAACTATTAATCACTTTGCTGGAGAGGGGGGGGGGACCCTGTTATTTACTTTGTTGACAAAGTTTAGTGAACAAAACTAACAAAATGCTTTGTAAATATTCTGAAGCTTTTACGAGTTATTTTAATTAGTATGCATATTGTTGTATCGTAGTCTTCACAGAAGAACCTAAAACTTCATTGGCAGCAAAATTCTTATTTTAATATTAGCACATGTAATTTATCTGTTAAAGAGCAATGCATTTATGTATGTCAGGGTTGATATAATAACAACACATAATATATATTTACTGTGTCACAGTAAATTCGCCTCTCACAATTTAAAATTTAAATTATTATATAAATTGCTAAATTGTCAAAGTAATCCGACCTTGGGCACTCCTTATGGTGTTATTTTTGAAAGTGTCTGAGTTCCAGACAACTCCAAGCAAGAACATTCTAGATTGCTGACGTATTGAAAACTTTAGTGAGTAGTTTTCTATTATCCAATGATCATGATTTACGATTTTTTAATATGAGACTGCTATGTGAGAAGTACCTCCAGCACCACCAAGACCTTTATCATGTCTTTGTAGATTTTAAGAAAGCGTTCGATAGGGTGTGGCATGCAGCCCGTTAGTCCACCATGAAGCTATAAAACATCATTGTTAACCTGATCAAAGTCATAGAAAGTCTTTACAGCAAGGCCACCAGCACAGTCTGCTTCGACAGCCAAATAGGAGATTGGTTCAGGACAACAGTGGGAGTCAGACAAGGCTGCTTACTTTCGCCTATTCTCTTCAACATCTTCTTTGAAAGAATCTTGACAGATACTCTGGAAGACCATGAAGGAACTCTCAGTATTGGAGGCAGACCAAAACAAACTTACGCTTTGCCGATGACATCGATGGCCTTGCAGGAAATGAGGAGGAGCTAGCTCAATTGGTGAAAAAAAATGCTTTTGGTATGGAAATCAGTGCAGAGAAGACCAAATTGATGACCAACAACACCAGTGGCATTGACAATGACATCATGATTGGTGATCAGAAATTGGAAATAGTCAATACATTCAAGTATTTAGGAGCTATCGTGACAGACGAGTGATCAAAACCTAAAATATTGTCCAGGATTCCGATAACAATAAAAGCAATGGCAAAGCTGAAGACAGTTTGGAAAGACAGAAACATTTCAGTCAGCTCAAAGATCAGACTGATGCGCTCCTTGGTTGTATCTGTGTTTTTATATGCCTGTGAGTCATGGACCCTCACAGTGGATCTCGAAAGGAAGATACAAGGAACTGAAATGAGATGCTTTCAAAAGGTTGCTTGGCATTTCATGTAGAGATCATGTCATGAATAAGGAAATGGAAAACATAATTAGGCAAGCCATTGGGCCCTATGAAGAGCTATTGGCCTTGTGATAAAATGCAAAATGAAATGGTATGGGCATGTCACACGATCAACAGGGCTTGCCAAGACAATCATGCAAGGTACTGTGCAAGGAGGACGAAGGAGAAAAAGACACAGGAAAAGATGGGAGGATAACATCTCAGAGTGGACAGGACTGAAACTGAGCAATATGGTAAGATTAGCAGAGAACAGAATGGAATGGAGGAAACTGGTTGTCAGGTCATCAGTGGTGCCCCAACGGTCGACAAGTCTAAGGGATAGATAGATAGATGATTTATGAGAACGAGACTAGCCAATTAGTTAACAAGTTCTCTTGCTGTAGAAAATTCTGCTCTCTTAATCACTTTTGAATTTGGTGTGGAAGAAGAAGGTCCGGCTTTGAAAGGCAGTCATTAGCTTGATGTTGAATTAAAACTGAGAGAATGGACTTAGGAATATTTCATGCATTATCGCTATTGATATGTTATACCCTTGTGTTTATGTAGAGATGTACTATGTAAGTGACTTTTATTTTGACAAATGTCTGAACTAAGCTGCACACATGTAGTGTGCTAACACTTGACATTGTTTGAAATGCCGTGTTTATTTTACCATGTGTGTGTATTGGGCTAATAAATACTGTTGCAGGAGATTGTAAGTTGAGAATGGGATGTGAGATAAAATGGAGTTATATTGTGATAAATGGGAAACTTAGGTTTGCTCCTTAATTATATGTTACAGTGAACAAGTGGCTTTTCAGTATCACATTTATTTCACCTTTTGATTCTTGTGAGCTGAGTTTCAACCTTAAAGTTTCAAGTCCACATGTTCACCATTTATAAACCTGAGTGACTGGGGAGACGTGAAATGTCTGTTGTGGCAAGGGAGCGTAAGGGAGTATGCTACACTTTTGATGTATCAGAGCAAAGTACTCTGGGTATATTCAGGAAAATTCTGGTATATTGAAGGTACCAGAATTATTTTGATCATGTTCTGCTTGAAGGAACGGACACAGTGAGCAGAACGCTCATGCAGTTTGAGAGGAACGTGCACGTCAATGTTTTCAAGCTGTGGCAGGAGACATGTGGTGACACACAGACATTTTGACATTGTGACATTGTTGAAAGGCCAGCGAAAGACTATTGAAGCAGTGCTTTTAATTCAGGTTATGTAAAAGATTACAATAACCTACCTCTAATAACTCCATTTCTATTCTCTGATAGGACTAACCTGCAATTTGTACTGACTATACTCGAACTGTAATTTTATTTCTTTATATACATACTGTGCAACATAAAATTATCTGAATGTGATTTCATGGAATATTGATGTCAAGTAATCTATTTCATTGTAATTGTCATAAGTATATTTAATCGATCATTTAAAATATTTATTGTTAAATTTATTGACCTTCTTATGCATATTGATAATCTTATGTTGGAGAAGAAAGTGGGTGGATGAGGGCTCTCCGTCAATACTATCTCTCTGTAACTATCTCTCTATCACTTCTGTCTCTCCATCACTACTATCACTCCGTCAGTACTTTTTCTCCATCACTACTATCACTCCATCAGTACTTTTTCTCCATCAATACTATCTCTCTGTCAATATTTTCTCTCCAAAAACTACTTTCTTCCATCACTATTTTCTCTCCATCACTACTTTCTCTCCATCACTACTGTCTCTCCATTAATACTTTCTCTCCATCACTAATCTCTCTCTCCATGAATACTTTCTCTTCGTCATTACTCTCTCTCTCTCCATCAATACTTTCTCTTCGTCACTACTCTCTCTCCATCAATACTTTCTCTCCGTCACTATTTTCTCTCCATCAATACTTTCTCTCCGTCACTATTTTCTCTCCATCAATACTCTCCATCAGTACTCTTTCTCCATCAATACCTTGTCTCTAACAACATTATCTCTCTACCACTATCTCTTCATGACTACTATCTCTCCATCAACATTATCTCTCTGTCAGTACCTGTCCGTCAATTCTGCCTGTCCATCAATTCTACCTGTCCGTCAATTCTGCCTGTCCGTCAATTCTACCTGTCCGTCAATACTGTGATTGCATCTAACATCTTACTCTACAAATTTGAAACATTCAGTCGAACAATTCATAAATATTAATAATAATGTATTTAACAAAAGTAAGGTACTTGACTTTAAATACCAAATATATATTGGGAAAGGGATAAATTCGCACTTCTTTCTTTATAACTCTTTCTGAATAATTTCGTCATGGTGTTTGTTGTATTTTCTGTCTAACAAACTCTTTAAATTCCGACAGGGTTTCAGACTGTGGAATGTCGTTAAGATATATCAAACACCTGCCGTCTTGGTTACGATCCAAACATTGACATGATGCAGAGAGAGAGAGAGAGAGAGAGAGAGAGAGAGAGAGAGAGAGAGAGAGAGAGAGAGAGAGAGAGAGAGAGAGAGAGAGAGAGAGAGAGAGAGTCTTCAGAATTAAAAAAAAGCCCGTCATAATTCTCTAAAGTAAGCTAGCTAAATAACATTTCTTGCCTTGTACTAATTTTGTAATTTTGTTACCCACCTTTTGTACTAAATACATAATTTTGTTAGTCATCTTTGGTACTAAATATATAAAAATGTGTAACCTATCTTTTGTACTAAAATGCAAAATTTTGTTACCCCCTTTTGTACTAAATACATAAAAATTTGTTACCCACCTTTTGAACTAAATACACAAAAATTTGTTATCCATCTTTTGTAGTAAAAACAGAATTTTGTTACCCACCTTTTGTACTAAAATACATAATGTTGTTACTCATCTTTTGTACTAAATTCATAAAAATGTGTAACCTATCTTTTGTACTAACATACATAATTTTGTTACACTCCTTTTGTACCAATGTGGTCCGTTCATACAATACAATGTTCCCTCTTTGACAGTAAATACAATGTTCCCTCTTTGACAGTAAATACAATGTTCCCTCTTTGACAGTAAATACAATGTTCCCTCTTTGACAGTAAATACAATGCTCCCTCTTTGACAGTAAATACAATGCTCCCTCTTTGACAGTAAATACAATGCTCCCTCTTTGACAGTAAATAGTCAAATGAAAATCCCGCGTAGCATCCTGGTAATACACATCTCCATTCCATGTTGCCTACTTCTCTCTTCTACCCACGTGACACGTAATCTGTTCTCTCCTTTATCTCTACGGTACTTTATTTTATGTCTATTTCTTTCACTGATTCATTTTATATACGTTTATTTCATATTATATCTATTTATATAACTTATTCATTTTATATCTATTTCTATCGTTTATTTATTTTATATATTTCATTCGCTTATTTATTTTATATCTATTTCCATCGACTATTTTATATACATTTATATCGCTTATTTATTTCATATTTATTCATATAACTTATTCATTCTTTTTATCTATATCCATCGTTTATTTATTATATATAATCTATTTAGGATGCTAGCCTAGAAATTTTATTAGATCTTGTAAACAACTATGCCATATTTTAAAAAAAAGAATGTCATTGACTAATGCGAACATTATACGTGACGTAATATTATTACATTCCTCTCGTAACAATCTACAGTTTAGACTCTATAACTATACTTTATGGTGAGTCTGTGCTGCACCGGTATTTAATTTATTTATGGGTAATTATCTCTAAGATTAGTAATTAGTGACTGATCTTTTCTCCTACTGTTCAATGCGGAGTTTTAGCGGCTGGGTATTTGTCTGGCATTTTCCTCATACCTCCCCCTTTTCTTGTAATTCCCGTGATTTCGTAACAGCTTTTGGAACACGATCGCATACTCTCCCTCCCTCTCTGTGGGAGTGATATTAAATTCTACGTCGGTGCAAATGTGAATGGCTTAAGTGTCTTTCTTTTTGCTTTCGGTTATCCCTGTTTGTGTTCTCGCAATTCTGGTTTGACTGTCGGCTGTTTGAAGCGTGCGTTCAGTTTTGGTTTGACTGTCGGCTTCTTTTTTTTTTTTTTTTTTTAGGCGAGTGAATTTGTTTTAACAGATCATGTTTCGTCTCTGTCATGTTTGTAACAGATCATGTTTCGTCTCTGTCATGTTTGTAACAGATCAGTTTCGTCTCTGTCATGTTTGTAACAGATCAAAAATCTGCTTGCTGTTAGTACTTTTCTTGGGTCACTTTATGTTCATTTGTAACATTGTGAATTCTACCTCTATGTTCATTAACTTGGCAGTGAATAAGCAAGGTGTGGTCTGTTAGTCGTGTGTGAATTTGTAAATACAGGTATTTCTATAACGCATTTCTTCTAGTAATGGAATCATGGGATCGTTCTTAAGAAAACATTTCCAAGTTCGTGTATTTGGCAGTTGTTTTTAAGGAAAATGGATTTAAGTAAGTGTTGGTATTAATGCTTGTCATATATGCGTAGGGTATTGTTGGTATCTGGAATTTGAAATATCTGCATGGGTGTGTATAGTAGAGAGGCTATGAGTGGTTGGCATTGAACTGGTGGGTTGGTAGATGACTGCAGTTTGTTGGTAGATGACTGTGGTTTGTTGGTAGATGACCGTGGTCTGTTGGTAGATGACTGTGGTTTGTTGGTAGATGACTTTGGTTTGTTGGTAGATGATCGTGGTTTGTTGATAGATGACTTTGGTTTGTTGGTAGATGGCCGTGGTTTGTTGATAGATGACCGTGGTCTGTTGGTAGATGACCGTGGTTTGTTGGTAGATGACTTTGGTTTGTTGGTAGATGATCGTGGTTTGTTGGTAGATGACTTTGGTGGGTTGGTAGATGACCGTGGTTTGTTGGTAGATGACCGTGGTTTGTTGGTAGATGACCGTGGTCTATGGGTAGATGCTCGTGGTCTGTTGGTAGATGATTGTGGTCTGTTGGTAGATGACCGTGGTCTGTTGGTAGATGACTTTGGTTTGCTGGTAGATGATCGTGGTTTGTTGGTAGATGACAGTGGTCTGTTGGTAGATGACTTTGGTTTGTTGTAGATGACAGTAGTCTGCCAACATACCTAGATTAGGTGTGTACCCTCTTCCCATCCACCGAAGTATGTTCTTCTCACTTATCCCTTTGATACCTACTTCTGTCTACTTTTCCTATACTTCTTGAATTCTGGTTTTATCAACGGTAGCAGGTTATAAATAGTGAGCATGTCTAATAAATTTATTACCGCAGCTTCCCTTCTTATCTGAACAACCCCTGCAAGGGCCTCTTGGAACCTAAATCTAAAAGAGAGTCAGTGCTGACATGTTTGTCATAAAACCTAAGGAAAGAAAACCGATATTCTTGATTGGCTGGCAACCTCTGACCCATTATCTTAAACCAGCTTCATACATGCTGGCAATCAGCATGGTGGCCTGGACCGTTTTTTCCAATTGACTGTGAAGTGTAATGCTCAAGCAATAAAAACCCTAGGACACAGGTGTGTGTTACAAACATACTAGGTGAAGGAAAATATATGATACAAATGCTACATATTCTACATATTTCACATGTTTAGCAGTATAACACCCACACTCACGACCATCCCCCCCCCTCCCGACACAATTTATATCATATAATTGCAATATAACATTTATTTAAATACTATTTGTACAATATCACTTTCGTCTATTATATTGTTATATGTATTGGAATCATTTAGTTTTAAAGAATATGTTTTCCTGTTGTAATAACTTGCCTGATTCATAAATGACATGCGTCCTTGGAAATAATACACAGTATTTAATTTTGGCCTAAGCTGAAAAAGTGGTTAGAGGAAGCTGGTATATGAAAGGAGAGTCTTGCATAAAAGCACCGGTCAGTTGGAGCCGTAGTCAGGGAAAACCCACCATATAACTATAATCATATTTGCACTGATGAACTGTCACCAGAATGGCAGACTTCATGGCACTGAGCACAGGAAACTGGTTTAATGATTCCCATATGACAAAAGTCAATAAATACACACAAATGGTCAAAGTCATCACTTCCTGTTTGGCCATTTTCATGCATAGGGAATGTCCATTAACTATGTCAGAGTTAAGGAAATAGATATAGTCAAAGCACTCTGACTAAGAAAAGAGAGGGGCTTCCGTAGTGTGTAAAGAAGTAACCCTAAAGAAAGATAAGTGTCAATGTTATCAATTTATAGATAGAATGAGCTTTAATTTTGCATTAATGAATGTTCTTTTACAGGATAAGTAGCTGAAAGATGTGAACACGGGAATAGCTCAACGTCACAATTAAATTGTCATATATAAAGCCGCACGCCAATTAATGCAACATTTCTGGTTAGTTTTGAAGCTGATCAAACATTGTGATGAGCTTTCCTGAAGTGGCAAAGGGGCTCAAGGGAGGTCATCCTGTTTTAAAAGATTTTGGACAAAAACAAGAGTTAAGTGTCCAATGTCACAGGTTGACTCAGAGAATTTTCTTAGGAAAGAATAAGTGGGATTTATGGGATATCGAAGTGGGATCCCATTCATACTGACTTAAGTGTTGCGGCCATTGATCTCAGTATGATTCATATCTTGGAGATCTATTCAATGAAGTCAGGACCTGTTAGTGTCTAAAGAGTACTATTAGATACAGAACATGTACATTTTTTCCCATTGACAGTGTAGGTTAGCTGTTTCCATGTGCTGTGATTGGGCTGCATACCTAAAAATTAGTTTCACTTTGCTTTTATTCAATTTTATTATTGTTGTTCTATGAAGTTTCTTATTTTTCCTCATTGTTAAATTATTGTCCTTTCATATTTATGTTGGTTGATGCTTAGTGGAATTACATAATCAATGTCATGGTTTCTGACTCCACTGTGTGCGTACGTCACACTTCCTTAAACATATGTTTAGGTGTTGTATCCACAAACAGTCTTGATATTTTGTTTTATTGTAGTTGACTCTTGGTGTTCCACCAGCTGCATTTTACCTAAGACAATGGTGATAATAACTATCTAAAAATAATCTAATCTTTATTTTCAACCAAATGCAGAACCATTTGCTTCTCTGAAATCTGAACAATAGATATTTTGATATTTCCACTGATACATAATTATTGTCAAATCCATTCAGAACAAGGGGAAAACAATTCAAAGAGTGTGGCACTATGACCTTATTCTTCAGTAAAAATTAGTGGTTTCTATATTTAAAATTGATATATTTTAATATTTGGAGTTCAAATGTATCCTAAAATATTTCAAATTTTAATGAACATGTGTTAAATGTTCCAAATCAAGTAAAATATTAAAATCAACTTTGACAACACTTCTGGACTATTTCAGCTTTTAGCATGAAAGGAGATAATGTACTTTGCAACTCATTCCGTAGCATCAGGTCACACTGGGCAGCAGTGAACATTAATAAACGCTTGATCGATAAATCTGCATTCAGTTAATGTGCTAGCAAACTTACATTTTAGTTAAATTTTCAACACGTCAAATTCGACCAGACATGCACTTAAGAATTTGGCAGAAATGAGCAGTTTATCACTCATCCGGTCATCACTAGACAGATTGAAGTTTATAATCCTAATTCCATTTTATGGATTTAACTTAAACATGAACTTACAAATCTCACTTCTATTTACTTTGGACAACTTCGTTAAATTATTACCCATAATTTAACTCGCTTACTCAAGTTATTCAGTTAAACAAGTGCTACTGAAAATATTGCAAAGAATAACTTTTAATTCCAATCAATCTGATTCATTTCAATGAAGAACTTTTAGAAATCTGTGACGCCAACGCCACCTAGTTAATGGTTACGATTATTGTTAATTAATCACTAATAACTAATTACAAGTGATAAGAATCTTAATTTAAGTTATTAATAATTCTCCAGCAGACACCACTCGTCTCTCACTTGGCTGATATGCGGACTCTGTAAATGTTTCCTCTCTTCCACAACATTGAAGACAAACTTTCACCATTACACAGTATTTCCATAGGTGGAAAACTTCTTACTAAAGGGGAAGACAAATACGTCTTTAATCTAAATTTTGCGAGCCTCCATCCACCCACATTCTTCTTCAACATTAGGTTGTCAATATGTGTAAGAAGATCAATAAATGTACCAATAACTTTTTAAAATCAACAATCAACTATACATATAACAAATACAATGGAAAAGATTTCCTGTCATCAATACTTCCATGAAACCATGTTTGAATAAATGTAATACATGTACAGTCTTATATTCTAAAACACAATTCAGAAGATTAGTGTCAATACAAATCACAGGAAAGTTCTCATCAGAGAACAGAAATGGAGTTATTAGAGATAAGCGATAATGGTTTCTATGTAACCTTGTTAAAGCAAAGCTGCAATTTTTTTCATAACAAACCCTCAAGTTTATTGTTCATATTACTACTGTCAATTTCATTCATTTCCCTTCTCACGTTGTACAGCCCTGATTAGCTACTATTCTCTCGAGGCTAACCTGGGTCTACTTCCTGTATTAGCTCTCACGTTGTATAGCCCTGATTAGCTGCTATTCTCTCGAGGCTAATCTGGGTGCTCCTTCCCCGAATTAGCTCCTACAAGAAGAACAACAATTGTAGCAATTCCCAGTAACTTCTTTGTACCAAAAATTGCTCATTAGAGTCAGCATACTTTGTCATCATACATCAATTGAGTGTGTGGTCTTTTCCTTACACTTACACACTGCAGTAGATACTTCTCACATAGCGATTTATAATCAGTAAAGCTGGAGATTCAGATACAACAATATAATCATGGAACAATGCTAAGTTACCAGTTTATTCATCTTTAACTCCATTCACTCTTACTTTCAAGTCTCAACTTACAGTTTCCTGCAACCTTATTTATTAGCTGGATACACGCACACAGCTTAATAAATACAGCATACCAAATTTTATGAGTGCATTCACTAGAAACAATGTCAAGTGTTTAGCAAACTATATATATGAGTATCTTAGTTAAAAGATTTGTAGAAGTAATAGTCTATTCACATAATACCTCTCTACATAGAACAGAAATATAACATATCAATAGAAAAATGCACAAAATATTTCTAAGTCCATTCTCTCTCAATAAGTCAGTTAACTCACCATTAAGCTAATGGTTGCCTTTCATGAGTGGACTTCTTGCCACTCCAAATTCAAGTGATTAGACACTAGAATTCTCTACAGCAGGTAAACTCAGCCAATTGGCTGGTCTCTTTCTCATAAATCATAACCATTGGATAATAAAATCTACTCATCCAGTTGGAACTGGTTTGCATTGCATCAGCAATTTCTAGCATATTCTCAACTTGAGTTGTTTACTCCATCTCTGACACTTACAAAAATACCATCATAAGGAGTTCCCAAGATCGGGTACTTCGTAAAGTTAACAATTTATATAACAAATAAGTCCAGAAATAGGGATAGGCACATTTACTCCACCCACCCCACCCCCAGTCAAACAGATCATTTCACAGTTACAGCCAGAATTAATGTTTACTTCACTATAACCATAAAACATCTCCACCAAATTTATCAACGAATGACCTTCACATTAACCATAAAACATCGCCATTCCATTTAGCAATGAAAGACCTTCACTTAACCAAATAACATCTCCATAAAATTTATCAAAGAATGACCTTCACTTTGTTAAAGAAATGAACTGCCTTATTTCTGAAACATAAAACGAGAAATAACACTAAATTTGCATACTTTACATCATTGGTATCAGACGGAATCCATTTACAAGAATGCTGTTTAGGTGAAATTAAATATATATTTCAAAATGCATACAATACTTGATGTAATTGACATTTGGCAACATATGCAGTCTGTGGGAGTTGTCGCATTATCTCTTCAGGAACCGCCAATTCTACTAAACTTGTCAGCGCTCTTGTTGGCATTTAACATTCCTAATTCGTTCTGTGTGTTCGTGTTACGATTTCTATACTGAGAGATGATGTAGGCTATAGTCCTTGTAGGTGTGATGGAGGTTTAGCTTCGTGTCACCTGCATTTTATCTAAGACACCCAATCGTTTACTTGGCGTGCATCCTCCCACACATGCGATCAGTCATCACCATCCATGTAGATTATTTCATTCGTGCCCAGGCTAATTCACCTTGGCCTACATTTTTTTTTACACAGTATTCTTCCATCGTCTTCCCTTCCATTCCAGTATGATAGTATGACTGTCTAACTTCTGAAACAAATTTAGAACGCACCATTAAAAATATAATCTTTTTATATTAAAATAAATTTCATTAATGAAATTGATATTATGTATTGAGGCTATAATTTCTCTGCCATACCATCTACAGTGATTTACTCTTTTGCTCATTTATCTCAGTCTTTCATCTGACGTAACAATGGAATATTTTTTAATTTTACACATATTTCTTTTGTATTTTGTTTTTGACAACCCTTGAATAGATGTTAACATTTCCGATGTCAGATTTCAACAGCAAGTTCGGTGAATTACTGCCCCTGAACGGCTCTCGTGTTGCTAATTGCTTCTAAGATATTTTACCGCCGTTGAGCCTTGGGAGTAGTAAAGAAGCAGACGTCAGACGTAGGTATTGTCGTCCACTAATTAATGGCTATATTTTAAACAGGAAATTAATGAAATATTTGTAAAAAAAACAACAGATGATTGATTACATCTCTGCTGTTTACGTAGGCAGCTATGTATCAACTTGTATTTATGCAGAGTAGGATTAATAACTCAAAGATTAATTTAATTAAAGGAAGATTTTTTTCCCCGTCCGTCCTTGTTTATGTTTTCGTATATATGTACGTGTGACGTCAACACCACTTAGTTAATGTTTTGCGATTATTATTGTTAATTAATCACCCTTAACTAATTAGAAGTGATGAGAATCTTAATTTATGTTATTAATAATTCTCCAAAAGACACCACTCGACTCTCTCACTTGGCGGATATGCAGGCGTTATAAGCGATTTCTCTCTTCCACAACATTAACAAGAAACATTTACCGTCAAACAATATTTCCGTAGGGGAGAAAGAAAGAGACAAATCCGTCATTAATCTATATTTTTCGAGCCCCCTCCACTCACTTTCTTCTCCAACATATGATCATCAATATGTGTAAGTTGGTCAATAAATTTAACAATACATTTATTGAATCAACAATCAAATATACATATAATAAATACAACAAAATGAATTCTTGACATCAGTATTTCCACGAAACCACGTTCGAATAATTTTAGTACCTATACAGTCTTATATCCTAAAACACAATTCAACCAGATAAGTGTCAATACAAATCAGAGGATAGTTCTCATCAGAGAACAGAAATGGTGTTATTAGAAATAAGAGATAATGGTTTCTATGAAACCTTGTTAAAGCAAAGCTGCAATAGTTTTTTCCATGTTTTTCATAACAAACCCACAAGTTTATTGTTCATGTTATTACTGTCAATTTATTCGTTTCCCTTCTCACGTTGTACACCCCTGATTAGCTGCTATTCTCTCAAGGCTAACCTGGGTCTCCTTCCCCGTATTAGCTCTCACGTTGTACAGCCCTGATTAGCTGTTATTCTCTCAAGGCTAACCTGGGTCTCCTCCCCGTATTAGCTCCTGCAAGCAGAACAACAATTGTAGCAATTTCCAGTAACTTCCTTGTACCAGAAATTGCTCCATGATATCATGTCATCATATATCAATCAAGTGTAGTGTATTCCTTACACTTACGCATTGCATGAGACACTCCTTGCGCCTACTATGGTCAATGCGGTTTATAATCAGTAAACCAGGAGATTCAGATATAATAAGAAAAGGCTGGGGTTTTTTTTTCTATTAAGCTAAGGCTTTCATGACTGGACTTCTTGCCACTCCAAATTCAAGTGATTAGACAATAGAATTTTCTACAGCAAGTAACCCAACAATTCATCAGCAATTTACACACCTATCAATATAAATACTTTACACTCACGTAGAAAAACGAGTAACCCAACATAATAGTTACATGAAATAAATTAGCATATGCTCCTTTCCCAAATACGTCTTAGAATCATCAAATTTACTTGCAATAAATCCGTCACACGAATCCATAATAAAAATCATTTCTGTCACACCAATTCACACTTAAGTCCACATTATACCTGTCCATTTACTTTGCAATAGTCTTTTAACGACAACTCAGGAGAACAGTTTCAGGCAGCAATCCCACACCACCCACTGGTCTTATCACAACAATTTGCGATGTCTCTCTACCACTGCAATGTACACCAGAATCCCACTACAGAATGTAAGCAATAATCATTTGTATCACTCACCACAATCAGTTATCAACATAATCCATCGCATCAACCTATGACGAGAATGTATTACTACAATCAATTGCAAAATTCCATCTCCCCCCCCAAAAAAAAAACAACAAAAACCAACAACATGTACATGTAATGGTCTAGCACAGAATTTCAGAATGACACTCAGTATATAAATCTAAAGTACAACGTTAGCAGACATAAATTGAAGACTTTATAATATAAAGTACAATGTTATCATTCATAAATTGAAGACTTTATAATATAAAGTACAATGTTATCATTCATAAATTGAAGACTTTATAATATAAAGTACAATGTTATCATTCATAAATTGAAGACTTTATAATATAAAGTACAATGTTATCATTCATAAATTGAAGACTTTATAAATATAAAGTACACCATTAGAAGACATAAACTGAACAATTTCAATAATTTTACAAAATGATTAGAGTCGGTAAAATGCGAATCCAGATAGAATAATTTGGTCTCAAAGAAAATTGCTTTTGTAAAAAACAAATGGTTTTCAGAAAATTAGAATTTAGCATAAGAATATGCAAGATTGAAAATAATAGTGGCAAGAAACAAGTAATAAAAACATAAAATTTGTCTGGAATAAATATTATTGAAAAACCACAGAGTACAAACAAAAGCAAAATGGGAAATTAGGTTTCAATGTAGATTAGTGAAAAATAAAAGAGAAAAAATATTAAAAAAATAAATTAGACTGATTAGTGAAAAATAATGGAGGCAAAAAGAAAAAATAAACACGCTGCACAATTAGGCTGAAATGAAGATTAGTGAAAATTGACCAGGATGCTACAGACGTAATACACAACTGGAAAACGTGGCAAATATATAAAAGCAGCCACTGGCAGGAAACAAGGTCACCAGAGCAACATGATGATTCAGAATGCTTTGTGAGTAAAGTATACATTACAACAACTGCAAGAGTCGATGTTTCCGCTAAATAGCCATCATCAGGAGAATCAGTAGTTGATAACAATGACGTATGAAATAAAATGAGTCAGCTTATTGATGTATGATGAACCGAGTCAGTTTATTGGTGTATGATGAACCGAGTCAGCTTATTGATGTATGATGAAAGAAGTCAGCTTATTGGTGTGTGTGGAGAGGAGTAGCTTAATGATGTATGGTGAAATGAGTAAACCTGTTGATGGTTGATGACGTGAATAAGTCTACGGAATGTATGATGAAAGGAGTTATCATACTGATTTGTAATGGAACCTGTGACAGAATAAATTTGCCCCTCCATATTTAAAATTTAAATTGTTATATAAATTGCAAAATTGTCAGAGTAACCCGACCTTGGGCACTCCTTATGACGTTACTTTTTTAAAAAGTGTCTGAGTTGAAGTAAACAGCTTGAGGCAAGAATATTTTAGATTGCTGATGTAATGCAAACTGAGTAGTTTTCTATTATCCAATGATCATGATTTACGAGAATGAGACCAGCCAAAGGAGTGTAAGATAGAATGGAGTTATATTGTGATAAACTGGAAATTTAGTTTTGTTCCTTAATTATATTTTGCAGTGAACAAGTGGCCTTTTGATATCTGAGTTTGAGTTTGAGTTCCAAATTCCAAGTTTGGAATTTCAACGGGAAGGTGCGGGGACGTCTATTGCAGTGTGTAAGCATGAGGAAGTATGCTATACACCCTTGATGTATATGTTGGAAACAGTGGGAGAATTCTAGTACATTGAAGTTACCAGAATTACTGTAATCATCATGTTCTGTTTGAAGGAACTGACACAATGAGGAGAGCGCTGAAGTTCACTCGAGAATATATAGCACGTCAGTGGTTCCCACGTGAGTGGCGAGAGACACGTGTTAAAAGACATTTTGACATTGTGACACTGATGCAGAAGCAAGTGGAAGAATGTTGAAGCAGTGCTTAATCCAGGTCATGTAAAGATCACAATAACCTACCTCTAATAACTCCATTTCTATTCTCTGATAGGACTAACCTGCAATTTGTATTGACTCTATTGTTGAATTGTAATAATATATATTATCTATCTATCTATCTATATATATTTTAATCTATCTATCTATATATCTACATCTATATCTATCTATCTATCTACCTATGTATAGATAGATATAGATAGATAGATATAGATAGATAGATAGATATAGATATAGATAGTAGATATAAAATTATCCGAACGTGAGTTCGTGGAATATTGATGTCAAGAAACCTATTTCATGGTACTTGTCATTTTATGTATATTTGATTGTTGATTTAATAAATTTATTGACCTTCTTATGCATAATGATTGTCTTCTCCTTTAGAAAAAAAGTTTTCCACTCACGGAAACATTATGTGACTGTAAATGTTGTTTTATATTGTGGAAAAGAGAAAGCGTTTACAGCGCCAAATATCCGCCAAGTGAGAGACGAGTGGTGTCTGTTGGAGGATCATTAATAAAATAAATTAAGATTTTCATCACTTGTAATTAATTATGAAAGGTTAATTACTAATAATCATTTTCATTAACTAAGTGGCGTGCTTGTCAAAGAACCGTTCAGTCTTTTGACGTATGATGAAATTAGTAAACCTTTTAATGGTTGGAGACGTAAGTCTATTGATGTATGATGAAATTAGTAAACCTTTTAATGGTTGGAGACGTAAATCAGTCTATTGATGTACGATGAAATTAGTAAACCTTTTAATGGTTGGAGACGTAAGTCTTTTGATGTATGATGAAATTAGTAAACCTTTTAATGGTTGGAGACGTAAATCAGTCTATTGATGTACGATGAAATTAGTAAACCTTTTAATGGTTGGAGACGTAAGTCTTTTGATGTATGATGAAATTAGTAAACCTTTTAATGGTTGGAGACGTAAGTCTTTTGATGTATGATGAAATTAGTAAACCTTTTAATGGTTGGCGACGTAAGTCTTTTGATGTATGATAAACATGTCCAGTTAGTTGACGACTTGTGGACTATCTATTCATAAACTAATTTTCTTTAATAATTATTTTGTTTATTATGGAAAAACCCCACTAGCATAAAAATCCCTTCTTTAGGTGCGTATTTATAAATCTCGACCACTCACTTAAAAAAATTGCTCTTACAGGTTATTTCCGTATATCTGCAATGTTGTCATGGCAATTTCAAAACAATTGCAGCATCAAGCCATTTTTGGGGTACATTCTGCCTGCAGACCTTCCAAAATGATTTTCGTATAAAGGTGTTATTTTAAGTGCTGTTTATCGTAACATTTCAACTTTACTTCAGTAAAATAAACATAAATTTGTTGTACTTTCATTTTTCTGTGCATTTATTTTTGTTTTTATCACTTAGTATACAGAAATAATTTTTGATGTGTCGGATATTTTGTTTGTTCTCATAACAGCTTCAATGTGTTATTTTCATCTTTTATCTTTAGGATGCAATTGAAATATTAGTTTGGATCTATATGAATATTATATAATGAGTTCTTTCTTTATTACATAAGGTACAAAGACAGAGACAGACATGTTGATTCATTTCTCATTGGGAAAAATCAAACAGGCTTAATTGTATATTTAATGTAATTTAACAGGATTGATTTATTTTCCTCCCGGGCTACTCTGAAATAAGAATAACCTATACTGTAACAACTTAGTTATCCCTCTCTGTATTGTAACAAATGTAGTTATCCCTCCCTATACTGTAAC
Organism: Sinotaia quadrata; assembly: GCA_028829895.1. Taxonomy (NCBI): domain Eukaryota; kingdom Metazoa; phylum Mollusca; class Gastropoda; order Architaenioglossa; family Viviparidae; genus Sinotaia; species Sinotaia quadrata. Next base: position 82,351,102 of record CM054179.1, on the reverse strand, counting down.
AACTTAGTTATCCCTCTCTGTATTGTAACAAATATAGTTATCCCTCCCTATACTGTAACAACTTTAGTTATCCCTCTCCGTATTGTAACAAATGTAGTTATCCCTCCCTATACTGTAACAACTTTAGTTATGCCTCTCTATATTGTAACAACTTTAGTTATGCCTCTCTATATTGTAACAACTTTAGTTATGCCTCTCTATATTGTAACAACTTTAGTTATGCCTCACTATATTGTAACAAATGTAGTTATCCCTCCCTATACTGTAACAACTTTAGTTATCTCTCTCTATATTATATCAACTTCAATTACCAATCCCTATACTGTAGCAACTTTAGTTACCTCTATCTATATTTTTACAACTTATCTTACCCCTCTATATTGTAATAATTTCATTTACCTCTCTGTAACAACTTCACGTTCTCCTCTATATTGTAACAACTTTAGTTACATCTCTCTTTAATGTAAAAATTTCAATTATCCCTCTGTATACTTTAACAATTTCAATTATCCCTCTGTATACTTTAACAATTTAAAAACTCCTCTGTATAGTTTAACAATTTCAATTACTCCTCTGTATATTTTAACAATTTCAATTACTCCTCTGTATAATTTAACAATTTCAATTATTCCTCTGTATACTTTAACAATTTAATTACTCCTCTGTATAATTTAACAATTTCAATTACTCCTCTGTATACTTTAACAATTTCAATTACTCCTCTGTATAGTTTAACAATTTCAATTACTCTCTGTATACCTTAACAATTTCAATTACTCCTCTGTATACTTTAACAATTTCAATTAACCCTGTCTATACTGTAATAACTTAAAGTACCCCTCTGTATACTTTTAACAGTTTTAATTACCCATCACTAAACTGCAACAGTTTGAATTACCTTTCTCTCACTCACACACTCTCTCTCTCTCTCACACACACTCTTTTTCAAAGACGCATACACATATACATACATACACGTGCATACATGTAATACATACACACATTCACATATATACACACGCGCACATACGATACACACATTCACATAAACATATAAAA